>SJYA01002023.1:0-103508 GCA_006410615.1 Neotragus moschatus
GGGGGGTGCTCCTCCAGGGGTCCCTGCCCAGAGCTGGCCAGAAAGCACCGTGGTCAGGTGTAGCCAGCCTGGACTATCCTCCCAGAAACAGCTATGAAGGAGACAGGGCCCCTGGGTTGGGGGTTCTGGTTGGGCAGACTTTACTCTGTACTGAGGTCTGTGGGCAAGCTCAACAATGCCTGGAAAGCTGTCTCCAGCCAGCCCGCCCATTCACCTGGCTGGGCAGATGGGGAACAGTCTAGACTTCACCAAGGGCTGCCATTTGGAGAGGCTCCCACTCGAAGCAGCACAGGGCAAGGGCTTTTGATGCATGTGCCAGGTTCTGGGCATTAAGGATGGTCATCCATACAGAAGAGAGACCAAAGGCTCAGATAAGCCAGGTAGCTCACCCCAAGGCCCAGCGCGTGAGCATGTGAACGGCCAGAACTGTGGGAGCAGGTGGCAGGAATCCTGGGTTCGCCCTTCTGTGTCAGTGTTTTGCGGGCCAGGAAATTTTGATTCCAATTCTTAAAAAAAAAATTAATTTGTGCGTATATTTGGACTTGTGATTTGAGCAGTATGGCAGATTATATAACCTGAAAACTAGCTTGCCTTAAACATCTAGGAAATCTCAAAAACAGCAAAAACAAACAAACAGACAAAAACCACCAACAGTATCCCTTTAAGTCCAAGAAATTAAGAATCAAAAGGAAATCTCCAAGAGCTAGAAATGAAGACGGTGACAAAGGCAAATTGAGCAGAGCCGCCCTAATGGGGGGCATGGGGGCAGGAGGGCGCAGGCAGCTCGCGAGCGGGCTGTCACTCAGAGAAGGCAGCGTGGGGGTCTCCCCAAAGTGGGCTTTGAGACAGAGACCTCAACTCAAGCTGGGCCTGCCTGGGGCTATGCCCGCAGTGAAGCAAGGTGCTTGGCCAAAAAGGAAAGGGAAAACAAGACCTTTAGGCACAAAAGGACAAGAGAAAGTTGGTCTGTGTCATCGTGGCTGGTAGAATATTTTAAAATCAGCCTCCTGAGAGTTTGCCACCATAAGCCAGTGCTCTCACAAGCTTTAGATTCGGAGTGATTCTGCCTGGTAGCCTACAACTAAAAAATAACATAAACAATGGTCCCAAGCTTAGTAACATCTGCGGGAAACAGAAACAAATACAAAACCTGCTCTAAAAAGAGCAGGTCCTCAAATGAGGTCCATGGGACTCTCACAGAGAAAGCCCTGATGAAAATGGGTGGATAGTGCACAGAAGAAGACTCAACCTCAGTAAAAAGTCTGGAGACACAAAAACAGCAAGATTAAACACAGCAAAACACAGCCAAACCAACCTGATAGACACTTGAAGGATATTTTTGTTTGTTTTTTTGACCATGCCATGTGGCACGTGGGATCTTAGTTCCCTGACCAGGAATCAAACTGGTGCCTTCTGCAGTGGAAGCATGGAGTCTTAACCGCTAGAGCTCCAGGGAAGTACAAAATAAACATGTTTAAAATGATAAAGGAGTAAAAAACGTGAGCAAAAATCATACAAACACAAGTATAATATGACGTACTTCTTGTTTAGTTGCCCAGTTGTATCCGCCTCTTTGCAACCCCATGGACTGTAGCACACCAGACTTCCTTGTCTTTCAGTATTTCCCAGAGTTTGCTCAAACTCATGTCCATTGAGTCAATAATGCCGTCCAGCCATCTCATCCTCTGTCACACCCTTCTCCTCCTGCCCTCAATCTTTCCCAGCATCAGCGTCTTTTCCAGTGAGTTGGCTCCTCACATCAGGTGGCCAAAGTTTTGGAGCTTCAGTCCTTACAGTGAATATGCAGGACTGATTTCCATTAGGATTGACTGGTTTGCTCTCCTTGCAGTCCAAGGGACTCTCAAGAGTCCTCCAGCACCACAATTCGAAAGTATCAATTCGTCGGTGCCCACCCTTCTTTATCACTTTCTTACTTTTATAAAATTCCATTTTCCTCCACGTGATCTTGCCACTGCATCTCCCATCATCAACAAGTAGAGTCTTTTCCTCCACCCCTTTAACCTAGGCTTCCTTTGCAGCTTCATTTGACCAATAAAATGTGGCAAAGTGATGTTGGTTCTGCACTTTGGCTCCAAGAGGCCTCGGGCACTTCCATTGACTCTCTTGAAAACCTTTGTGAATAAGCCCAGAGTAGTCTGCTGGAGGACAAGGGGCAATGTGAGCAAAGAAGTGCCATCCTAACTGAAGCCATCCCAGACCAGCCAGTCCCTAGCTGACCACATGCATGAGTGAGCTCAGCCAAGACCAGAAGAACCACCCAGCTGAGCATGGCCCAAACTGGTGACACACAGACTCATGAACTAAATAAATGGTTGTTATTTTAAACTCATATATTTGGGGGTGATTTGTTATTTATACAACAGAAACCTACTGATACCGAGAGTGTAAGAGACATGAATAGAATGAGAAGTCCTGTCCCACATGGAAAAGGAGTTTCCCATGGGAGGAGAATAGGCAGATGGTGGAGAGGATATATTCAAAGAGATCATGTCTACACAATTCCAGTTTTTGTGAAAAATATAAATCCTCAGTTTCAGAAAGCACTGGTCCCAGGAAATTCAGAATTGCATGCATCACTATGAAACTGCCACACACCATAAAGAAGATCTTAAAGACAATCAGAGAGAAAGACAGATTCCCTTCAAAGGAATGGGAGGGACACTGCCAGGAGATGTGTTAATGGCAGCATTAGAAGTCTGAAGACTGTTTCAAAGAGTATCTTCAAATTACTGAGAGAAAATAAGAGTGTATCTAGAAATTCTCTAGCTAAATCGTTATTGAAGACCAAGGATAAAAATAAGATTTCTTTTTTTTTACAGAGACCAAAAGAGTTTACTATTAACTTTTAACGGGCTGACTATATATCTATGTAAAAATCTGTGTCCTGTATATCCTTTGCAGCATATACATGTCTCCTGTATATGACATATATTATAACCCAGGATGAAATGGTGATAAGAAAGAAGCAATGATAAACAAAAACACAAACAAAACTCAGTGTGAGTAAACTTATGGATAACAGTAACCAATCTGAGGGTATAAAAAGATGTGATTGAAGTATTAAACACTATTTAGGTGATTAAATATTCAAACACTTGGAAATAAAGCAGCTTGAATAATTTATGGGCCTGAAATGCCCAATTCATTCTGTGAGGCCAGTATTACCCTGATATCAAAGTCAAACAAAGGCGTACAAAAAAGAAAACTGCAAACTAATATCCTTTATGAATGTAAATGAAAAAAATTCTCAGTAAAATACAAGCAAACAATGTAGCGTCATATAAAAAAGATTACACACCAGGACTAAGTGGGATTTATCCTAGAAATACAAGAGGGATTCAACAACCAAAAATCGGTCAAAATAACTCAAATGTATAAAAGAACTAAGCTGATAAAACTCTTATAAGAAAACAGGGATAATGATTTTGACCATGGTTCCTAAGAATGACACGAAAAGCATGAGCAACAACAACCAAAAAACAGATGAATTGGACGTTATCAAAATTAAAGCCTGGTGCGGCCAAGGCTGCCCTCAGGAAAGTGAAAAGATAGCCAACAGCATAGAGAGAACATTCGCAAATCATGCCTCTGATGAAGGATTCGTGTGCGGAATATATGAAGCCCTCCAAGCAATACCCTGCCGGTGCAGTGCTGAAGACGCTGCATCTTCACTGCCATGGGCCCAGGTTCAACCCCTCGTGGGGGAACTAAGAGCCCATGAGCCACGTGGTGCAGCCAAAAAAAAGAAAGCTCAACAGTGAACGAATCAACAACCCAGTTCAAACAGGCAATGTGGATATTTCTCCAGAGCAGACATACAGATGGCCAGTAAGCACATGGAAAGGTGTTCGACATCGTTAGTCGCTGCTGCCAAGTCGCTTCAGTTGTGCCCGACTCTGCGGGACCCCATAGACGGCAGCCCACCGGGCTCCCCCGTCCCTGGGATTCTCCAGGCAAGAACACTGGAGTGGGCTGCCATTTCCTTCTCCAATGCATGAAAGGGAAAAGTGAAAGTGAAGTCGTGGCTGACCCTCAGCAACCCCATGGACTGCAGGCTTCCAGGCTCCTCTGTCCATGGGGTTTTCCAGGCAAGAGTACTGGAGTGGGGTGCCACTGCCTTCTGCTAGGGAAATGCAAACCAAAGCCACAGAAACCGCTTCACAGCCACTAAAATGGCTATGGTTTTTTTAAAAAGAAAAAAAAAAACAATAAAAGGATATGGAGAAATTGGACCCTCATACATGACTGGATGAGAATGTAAAATTGGGCAGCTTCTGTGGTAACAGTGATCTGTTACCTATGATCTAGAAATCCCACTTTTAAGTGTATTACCAAGAGAACCGAAAACATGTTCACACAAAAGTACATACATAAATATTCATAGCAACATTGCTCATAATAGCCAAAAATCAGAGACAAAACTGATGCCTGAAAAAACAGAAAGGCTCAATAGACCTAGAGTCATGAAATAAATTGAACTGGTAGCTTCACATCTTCAAAAATAAAACGCTAGGTTTAGGTGACTTTTTGGGTGATTTCTTGCAGCTATTCAAGGAACATAAAATACAAGTCATGAACAAAATATTCTGGAGAAGAGAAAAAGATGGGATGCTCAACTGACTCTTTTTACAAGGCTGTTATATAGTACTGAACCTAACATCAAACAAAAACTGTAGGAAAAAAAGGAAATTATAAATCAGCCTGTCCTAATAACATAGATGCAAAAATCCTGAGCAACTTTAGCAAATTAAATCCAAGTAAAAAAAAGACATTATGACCAAGTTGGAAATTATACCAGATATACAAAGATTGTTCAGCATTAGAAAGATCTATTAATATAATTCACCATGTAACCAGATTATAGGAGAAAAACCATATGAATGGGATAAATGCAGAGAACGCGACTGATAATACCCGCTTATGTTTAAGAAACAAAACCAAAAAGAACCCTCTCAATAAACCACAAACACAAGAGCATTTCCTTAATCTGAATCCCTATTTTTGGTGAAAATGTGTATTCAACCTAAACATCCATAAATAAGTCAGTGATTAAAGAAATTCAAGTATTTTCCCCATGTGACAAAATTTTACATTACAGTTAAAATGACAGGGTACAGCTACCTGTGCCAACGTGGATAAATGTAAAATACACTATTGGTTTTTTTAAAAGTGTCTTTATCTTTTAAAGATACATATTGAAGTTTTTACAGATGAAACTGCATGATTTCTGTTTTGCTTTACAATAATTGAGGGGAGTAACAGAAAGTGATATGGGTTTTTATGAAGTACGTGTAGCCATAACTGATCATGTGGAAGCCAGGTATTTGTGTCCATGGGTTTTTTTTTCTATTTTCATGGGGGTTCTTTTGCATATATTTGCAAAAAAGTGTGAAAAGAAAGCAAGTTGGAAAATGATATATTCAAAATTATAGTATTTACATAGTTTAAAAGCATGCAAAACCATACTTTATAGTGATACATATTTATATAGTTAAAAAGGAATTCTTGGGAGTAATAAACACAAAATTCAGGAGAAGAGGGAAAATGAGATGGAGAGATTTAGATAGAGAACTTCAACTGGTTTTGTTTTATTTTATTTGTGAAGCAAATAATACAAAATGTGCAGATTTAACAAAGCTGGATTGTATTAACTGTTGGTTATATAATTTTTTTTCTGAATCCTTTTCTGAATGCCTGACACATTTGTTAAAAAAAAAAAATTTGGCTATTTACAAAGAGCAACAGGAATACTCAGATGTACTTTATTGCTAATGTTTGCACAAAGCAAAACTTATTCCTAAAGGTTAAGTAAATAAATGATTGTTACTATAATTAAATAAATTTGACACTATAAAAAGTATACTAGTAAAGTGCCACTGCCATCTGTCCTGCGTATTGACAAGCTCACACAAACTTTAAAAAAATCTTACTAAGGAGAGTTCCCTGGTGGTCCAGTTTTTAGGACGTGGCACTTTTCACTGGTGGGGCCCAGGTTCAATCCTTGGTGGGGGAACTAGTATCCTGCAACCCATGCAGAAAAAGAAATCTTACTAGGGACTATATCATAAGACAGCTGAGATATAATTGACAAAAGATCCAATTTAGAGTATTCAACTTGGTAATTTTTATTATATTCATTGTGTTTGTGTGTGTCAAATTCGTACTGTCATCACAGTCAACTTTAAAACATTTTCAACACCACACAAAAAGCCAAAACAACCTTTTAACCTTTAGCTATCTCTCCCTTAACCCACGTCTCTCCCAAACTTAAGCAGAAGTTAATCTACTTTGTGTTTTCTATACATTTGTCTGTACTAGACATTTTTTAATGATATCACACCCCATGCGTCTTTTTTGTAACTGGCTTCTTTCACTGAGCATGTTTTCAAGATTCATCCATGTTGTAGCATGTGTCAGTACTTCTTTCCTTTTTATGTGTGTGCAAGCACTCAGCCGTGTCTGATTCTTTGCAGCCCCATGGACTGTAACCTACCAGGCTCCTCTACTAGAGTGGATTGCCATTTCCTTCTCCAGATCTTCCCAATCCAGGGACTGAACTCATGTCTCCTGTGTCTTTTGCATCAGCACGTGGGTTCTTTTCCAGCTGAGCCATCGGGGAAGCCTTTTTATAGCTGAACAGTAGTATCCATCGGGGAAGCCTTTTTATAGCTGAACAGTAGTATCCTTAAGTATGAATTGCTCAAATTTTGTTTATCCATTCATCATTTGATTTGTTTCCATCTTTTGCTTATTATCAATAAGGCTGCTATAAACATTCATATACAGATATTTCTGTGGATGTATTTTTTCATTTCTCTTGGGTCCCTACCTAGAAATGGAATTGCTGGATCATATGGTAACTGAATGTTTTAACTGTTTGAAGAACTACCAGGTTGCTTTCCAAAGTGACTGTACCATTTTATATTCCCTCCAAGAGTACATGAGGGTTCTGATTCCTGTACAGCCTCATTCAGACGTCTCTCAATATTTTTGGTTATAGCCATCCTGGTGGTGTGAAGTGGTATCTTGTGGTTTGGATTTGCATTTCCCTGATGGCTAATGATGTTGACCGGCTTTTCATGTGCTTCTTGCCATTTGTATATCTTTTGAGAAATGTCATTTGATATTCTTTGCTCATTTTGAGATTGGGCTATTTGTCTTTTTATTGTTGACTTGTAAGAGTTCTTTATAATTGTACATACAACTCCCTTTTCAGAGATGTGCTTTGCAGAAATTTTCTCCCACTCTGTCATTTATTTGCTAGTGAAACACAGATTTTTAAAAATTTTGATAAAGAACAATTTTCTTTGTTGTTGTTCACGCTTTAATTGTTATATCTAAGAAACTGTTGCCTAATCAAAGTCATGAGGGTGTATCCCTATGTCTTCTTCAATTCTGAAAGAGATAGGAGTACCAGACCACCTGACCTGCCTCTTGAGAAACCTGTATGCAGGTCAAGAAGCAACAGTTACAACTGGACATGGAACAACAGACTGTTTCCAAATAGGAAAAGGAGTACGTCAAGGCTGTATATTGTCACCCTGCTTATTTAACTTATATGCAGAGTACATCATGAGAAATGCTGGGCTGGAAAAAGCACAAGCTGGAATCAAGATTGCCAGGAGAAATATCAATAACCTCAGATATGCAGATGACACCACCCTTATGGCAGAAAGTGAAGAGGAACTAAAAAGCCTCTTGATGAACGTGAAAGCGGAGAGTGAAAAAGTTGGCTTCAAGTTCAACATTCAGAAAACTAAGATCATGGCATCTGGTCCCATCACTTCATGGGAAATAGATGGGGAAACAGTGGAAACAGTGACAGACNGAAGAGGAACTAAAGAGCCTCTTGATGAAAGTGAAAGAGGAGAGTGAAAAAGTTGGCTTAAAGCTCAACATTCAGAAAACAAAGATCATGGCATCCGGTCCCATCACTTCATGGGAAATAGATGGGGAAACAGTGGAAACAGTGTCAGACTTTATTTGGGGGGACTCCAAAATCACTGCAGATGGGGACTGCAGCCATGAAATTAAAAGACACTTACTCCTTGGAAGAAAAGTTATGAGCAACCTAGATAGCATATTCAAAATCAGAGATATTACTTTGCCGACTAAGCTCCATCTAGTCAAGGCTATGGTTTTTCCAGTAGTCATGTATGGATGTGAGAGTTGGACTGTGAAGAAGGCTGAGCGCCGAAGAATTGATGTGTTTGAACTATGGTCTTGGACAAGACTCTTGAGAGCCCCTTGGACTGCAAGGAGGTCCAAACAGTCCATCCAAAGGATATCAGTCCTGGGTGTTCATTGGAAGGAATGATGCTAAAGCTGAAACTCCAATACTTTGGCCACCTCATCCGAAGAGTTAACTCATTGGAAAAGACCCTGATGCTGGGAGGGATTGGGGGCAGGAGGAGAAGGGGACAACAGAGGATGAGGTGGCTGGATGGCATCACCAACTCGATGGACATGAGTTTGAGTGAACTCCGGGAGTTGGTGATGGACAGGGAGGCCTGGTGCGCTTCGGTTCATGGGGTTGCAAAGAGTCGGACACGACTGAGCGACTAAACTGAGCTGAATGATTTACTTTGCTGCTACGCTCACGTCGAAGTTTACAGATCAACAACACCTGAAGTGTGAGGATGCATATCACCACTTAACAGAAGCAAAACTAAAGGCTCCAGAGCAGACGTGTGATAAACTAAAGGCTCCAGAGCAGACGTGTGATTAACTGTAGCAGCTGCAAACTTTAAACACCTTCCCCTGTTTGCCCAATGACTTCCAACATTTTACTCCGAGCGCCGGCACTAGGGACAGCTCAGTGGAGAAGAGGGTCCAGCTCAGGAGCGTGAAGGCCGGTGCAGGGAGGGCCTTCACCACGGAGTTCTCTCTGCTGTTGTGCATTTGAGAACTTTTATCACAGAACATTGGAAAAATAAATATACATTAGTTTGATAGTAAGAAGAAGGCAGTTATGATAAAAGAACACAGTTCTTCCCCAAACTAGCTTCTGAGGAAAAGGTGAAGAAGACAGAACCAGATGAGCTGCCAAGGCCCAAGGGGCT
The DNA here is from genome assembly GCA_006410615.1 of Neotragus moschatus. Lineage (NCBI taxonomy): Eukaryota > Metazoa > Chordata > Mammalia > Artiodactyla > Bovidae > Neotragus > Neotragus moschatus. The sequence continues at coordinate 9,084 of SJYA01002023.1, forward strand.
CAGTTACTGCCCTGCTAGCATCCCTCTCTCCACTGCTGGGCCGCCCAGGTGCCCTTAAGGAGCAGAGCTGGTTCTGACAGCCATGGAACCTAGTTTAGCTCAGGAAAACAGATTCTAAACCGAAGCCTACATCAACGGCGATGCAGGGGTCAAGGCTGCGTGTGTGCTGGCTGAGGGTCCCCCAGGGAGAGGTTTGCGCAACCCAGCACAAACCCGGGGGTGACCACGGGGTCACCATGCCCCCAGGCAGGCAAGTGCTGCAAGAGCCCCAGCGAAAGAGCAGAGGGCACCAGAGCCCTCCCTGGGGCGGTGCCTTGCAGGAGCGGGGAGAGCCTGCCGGTGACCAAGTGTGAACCACAGACTTGGAAGTGGCCTGGCCTGGCTCCAGGTGCACGGGTCAGCCCGGACCCAGGTGGTAGAGCCACCAACAGAGCAGGCCTAGGCGGCCAGTTTCCGGATGCTGAAGGCGGCCCTACCCACGGCCACTTGAGCCGCCGGGGCAGTTCTCACCGTCGTAGAAGGAACTCCCTCAGGAAGGGGCTGGTAGGGGCCCGCTAACCACGGGCCTCTGTGCTCCAGCTGCGTCCACTTCACGCCGCCCGGGCTCTTTTCCTCTTCCCTCCTGGAGATCACGCGAGAACGTTCCCACACTCACACTGCGCACATACCCTCCTCGCAGCCCCTTAGACTCCACCCCCGGCTGAACCAGGAGAGCCAGGTCTCTCGACTGGGGGCGGGGCGCCGGGATGGACCCTGCCCAGCCTCAGGCCACGCCCCTCGCTAAACAACCCACCGCATCTCCCTGGCCCAGAGGGAAGAGTCCTGGGGACAAACCGCAACTTTTTCTTGGAATGCATCTACTGAGGGTGCTCCAGCGAAGGGACCACTACAGCCCTGCCAAGCTTCACACGGGCCTCACCCCTCTGTTCCCCGGACGCTCCCTCCCCGCCCCCAGCAGGGCGCGAGCCCCTAGAGGCAGACTCTTTACTGGCTGTGGTGGGAATGTGTTGACAGTACTTGAGTCACAGCAGGGGCCCCGTGGACCACACTCTGAGACACTACCCTGGAAGCACTAGTCTAACAGAGCTCCGACAGGAGCCCCTCAGCGCAGCGCCATGCAGGTGTGAACCCACCTTGCTCTCTGGAAAGGTGGCATTTCACTCAGAGGAGAGGCCCACCGCCCTCCCTCTACTCCACACCTCGTTACAACTCACCCCCCGTGTGACCATAGGGCCTCTGTCCACATCCCCCAGGAAAGAGCCCGGGAGCATTGCGGGCAGAAGGAAGCCTCAGCTCAGAGCACAACGGCCACTAGGGGGACTGATAGCACGTTATGTGCCCACGATCAGAATGAATGGGCTGAAGCTCCTGGAAACCAAGAAACTGGGAGTCCAGTCCGACGAGAGGCCGGTGTCAGAGCACACCCATCAGGTTCAAAACCACACAACAGTGCTGAGGCCACGCACAGCTACATGAGCAACAGAACCGAACGGAGGAAGAAACCGCCAAATGGGGCCCCCTTGGGGAGCAGTGGTGAGAGGGGGGCTGCACCCCTCAGGCACCTCCGGAAACATCACGCGCTGCACCTGCGGCCTAAGGTCACCTTCGGGGGAACGCAGGACCACGCGCGCCCTCCGCTGCGCTCCCGCCCCGCCCAGCAGGGGAGGTCAGGGGTCTGGGAGGAGCCGGGACGCGCCCTCCCTGCGCCTTCGCCCGTGGTCTTCGCTCACCTTACCGGCTTGGCGGCCGACCCTCTCTGCCAGGGCTGAAGGCCTTGGGGGACGTCGGGACGCACCCTGCTCTCCAGGGGCCCCGTGCAAAGGCCCCGGCCCACTCCCGCGGCTGAGCCGCTCCGGCCGAGCACAGGGCGGCCTGGCCCTGGGAGGCGTTCTTCCTCCGCGGGGCGTCTTCCCGCCCCCCGGCGGTCCCAGGCAGGGAAATACAGCCCCCAAGCGGTCCTTTGTCCCCGCCTTGCTCCTCTACCCTGAGCTCTCGGGACAGCCTCCTTACGTTGCGGACAGGCCCTGAATTCAAGCCGTCCCGCCGACCCCTCCGTCCCCAGACCGTGGCCGACAGCCGCAGGATGCGCACGCGGCCCCGGGACCCGCGCGCAGCTCCTCCCAACGGCGGCCTCGGAGCAGCAAGGGGCCGCACTCATTAGGGGCCGCAGGAACACCCAGGGGCAGGGCTTCAGTGCGCTCCCGAGGGCACCTGGTAGGTCCTCCGTAATCACACGCTCGCCTGCACACCGGGCCAGACATGGAGTAGGAGAACCTCCATGCTGTCGGAGGGCCCTACAGGTGAAGCTGGGTCAGTTCACCGTGCAAACACCAGCGCCACCTCCCAGGCGGCCCCGCGTGGCCCCACACGGCAGACCAGCCCCTCGCTGTCACCCCGTGCTCCTGAGCCCGCCCTCCTGCACCACTCTCCCTGGATTTGACCCCCGCTCCCGCCCTGGGCAGGACGGTCCAGCGACAAGCCCTCTGGGGCCGCCCAGTCCGGAGAGCTGCCAGCACAGGGCAGAAGTCCACCACTTGTCAACCGCGTCAACCACCTGCATCTATAAGACGGAGCTTAGGGACTGTGGGAGGTGGACACGTGCAGTTGTCAGTGTGCACCCAGAACACACGCAGCAGACCCAGGCACACCTGCCAGTGCCCCCGCTCAAGGGGCAGCCGGGGTTCCACAGAGACAAGCCTACCCCCACATCCCTAGTAACCCCACCCCTGCCACCAGTCCCTCAGTCCCCACAGACATCCAGTGGCTGAAGCACTGGTGCAGGGCTGCACAGCTGCAAGGGCTGGTTCTCAGCACCCAGGCAGCCATGGTGGGGGTCGCCCCAATTTTGGAATGAGCCACCACCGCTGACTGAACATGCACTAGGACAGCAGCAGCTGGTGCTCCTTAAGGCCACCTTCTGCCAGGTGTGCTTAGAGGCCTTGCATATTTCTCTTACAATCTTTCTAAAATCAAGTACATGTTGCACCTTCAGAATCCTGAAGCCACTGTATTTTCAAATCTAGACTGAAGTTCTGTAAATGGAAATGTGGCAAGACAAGAACTGTAAGAAATCTAAAAGGAAGCAGAAAAAACATCTGACAAAAAGTCCAATACCTTTTCATGATAAAAGTAAAAAAAAAAAAAAAAATTTTCAAGAAACTAGGTTGGAGGGAACCTCCACCGGAGAGCAGCCAGACACTCCACGGCTATATGACAGTCCAAGATGCCTCGGCCCCAAGATCAGAACCAGATCTGCTATTCAACACAGTCCTGGAGGCTCTCGCCAGAGCGGGAAAGTGACTAAAATATAACGAAATTTGAGATGAAGAAGTAAACTGTCTTTATTTGCAGGTGGCAGGATCTTGTGTATAGAAAACCAATAAGATTCTACCAAAAAAAGTTATTAGAGCTAGTAAGTTAATTCAACAAAGTTATGACGTACAAGATCAATACATGAAAATCAATTTTCTTTCTTTATACCTGTAATGAATAACTTAAGAAGAATATTACAAAGCAACTCTATTTACAGTAGCACACAAAAAGGAAAATGCCCAGAAGTAAATTTAACCAAATATGTAAAAGATTTGTACATTTTAAACTATAAAACATACTGAAATTAAAGATGTAAGTAAACCGAAAGTCATCATATTTGTGGACCGGAAGACTTCATTTTGCTAAGATGTTAATATTCCCCAAAGTGATCCACAGATAAAACCTAATCCTCCATCAAAAGACTGGCTTCTTTGCAGAAATTGGCAACCAATCCTGAAATTCATGTAGAAATACAAGCTAACCAGAATAGCCAAAACAATTTTGAAACAGAAGAACGAAGTTAGAGGACTTACATTCCAATTTGAAAACTTACAATAAAGCATCAGTAATTAAGGCAGCATGGAGTTGGCATAAAAATAAAGATACAGATCAATGCAGTAGAACTGAGAATCAAAAATAAACCCATACACCTGTGACCAATTGATTTTCCACAGAGTGCCAAGACCATCTAATAGGAAAAGAACAGTCTTTGCAACAGGTGCTACTGAACATGCAAAAAACAAAGGGAGACACAATCCTTGCAAGTTAAAATGGATTAAAGACCTAAAGCTAAAACGATAAAACCCTAAGAAAAAAAAAAAGAAAACAGGTTGTGAACCTTCATAACCCTGGATTAGTTAATGGTTTTTAAGTGTATCAAAAGTACAAGCAAACAAAGACAGCTAAAGTGAACTCAAAATTTTAAAACTTCTGTGCTTCAAAGGACACCATCAATAAAATAAGAGAATCCACAGAAAGGGAGAAAAAGTTTGCAAATCATGTCACTGATGAGTCTAGTGTTCAGAATATGTAAAAAACTCTTACATCTCAACCACAAAAAGATAAACACCCCCAACTAAAATCAGAGGCGAAAACACCCAGATACTTCTCCAAAGAGACACAAATGGTCAATATGCATGAAAGATGCTCAACATCCTTACCCACCAGGGAAATGCAAATCAAACGCCCACCTATGTCATAAGCCTTCACCTGTCCCTTCACAGTAGCAATTCCACAAATAGTAACCCTGTTTCCAATACAAGGGAAACAAGATTCATAAAATCAAACTTCCCCAGAATCACTCCGTTGGATGCAGCAGATACTCACCCCAAGACCAGCAGCCCCACTTCACAAGGCATGAAACTTCCCAGCAGAAATGTGACACAAGCCACATATGGATTTTAAATCGTTTAAAACCAATTTGATTTTTTATAATATAGTTAATTTCAATCAAAATATCTTAAATATTGTCACTATAACATATAATGACTTCCCTGGTGGCTCAGAAGGTAAAGCATCTGTCTACAATGCGGGAGACCAAGGTTCGATCCCTGAGTGGGGAAGATCCTCTGGAGAAGGAAATGGCAACCCACTCCAGTACTCTTGCCTGGAGAATCCCATGGACGGAGGAGCCTGGTAGGCTACAGCCCATGGGGTTGCAAAGAGTCGGACACGACTGAACGACTTCACACACACATATATGTATAATATAATGTTAAAAAATAGTGAGTTCACATTCTTTTCCTACTATTGAAATCACCACGTCTCCGCTGGGGCCAGCTACATCCCGCATGCTCACAGCCACGTGCGGCGGGCGGCCACGGGTGGGACAGTTCAGGTAATGGTTGACAGTCCCACGTCTGCTCCCCTGCTCAGTGGCTGCGTGACCATGAGCAAGTTACTTAACCTCTCTGTACCTTGGTGTCCTCATCTGGAAAGTGGAGATAGTACCTACCTCATCAGAACTGGATACAAGCAATGCAGACAGAATAAGCGCTTCATGGGGGGCGGCTCTCACCAGCATCACGTGAGACCTACANCCCATGGGGTTGCAAAGAGTCGGACACGACTGAACGACTTCACACACACATATATGTATAATATAATGTTAAAAAATAGTGAGTTCACATTCTTTTCCTACTATTGAAATCACCACGTCTCCGCTGGGGCCAGCTACATCCCGCATGCTCACAGCCACGTGCGGCGGGCGGCCACGGGTGGGACAGTTCAGGTAATGGTTGACAGTCCCACGTCTGCTCCCCTGCTCAGTGGCTGCGTGACCATGAGCAAGTTACTTAACCTCTCTGTACCTTGGTGTCCTCATCTGGAAAGTGGAGATAGTACCTACCTCATCAGAACTGGATACAAGCAATGCAGACAGAATAAGCGCTTCATGGGGGGCGGCTCTCACCAGCATCACGTGAGACCTACATGTCAAAGCTCTCCGTTCTCCTCTACAGCATTCTGGGGTACCCACCACAGGCGCACAGCTGGCAGAAAAGGCCAACACTGACAGCGTGACCTCTTCCTCCGGTTCCCAAGAGCCTGAAAGAGGCCTGGAGGCGCTGGGGGCACTGGGCTCCGGGGTTGTGACAGGTTGAGGGCGGTGACCGACGGCGGGGCGGAGCGCAGCTACCATCTCCACCTGCCTACTCCTCCTGCCTGCTTCTCCTGCCCCTGCCCTGCGGTGGCCTTCCCCGGCCTGTTCTTGCTACTCCCTCCGCACGTCGCCCCGACAGGCTCCTCCTGGCGGCCTCTGCGCTGCTCCAGGCCATGCGGACGCTTCTGTCGCTTCTGCTGCTGCGCGTCCTTCCCCGGCGGGCGGCGTCCGCGCTCAGAGGCGCCCCCCAGCTCTGCACTCCCGCGTCTCCCTTCCTCTCCTTCCGAGGCCCCTGCCCCACCTGTGTTCTCTTTCCTTCTTCTGTCTTTTCTGGAAACTACACTCTCTGATACGGCCTCGCTGCCAGGACCCCATCGTTTCATCCTGTTTAACCTCTCCAGCCCCCGTCTTTCCCCGCCTTGATCTCACCCGGCAGCTGCTTGCTCCCCACCGGCTCTACCCCACTATCGGTATCGGCCAGCGTCCCCGCAGGAGACAGTCCTCTGGCCCCCGTCCGCGCGTCTGCCCGGCAGCGCGTGGCGCCCGTGTCCCCGTAGCCCGCCCGCGCCCCCGCCCTGCTGCTGCGGCCACCCGCGCGTCTCCTCTCCCCACGGCCGCCCCCCTCCCTCGGCTCCTCGTTCCTCAAGCCCTTCCCGCCTTTTCTCTTCCGATTTTCTCCTTTTGTTTTCCTTCCACTTGCTTTTCACTTTCGCCCCATCCTTTCCCCGGCTTGTGTCCACTCGCTTTGCATCTCCCTCTCCCAAGGTGCGGAGCCGCAGGACCTTCTTATCCTGACCGCTGGCCGTGCTCTGCAGAGCCCCGTCTTCAGAAGACATCCGGAGAGCACCAAGAGCCATCTTCCTCTCGTGCCCAGGGCTTTATCACCTCAGAACCTTGCGCAGGAGAGAGCACAGAGTGGGCCGCTCCCCGCCAGCGCCCTGCCCTTCCCCACAGGGCTGCCAGCAGAGGGCGCCCCACCCAAGCTGTGTCCCTGCTGCCCTTTAAACAACCTCAGCAGATGGGGTGTATCTCAGCCCTGGTGGCCCCCCATCAGGAGTGGGTCCAGGGTGGCGCACAGCCCTGTCCACCAACCATGAGAGCAGAGAGTACCCAGGCTCCACAGACTCATCACATAAACATTCCTATTAGCAAGGTGGATAAGTCAGACAGTGAGGTCATGCATTGTCTTCTACTTTCTGGCCACACTGCAGGAGACTAGACACCACAGATGGAAGCAGTGCCCCCGAAGTCAAAGTACAGAGTCCTAACTACTGGACCTTCAGTGAAGTCCCCACTGTCTTCCTACATTTGCAAGACTGAACACCCAAGCACGATTACCTAGAAAGCTGGTCATGATGTAACACCCGAAGATGTCACCTGGCCTTTTTTCCTGGACAGCTTTTCACGGTTATTTTTCTTCACTGGCTTGCTGATCTCTGCAGATCCAGAATACAAAACTAGACATAAACACATAGATCCGCTGCTCACTTAGAAAGCCCACCACTTTGAAAACAGAGGAAAGATTCAAAATAACAGGGAATATAGAGTCTCCAGTCTTTTCAGTGGACTTTTTTCTGTTTTTCACAGTGTGCTTGGAACTAAGAGCATATTCACATCTGCGGGCGGGGGCTGAATGAGCACAACAGCAGTCTGACACAGAGAAGCTGCTGGAAACCGCGAACACCCCTGGCACACCTCTTGCCAACCGCTGCAGAGGGAGCAGCTGGCGGGGCTGGCCTTGCCCCTCACCGGGCCCACCTCTGCCCTAGTCAATACTGACTGCCAGGGAATCGTCAGCTTAGAAGAGCGATCCTTCAAAAGAAACCTTTAGGCAGCACTTTCAGGAACAAAACCCAAACTAAATGGAGCAATCAGATATAATGGGCAGAGGCAGGGCACCCCCTCGGCCGCCACGCACACACCCTCACAGACCAGGCCCTGCAGGGACCAGGAACAAGGCTGAGAGGTACAGCTGTCCCACTGCCAGCTGACCGACCACCCAAAACAGCCCACACCCACAAGGATGGCTACTCCAGGAGACTGTGAAGGACAGGGGAGCCTGGCATGCGGCAGTCCATGGGGCTGCAAAGAGTTGGACACGATTTAGTGACTAAAGAACAGCAAAAAGAATGGCTACAGCAAAAAAGATGGAAAACAACAGTCACTGGCAGGGACACGGAGAACTCAAGCTCCTCGCATGTTGCTGGTGGGAATGTTAAACTGTGCAGTCACCTGGGAAACAGCGTGGCAGCTCCTGAGCCAGGCAAACAGCTCCCACGAGACCCAGCAACTGCGCTCAAGGCATTCAAAGCACTGTGTGTGGACGGTCACAGCAGCAGCATTTACAACAGCTTAGAGGCAGAAACAACCCAAAACACCCACCAACAGATGACTGGATACTCAAAAGGCAGTACATTCAAACAGAAAAATATTTTCAGCCATAAAAATGAAGTACTGATACACAAGCTAACCTGTGGATGAATCTCGAAAATACACTAAGGGAAAAAAGCCAGACACAAAAGGACAAATACAGTATGACCCACTTGTACAAAATACTCGGAATAAGGAAGTCCATAGAAACAAAAGGCCAATTAGAGGTTGTCAGGGGCTGGGTGAAGAGGGAAAAGAGCGGTGTGAGGTTTCCCTTTGAAGTCATGAAAAAATTCTGGAGTTAGTGCTGATGGTTGCCCAAGATTGTGAATGTAGCTAGTGCCGCTGGATTGTACACTCTGAAACGGTTAAAACGAATTTTACATTAAATGAGCGTTATCACAATAAAAACAAACACAGAAGGAAAGTTTCCCAAATTTTATGACATTTTCCAGGAGAGCAAAAGGAAAGCTGGACAAGAACACCGGGCACAGAAGAAGCCCTAACTCTGCCCACAGCACGGGTCTGTGCCTTTATGTCTGCCCAGAAAGCAGGGCCCTGAAACTTCAGCAGCAGGTGGCCACTTGTGATGCCGTACCGCAAGAATCCCCACGTGGAGGTGCGTGGGCTGCAGAGCCTGCTCAGAGTGCGCCCAGGGTTTCCAGTGGGCCCGAGAGCCAGGGACAGAGGGAGGGAAAGAGGGCAGGGGGCACGAGGCAATGACTGCAGCCAGAGAGGGAGCGGCCCACCCCCACCCCAGCCCAGCAGACCTCACAGGACTCAAGCCAGCTACTTCTGTACTTGGAGGCCAGGCACTTCATTCCAAACTGGAAATACTATTAGAACAATAGAGCTCTAACTGCCTGATTTCAAAGCTTAGACTCCTTTCACCATGAACTGAAACGCAAATCCTGTCATCAAGCCACGCAATTGTTTCCAGCACCAAAGTTTCCAAAAGCAAAACCTACCCTGGTTTTTTCCATCAGGTTTTCTTCCTAGTTTTACTGGACAAAGGAAGCTATTTACAGTACCCTCAGAGACAAGAAAGTGGCAGGAAATAGGATTAAAGAAAGGTCAGTGACAACTGTACGCCTAATGCCTTTTAAACTGTTTTTGGTTCTATTCTTTGAAACAGAATTTGGTTACATTGATTGTTACCTTGTTTACAATTATTTCTGACAAGATTCTTTATTTAAAAGGAAAACCATAAAAAGGAGGACCAAGGGCAACTGATAGGGCCAGTCTTCAGGTCAGTGGCCTGACGTGTGGGCTCTCACAGAGCAGGCAGGAGGCTACTTCCCTGCGGCAGCTTGTTATCAGGCACTCTGCGGTTCTACTGCATTCTCAACTTCCGCCCAAGTGAAAGCGAAGACTGGAGTAAACACAGGGAGGGCAGGTCCCAAGTCCACGGCCAAGGCCAGACTCAGGACAGAGGTGACATCACTGCCCCTCCCACCATATCCTCACCTCCCGCACAAAGGAAAGGGACACAGAGCAAACCTTACCCAGTATCTTTGGAAATGGAGAAGATATTTTCTTCTTTCGGGTACTGCTATGAGTCATAAAAGACAGAGCTTTACTGAGAACATTTTCATGTTGCAGTAAATGGTTAGAACTGTTAAAACACAAAAGCAACCACCACCAGTGTGTCCTACAGATGGCCCCTGGAAAGACCAAGCATGATCTTCAGGAAGTGAGCAAGTCAGATCCAGGCCACTGAGACAGCCCTGGCCAGCGACTTCCTTAGAACTCAATAAGCAGGTGACAGCCACGCCAAAAGGTTCTCAGGAGGAATAACTGACAACCCCCAACCAGGCCCGGATCCCAAGGACCAGGCACAATGCAGAAAGCAGCACGCCTTCTGAGGTTAGAAATCAAGGTACTTCACAAGAACATGAAGTGCATATTTTAAAAAGGATCAAGATGACATGGAAATGAAGAAAGGCTTGTGGGTTAAAATATATATATATATATAACTATATAACTTACTGAGGACTGTAAGTTTAAAAATGGGACATTTAACAGCAAATGAACAATTCAAAACTGGTCTTTCCCACATCTCCTGATTTTTTGACTTGGCTCCTTCACTTTCTGTTTCTTTGGGTTTTCTAGGTTCATCTGGTCATTATTCTCCCTCTTCTTTTAACGGGAAAAAAAAAATGTAATGTGAATCCCAAGGGAGGAAATGCAAGCCAACACTGAAATGATGACTCTGGCTGGAAGAAACACAAACTTGAGAGAAGAGTGACAAGCGTGCCCCTCCGCATCCCTCCCCAGCCCGACACCGGCTTCTTGCTTGATACCACCTGGGCCTCATCTGTGTGCACAGGCTGCTCCCACCCTGTTTTCCGTTAGTCCGGGGATCGGGTCATTTAGACTAGGCTGTTTCAAGAGCTGAGCCAACTCGTTAACAAAAATCACAATTCACCGAGCAAAGGCCACTTCTGCCCAGAAGCATTCAGTTACCTCTTGAGGGCAACCTTATCCTTCACTGAGAAAGGCTTCAAACCGGATACTGGACCATCTCCCATCGTGGCTTCTTTATCTGTAATTGTCTGTCTCCAACTGTAAGAAAACACAGTTGAGATGCCTCACAGAGGAGCCCAGGTGGGCAGCAGGTCAGTCAGTGAGGAAGTGAGCCTGGGCCCACATGCAGGGGCAGCCTATGGTCCGTCATACCTGTGGCCAGTGGTCCCACTGGCCACGTCTACCTCTAAAACACAGCAAGAGCTAAATCATGTCCACCTACAGCCAAGAGAAGAGCAAGGCCCACTGCTCAGGACGCCTCTCTGACTCTCCCTCGGGACTCACAGGCGCACCAGCAGGTGCTCGGTTTCCTGACACCGTAGCCAGGGAAACGGTCTCTAGCCAGAGTTTCAGTTAACAAGTCCTGAGCATTTCCCTGCATTTTACATGTCATTATCTCTATATTTTTAAACGTCACAATTGACCGTCTTGAAGGCAAGCATAACTCCACTGGAAACAGCCTGTTTGCCAATTCTGTGTGAGTACTTACAGCCTTAGAGGCACCGGCCAAAAGGAAAAGGGAAAAAATGCTGTTAACTCGGGATGTTTGTTACAAGATGAATGCCAGTAGGCAACAAAAAGAAAGAAGGCAGCTGAGAAATCAGGCAATGCGGCAGGTGGCTCCACGACCTGGACGACCCAAGGGCGAAGGCGGAGACTCGGGTCCAGGGCTCCCCCCTGCCCTGAGAGGATGTGCCCCGAGCAGCGGCCCAGGCCCATTCCCAGCTCGGTCACTCGGGCTCAGGGCCCCGCAGGCTTGTGCACAGAAGGGAGGACCAGAAGGAACATCCCCCTCCGGGCCCTACTCACCATGCGCTCGCTGGGCCAGGACAGTGGGGGCAATAAGGAGCAGCCCAAGGCCAAGGCCTCATAGGACGTCTTCACCCAGGTGTGTGTGAGTGTGAATATTGTGTGAATGTGCGTATGCACCTGCAGGTTGGGTTTGGGGAAGGGCTGGTGGGCGTGGATGTGATGGTGCAGACACCGGGTTGGTGAGGCACTGTCAGGTTAGGGAAGATAACCACCCCCTCCCGTTGCATTTAGAGCGTTGAATGGACCTCAGTGGGCAAGACAGTGTGCAGGGCAGGGAATCCTGTGGGCAACACTGTGCCTGGTCCCTTGGGAGACAGCGGTGAGGTCGGCCAGCTAAGGGTGATGGGCTGGGGATGAGAGGAGTTGAGGATGGCACTCAGGGCTCCAGTTTTCGTGTCTGCATGGGTGGAGTGTCCTGTGACCCTAAAACCCCAACACAGGAAAACCACCTAAAAACATACCTTAGGTGAAAACAGAGGAGCCCGTGATAAACATGCTCCTTATTTTGTAATTTGGTTGTTGTTTTATAACTTCTGGTGCCTTTGTTTGACGTTATTAAAGATTCCATTTTCCTACTCTCTTAACAAATGGGCCTTAGGTAAATAGCTGTTTTCTTGCTTTGGTGAATAATGGCCAGATGGAAGTCTTCCGTCGTCTCTACAACCTCTCGCTGCCAGCCAAGTGCGTGCCGTGCAAGTTTTGCATAAAGATGGCATCTAATCTACAATTGCTCCTGGATTTGCTAGAGCCTCACGGAGGCTGAACTCATTTTATTCTGAACGCTACAGGAGCGATAACCAAAAAAGGATACCATGAAGGCAACATCTATCATATGCTTCTTAAAAAACCCCATTGTCAGCATCAGTGACAATGGCATTACCGCTCAGTCACTGAGATTAAAAATTAGTCATACGTGGAAAATAGAAGCAGGTTTTCAGGGAGAAGGAAGCTTTGGTTCCACTGAATTATGCCCCTTTTTTGCTTGGTAAATAAATGATGCATATTTTCTGATGACGTATATTTTTGAGGGAAGCTACATCTAGGTGGTCCAGGATTTGGCATAAGAGCCTTGTTGTCAGTTGACTGAGTGGGAGGAGGCAAACATATTTCATAAATTGTATCCCAAACAGCCTGACCACAGGGTGCTCAGTTGTGATGTCAGAGTTACCTCCCCCCAGAAACTGAGTCTTTCTGGATTAGGTCGCAAAGGAATGAGTCTTTGGAATGAAGAGTGTTTTCCTCCTCCTAGGTGCCACAGTCTATCAGAGGCACAGTCCATCTGCAAAGCACACTCAGCTGCCCCCTCACCCATTTAAACCCTGGCTAAACCCAGTCATCTGTCTTCTGGGCAGCCACATGCCAGCGGGGGCCCCCCTGCCAGGAATCCCCACTCCCTGTCCTTAGCTGTCCCCCTGCTCCCCTGCTGTGACCTCCAGCACCCCTCCCCGGCCCACTCTCAGCGAAGACCTTGCTTCCTGTCACCAGCACACAGCGGCAGCCCGCAGGGAGCATCTGCGTTCCCCACCCACGTGTGCCCTGCCTGTGACCCGGGCTCTGCCTCCTCCTGCACCTGCTGCTGGACCTCCTGTACCTCCTCCCATACCTGCGGCTCCCTCCGTAAAAGGCCAGCCAGCCCCTCAGCTCTCCCCTGACTCCACAGCCACATGTCCCACCAGTTCTCTGTGCCCCCAGAGCGGAACTTCCCACACGTGCTCACTTCCTGTCCTCTGGCTCACTTTTGATTCTCTCAGAGCAGCCTTTTGCCCCTACACCCTGCTGACAGGCCCCGGCAAGGTCTCCAACGCCCTCCACCACCTTCCCTGGCCGTGTCCCATCGGCTGTGGGCGGCGTGGGACAAGGCCACACCCACAGGCGCTCCTTGGAGCCTGTCCCTCCCGCCCTGTCCCTCTGAGTGGCTCGTGGCCCAGCCCTGCTGGCCCAGGCGCTCCTCTTCTTCTTGGCGCCGCCGTGAACGGCGGAGCCACCTGTCCATGACTGTCCCAGCACAGGTGGCCCTGTCTGCAGCCCGCCCCCCACCTGGCCTCCATTCCTGCAGAGCACAAGGTGGTCCTTCGGCCAGAGGCTCCACCGAGAGCACTGTGGGGAGGCCTCAGTGGAGAAAGACCTGCAAGCGCCTCCAGCCGTCTGCCCAGGATCAGACCAGTAACCGCCATGCTCTGGGCGTCCTCACCTTGCACTGTTGTAAGGATAAAACCAGTTCCCCAGAGGGCCAGAAAAATGTCTGTGGAGCCAGGCCACAACTGCAGACTACAAGGTCCTTCCTTAGACCTCATCCCCTCAAAGAGCCATTCCCCCAGAAGCACCTTCCTTGCTCAAAGAGACCCCTCCTTCCCGCCCCACATGCACCACGTGTCCAGAAGGGAGAGAGCACAGGCATCGCCGAGGAGAGGTACAGAGCATGCTGGGCACTTGGGCCCCGGGCCAGGTGCCCCAAAGAAGACTTTTCAAGAGCTCTCTCTGCTCCCAAGAGGTTTTTACAGGTGCCCTCTGCTCACTTTTCCCCCCAAAAAATGACTCTCAATTTGCCTTCAAACAAGAATAAATATGTGTGTCTGTTCCCTGAGCCTCTGACAGCCCTGAGCTGGCCCCGGGACTTGGGCAGGATTGATGGCCCTGCCTCAATGGGAGGCCCGGTGCATCTTTTACTAAAGGTGGTTTCCCAGTGATGAATGGCTTTCTCAGGAACACAAAATTGTTGATTGTATTTACAAACAATTCCTTTTTCACGTCCCGTTGATTCTTCTCCAGCGTCAGTCCCTCGGTGAGGCCCGCACAGTGATGCATCGGTGGCTATTACCACCATTGATTAAGGCTTCCTGTGGTCCTGCGGTGCCTGGTATGCCATTTGTCACAGACAAGTGGCTCGCACACAGCAGTATATCATGCTCCCTTCGGGCTTTACGGTTATTTATTCTTCAATTTATGTTGCGTACCCTCTAAGTAGAGGCACACACCAAAACTCCAAAATCTTAGCATGCCACAACAGTGAGCAAGTATGTGAGTAATGGAATTCTTTGCCAATCCTGGGCCTCCAGAGCCTGACTCCTCTGCCCCTCATTCTGGAAAAAAATGCAAATGTAAATAAACAGTGTCAGCACTGGTCCTAATTGAGACTTGGGACCAGAGAGAAAGTTAATGAAAGTGCCACAACTTTTCACCAAGTCATCTGACATTTAGCATCAAACTGAAAGCTCCCAGACCCAAATTCTGCAGTGCCTCATCAATCAAAGTAACCTGATCCAGATCAGATGGGAATTTTCTAGAATCAGCTGCTCTCTCTGAGTTTCTCTGTCCCACCTCCTCCTCCTAGTACATTTTTGGCTCCCTTGGACATCCCCATGGAGCAGGATGTGTGTGGAGAAGGTGCTGGATGCCGTGAGGGTCCTGGCTCTTCCAGCTGTACAGCCCCTGGGTCTTGGGCCGGCTGGTGACTCTCCAGATGGCCAAAGGCTCAGAACAGAGCCCAGCTTTCTTCCAATTCAAAGATGGTTCACATTGAGAGCCCATCTGGTTTGCATGTGCCAAGTACCGATCAGTGTAAAATTTTGAGCCAGAGCCCATCAGAACTTGTACTGCCATGGAGAAAAATTAATTTTCTCACAGTTCTGGAGGCAAAGTCCAAGATCGAGGAGCCAGCCAGTTCAGCTCCTGTAAAGACTCTCTTCCTGGTTTGCAGACGGCCACCTTCTCACGGTGTCCTCATGTCACTGAGAAAGCAAACTCTGGTCTCTCTCTCCTTTTATTTTCTTTGTCCCCACCATACAGCTTATGGAAACTTAGTTCCCCAACCAGGAACCAAACCTGGGCCCTTGGCAGTAAAAAGTGGAGAGTCCTAATTACGGGCCCACCAGGGAACTCCCTGGTATCTCTCTTTTTATAAACACACTAATCCCATTGTGGGGTCCCCACCCTCAGGTCAGTTCAGTTCAGACTGTCACGTCTGACTCTTTGAAACACTGTAGACTATAGCACACCAGGCTTCCCTGTCCATCACCAACTCCAGGAGTTTGCTCAAACTCATGGTCATCAAGTCAGGGATGCCATCCAAACATATTATCCACGGTTGCCCCCCTTGTCCTCCTGCCTTCAATCTTTTCCAGCATCAGGGTCTTTTCCAATGTCAGTTCTTCGCATCAGGTGGCCAAAGTATTGGAGTTTCAGCTTCAACATCAGTCCTTCCAATGAACACCCAGGACTGATCTCCTTTAGGATGGACTGGTTGAACCTCCTTGCAGTCCAAGGGATTCTCAAGAGTCTTCTCCAACACCACAGTTCNGAGTCTGTGTTTGGGGAGGAGACGTGCTCTGGCTGCCTCATCTTGCAGCCTGGGAGCCTAGTTGTTCCCTGGGAGTCACTGAAAGGCTTTCCAGTGTTTATGCCAGGCCTTGGGCATCCACATACACAAGAGTTTTCAGTCCGGTACCACCAAGCATAGCTGCATCTGCACCAGGGAGGGTATGAGGCCTGGCCCCACCAACCATCTTGCAGTCTGTTACCAGACCTGCGCTGGCCTAGTTGCCTGCACACTTAGCCAGTTCTGGCCACTGCCCCGCCATTTCCTCCTGGGCTTCTGGGAGATCCATTAGACCAGTGCTGCCAGGGCTGCAGCAGGGAGGGCGTGGGAAAAGCTCGCTGCTCTTCTCCATCAGGTGGGGGTTCTTCCACACATGCACGAGCTGGCAAACCTCTTCACCATCTAGTGTGGAAATGGGGGTGAACACCACCCAGCACTGCAAATTGGGCCACAGTCGCACTTCCCACCAAGTCATGCAGCCAGCCTGAGTCCTGGAGGGTGCATCGGGGTCACGAGGCCATGAGGGGTGCTGGCTGCAGGCCTCAGAGGGGACTGTGGTCTCCTGCCTTCAAGCACATCTCTCCGGGGACACTTGACATCGGACACCCGATGAGCTGTGTTGACAGGACAGTCCCTCGGGGCTGGCAGCCTCTCCCCAGTACATGGAGCGCCCCTCCCCAGGCAGACAGCCTTGCTGCTCACTCAGAACCTTAGGCTGGAGCTGTGCAGTTGGACCTTCAGAGGGAGAGGAGTAGAGCTTCAGCTGTGGCCTGCCCCCTGCTCCGGATTCTCATGCCTCCTGAAAGGGAGACTGCCCATGTCCTCTTCTCATTCCCTTCTGCACCAAGTATGGGAAGTACCATGGGGAAGAGGTGAAGGCCAGTGAGAAGACAGACACTCAACCAGCAGAGCGGAGAGAGGAGAGCTGTGTTTTGTCTTCTTCCTGCCTGATGCCACCTTGACACCAGCCCCATTTCCGTCTACAGACAAGGACCTGTCCAGAGTCCCCCAGCAGGCAGTCATCCAAGGTTGTTGCTCTCTCTCTCCCATTGTTCAATGGGGTCAAGTCCCCTCTCCCCAGTTACCTCAGGACCATTTGGAAGTCCCAGAAGAATGCTTCCTCCTGCAGGAAGTCTTCCCTGATTGATCTCTCCTGAGAACACTGGAATGTGGAGGAAATGTTGGGCCATAATCCAAGGTGGCCATGTGCCATGAGTCTTGTCTGTGCAAGAGAGTAAGGCCTTCTTTAGCATGCCTCCTGCTTGGGGCTGGAATAAGCTATAGCCCCCAGAAGGCAGGGACTGCTCTGTGTGTGGCAGTGGGGACATATTTCCTCAGATTTGTGCAAGACAGCGGCCACTGCAGAGAGGCTGCATTAGCCCTGCACACCTGCGCTTTCAGGGTGGGGTCCTGGGAGGCACTATGTCCTCTTCCCTGTTCTGTTCCAGGATCAGGAGACCACTTGAGCCTGAGGACATGGTCCAAGGAAGAACATTCTGAGAAGTCCTTCCCAACTCTCGGGCTGGTGACTGACCAGGCCGGGAGGTCCCTAAATGGCCACAGCAGCACCAGTCCCACTGGGGCCCTGAAAGCCCCTCCCCTCACAGAGGAAACCTCTTACCCTCTGAACCTGCCGCAGGGCTTTCTGCCTGGGGCCCGGGACGCAGGCAGGCTGGAGGGATTGCCCGTGTGCAGGGCAGAAGCCGCACTGAGGCACCTCAGATGGGGCTGTCAGAAGGCCTGGCCCTCTGCCTGTGAGCGGAGTGACCCTTGGGGCCTGTGGTTTGGGTATTTGCCGCAATAAGCGGCCAACTGGGATGGAGCCCAGCCACAGTGAGTGTGGCCCAGAGGAGACCCAGCACCCTGCAGGCAAGCTGCTCTCCATCAGTGCCCTGGCAGGAGCCGGCTGGGCATCCCCTCCACCTAAACGTGCGCAGCCTGGCATTTGTGTGGGCAGGACGGGTCGTGGGGGTTACAGAAGGAATTCAGAAGTGCAGGAGAAGGCGGGGAGCAGTTGACCATCTCCTGGCGGGTCTCCAGCTGGGCTGCTGAGTCCCAGAGTGGCACCCGACGGGCCCAGCGTCTTCCCAGGGCAGTCCATCCCTGTCGCTGCCCGCCATGTCCTTGCTGGCCTGGCCCCGGTAACCTGTGACCTCTTTGCAGGGCTGTGACCTCTCAGCAGATTCACCGCATGGCCGCCTGCAGAGCCGCAGGGCCCGGATCCACCAGCAGATTGACAGGGAGCTGAGGATGCGGACAGGTGCCGAGAATCTGTACAGGTGGGCGCTGGCTGCCCGGGACATCCGCCCATGGCTGGACCCCCAGGAAAGCAGGACCATGTTCCCAGAGGCCCCCATGAGGCAGGCTCACCCAGCGCAGGGCAGTGACATGGCGGGTGCCTGGTCTTTTGGTCCACGTGTGAGTCCATGACCAGGCCTCCTGTTCAGGCTCCTGAGAGGCAGGGCTGGACATCGCACCAGGGTCTGGGGCAGCCATGGTGCCCAGCTGAGATGCTCACAGATGACTCAGGCCCTCACCTTGGTGGCCCTCACTGGCAGGGTCAGCTCAGGGCCAGCCAGGTTCCGTGCTAGGCGGGAGAGGATGTCCCCACCAGAATGGGCATAGCAGCTGCACTTTTTAGGCTGAGCTGTGGCAAGTGACAGGTATTCCAAGGTTGAGAACCTGAGAATGAGTCCTTGAGACAGGAATTCATGTCTACCTTGGAGACTGTGTGTTCACGCCTTCACACCCACCTGTTCTCTGGGTGCTGATCTGAGGCCCAGGGAGGGCCCTGCCTGCCCGAGCCACCACCAGTGAGCACAAAGCCAGCTGCAGGCCGGGGCTCTGCCAGGCCCTCCTTTTCCTTAACCCTGCCTGCCTGTCCACCCCGTACCTTTCTGGGCACCCGCTGGTCCCTCTGGCAGGCACAGAGGGAGTCCAACCCCATCTCTCCAGGGAAGATGCCTTCCAGTCTCCAGAGCACAGGTGTGCGCTGTGTCCTGGGGGAGTGAGAGGTGGTGGGGGGACGTACGCCCTGGAAGTTCTGGGTCTGAGTACATGTACTAGGGCCAGAGTCGACGTGTGTATGGACAGGAAACTGCATGGTCCACAGGGAGAGTCAGAGAGGAGGGGGTCATCTGGTGGGCCCTGGACCCCACCACTGCCCCCCAGGGTGGCTGGGCCCCTTGGCACATCACTGTGGAATGGGCTCGAGAGCTTGGGCTGCAATGAAGGCCTGGGGCATGGGTTCCCTGGCAGCGCTAGGGCTTCACCTCAGCCTCCCTCCTCTAGAGCCACCAGCAATGCCCGTGTCAGGGAGACTGTGGCCCTGGAACTGAGCGACGTCAACTCCAGCCTGCAGCTGCTGAAGGAGGAGCTGGCGGGGCTCGACAGCAGCGGGGACACGGGCCAGCCCGAGAGGTGTGTGTGTGAGTGTGCAAGGACGTGGACTGGCCCCAGAGGCGTGTGTGCATGTGAGTGTGGGGACAGGGATTGGCCCCAGAGGCATGTGTGCGTGTGTGCATGGGGACGGGGACTGGCCCCAGAGGCACGTATGCATGTGAGCGTGAGGGAGACCACCACCACCACGCCTGTGTGTGCAGGACTGGCATCAGGCAGGGCCTGAGGGACGTGGCGTGGCGTTCCAGAGCCGGGGGGAGGGGGGGTGTTGACTGTAGCAGGCGTGGTAGTGGGTGACTCCAGGGCCACCGAGGACAGTGGAGTCCAGCCTTAGAGTCTGGACTCGCTGCTTCTGGTTCTAGCAAAGACATCACTGCTCCCATGATCCCCCTGGGGCTGAAGGAGACCAAGCCCCTGGACTGGGCCCCCTCCCTGAAGGTGAGTGCCGGCCTGGGCTCGGCTCTCAGGGGCTTCCTGGCCAGCAGTCTCACTGAGGTGAGGACTCGGAGGGAAGAAGGGTCTGACCCGGAGCCACCTGGCCTCCACAGCCAGAGGGGATTTTGAACGGGTGGGCTTTGCAGAACACACCCTGGGACGGATGTTGGCAAAACTGGAGGTCCCAGGACCGCTGCCGGGTCCCTGACTCCTGCTCTGAGGGTTCCGCTGGCTGGGGGCTGCCCCTTCTAGTCAGAGCCTGTGCTGAGAAAACCCGCAGGTTCCAGGGGACCTTGTGGGGGCTCCTAAGGCCCTGAGGCCAGGCCAGCAGGAAAGTGCCTCAGCTTCGGCCTCGGGCGTTCGCTGGTAGGTGGCAGGTGGCACTTGGCTCGTGGGAGTTAATAAGGGTAAGGGGTTCCAGTAGAGACATCCCTGAGTCCCTGGGCCCCACATCTGTGGTGCGGGTCCCGTCGCTATGGGGCTTCAGCCGTGTTGGGCTGGGAGGCTCCAGGGAAGTCCTGCACCCGCCCTCCCCCCTCCCCACCTCAGGAGCTGATCTGCAGGCACTTTGGGGAGGATGGAGCTTCCTACGAGGCTGAGATCAGGGAGCTGGAGGACCTGCGGCAGGTGGGTGTCAGCCCCCCCAGCCCCCAGGTGAGAAGACTGCTGGCCTTTGGGAATGGCTGCTTTGTTCCCATGCCCGCCCCAGGGTCCCTGCCCAGCCTCCCGCCCCAGCGCCTTGCAGTCCCCTGGAGTGGCACATGTGGTCCACAGCAACCCCCAGGAGGGCACGTGTGACTATGTTCACCCCTAGACCCTGGGGTGCCCCCTGGAGCTTTGACATCCCAGGGGCTGCCATGTGTGCCCTGGGGTGGGTAGGGGTGGTAGGACCCAGCTGACTTCCATCTGGCAGGCCACGCGGACCCCCAGCCGGAGCAAGGCCGGCCTGGAGCTGCTCACAGCCTACTACAACCAGCTCTGCTTCCTGGAGGCACGCTTCGTCACCCCTGCCCAGAGCCTCGGGCTGCTCTTCCACTGGTAGGGGCTAGGGTGGGCAGGAGCCCCGGGGCCGTTCCTGAGACTCCCAGCTTCTTGTGGGAACTCTTCCCAGCCTGACCCAACCCTGCAGGTACGACTCGCTGACAGGGCTTCCAGCCCAGCAGCAGGCCCTGGCCTTCGAGAAGGGCAGCGTGCTGTTCAACATCGGCGCCCTGCACACCCAGATTGGGGCTCGCCAGAACCGCTCCTGCCCCGAGGGCATCAGCCGCGCCGTAGAAGCCTTTCAGAGGGCTGCTGGTGAGGCCGCCAGATCCTGGCCCTACAGCTGTGCCTGCAAGGTCCTTACTTCCAGGCTCAAGGGCCAGAGTTGGGGTAGGGGGGACAGGCGTGGTGGCCCCCTAGCCCGAGGGGCTCGGCACACACAGGTCCTCTGTGAGGGGCTTAGGGCAAGAGCTGGGCAGCCCCGCTGAGCCCCCTCTCCCCTGCAGGGGCCTTCAGCCTCCTGAGGGAGAACTTCTCCCACGCGCCCAGCCCGGACATGAGCCCCGCCTCGCTCTCCATGCTGGAACAGCTCATGAGTGCCCAGGCCCAGGAGTGTGTCTTCGAGGGCCTCTTGCTGCAGGCCCCCGAGGCCGCCCACGACTGCCTGGCCCAGCTGCGCCTCGCCCAGGAGGCGGCCCAGGTGAGGGCAGGGGGTGGGTGGTGGGGACGGCTGTCCTGGGGGACAGGCCAGGCTGCGGCTCTCGGCGCTTGGGTGCCCGCTGAGCTGGGGGCCAGGGCGGGGCAGGGCGGGGCCAGAAGGGGAGGCTGCAGAGTCTCTGGAAGCCAGCTGTCCTCGTAGGCTCCGCGGGGCTGTTCGGGGTCCTGGGGCCCTGAGTCCCCACTTCTGGGGCGATGCCAATCAGGGCAGGGACTGGGGGCCCCTGACCCCTGAGCTTGTCTCAACGTGGGGCAGGGCCGCTGGGAGTTTGGTGGAAGCCGGGCCCCAGGGTGGGCAGAGGCTGGGGCCCAGGCCGCTGGGCTCGTGGCAGCCCCCTCCGTCCCCCTGTGTGCCAGCAGGTGGCAGCCGAGTACCGGCTGGTGCATCAGACCATGGCCCAGCCGCCCGTCCGGGACTACGTGCCCTTCCCCTGGACCACTCTGGTACACGTGAAGGCCGAGCACTTCCACGCCCTGGCCCACTACCACGCGGCCCTGGGCCTGTGTGATGGCGCCCGTGAGTGCCCTGCCCCACGAGCCTGCTTGCTGTGCTGCCAGGGGCCCCTGCGGTGGCTCACCGCTCTCTCTGACCTCNCCCTGGACCACTCTGGTACACGTGAAGGCCGAGCACTTCCACGCCCTGGCCCACTACCACGCGGCCCTGGGCCTGTGTGATGGCGCCCGTGAGTGCCCTGCCCCACGAGCCTGCTTGCTGTGCTGCCAGGGGCCCCTGCGGTGGCTCACCGCTCTCTCTGACCTCCAGCGGTGGCTGATTCGGAGCTCCCTGTCCTTGAGAAAGTGTTCCTGGCCTCGGCTGAGGCCCGGGGCCCGGTGCTGCCCCAGGAGCGCGAGGAACGCAGCAAGCTGGGTGAGGCCTTGGGCCCCTGCCGGCATGAGCACCCCACACCAGCCTTCACTCCCCATGGGGCCCCAGAAGTGCGGGCGGCTTCCTGGGCAGGGCAGGCACTGGTGGGAGGCAGCTCTTCCCTGGAGGACCCAGGATGAACTGGGAAGCCCTGACCTGCCCTCCTCCAGCTGCATGTGGGGTGGGGGCCTGGAGTGGCCCCAGAAGCGTGAGACAGCTCGGTCCCGCAGGCAAGGCCCACCTGAGGCGGGCCCTCCTGGGGCAGGAGGCAGCACTGCAGCTGCATGCCATGTGCCGAGCCCTGCGCTGGGAGGACCTGCTGCAGGCCTTGCTGGCCCGGGCACTGCGGCGCTCTCTGGCCAAGTACTCGGAGCTCGACCTGGAGGATGACTTCCACGAGACCACTGAGGCCCCTGACATCCAGCGTGAGCACCAGGCCCCGGGTGGGTGTGTCTTGGCCCCAGTCGGGGAGGTAGGCAGAGGCCCCTGCGATCAAGCTCTGTGTGCCACAGAGAGAGCCCTCGGAGGAGGAGCCGAGCCACGATGGCAGCTCCCCGCTGCTCCGTGCCTGCCCTGTCCCCTCAAGGATGTCAGACGCCAGAACCACCATGCTCCTCCTGCTGGTGGTGCCCAGAGGGCCGGAGCGCAAGGCTGCACCTCGGGCCACCACCTTGGGACCCTGAGCCTTGGACTGAGCCCTGCCTCCCTTCACCTTCATCCTTTCAGCTAAGACGCAGCAGAGGGCAGAGGGAAGGACACCCAGCTTCTCCCGGGTGAAGGTAGCTGATATCTTCCACCGGCTGGTAAGCACCCTCCCAGGCCTCCCCTTCCTCAGCTCTCTCCTGGCGCTCAGGCAGGTCCTCGAGGGGGGCCCCACCCTGCCCAGCCCCCCTGCTGATGCCACCGGTCTCTGTCACCGAATGGAGAGATGAGGGCAAGGGTGCTCCAGGCTGGGGTGCTTCTCCAAGTGCAGCAGCCCAGCCCGGCCTCTGACCTCTGACCTCCCCCAGGGGCCCCTGTCCGTGTTCTCAGCCAAGAATCACTGGCAGCTGGTAGGGCCCATTCACCTGTCTCGAGGAGAGGGAGGCTTCGGCTTCACGCTGCGGGGAGACTCGCCTGTTCTCATTGCTGCCGTTGTTCCAGGGGGCCGGGCTGCGGTAAGGCCCCCTCACCGGGGGGCGGGGGGGCAGGGAAGGTGGGACCACCCAGAGGTGGAGGGGTGCTGTGGGACTCTCCCCATCTGCTGCAGGAGGCCGGCCTGAAGGAGGGTGACTACATCGTGTCGGTGAACGGGCAGCCGTGCAGGTGGTGGAAGCACACGGAGGTGGTGGCCCAGCTGAAGGGCGTGGGTGATGAGGGCGTGAGCCTGCAGGTGGTCACGCTGCTGCCTGCTACCGAGCTGCCCGTCTTGGTGAGCCCCAGGACCTTGGGAGGGTGTCCCTAACTCCTTTGGCCAGGCCCCAAATACCCACGGATGCTACGAGGGTGCTGAGACAGTCCTCCATGAGGCCCAGCCCGCCCCTCAGCTGCTCCGAGCAGAGGCTGCTTCTGGAGCGCTGCCCCCCAGCAGGGCAAACCCATGGGGGCCCCGCTCCATGGCCATCCTCACATGGACCCCCCCCACCCCCTGAATCCCCACCATTTCGTCCCCTGGCACTCACCAGCTGGCCACAAGCAGGCCAGGCCAGGGGAGCTGACCCACATCTGTTTCCATGCTGAACACAGGGGGACCGCCGGCCAGCCCTTGGGGGGCTTCTGAGAAGCCAGAAGGAGTGTGGCCAGGAGACACCAGTGCCCTCACGAGCCAGCCCCAGGCCCAGGGCCCTCCTTGGCTGGAACCGCAAGGCCAACACGGGCAAGGCTGGAAGAAGGCTGTCCCCAGCCCCACAGCCCTGAGCTGCTTGCTGCCCTTACCCTCTGGGTTGCCCAGGGTGGCGATGAGGGGCCGGTTCCCCCCACACAAGGGCCCCAGCGCAGGCTCCAGCTGGCTGAGAGCGAGGACCCTATGCAGACCTTCCTGATCCAGGACCCAGGAGCTTCAGCCAGTGTGCTGCCCCACGCAGTGCCCAGAGCTGCCCATTAAAGACGATGTCTGTTGAGATGTGTCAAAGCCCAGTCCTGGGGGCCAGGTGCAGCACCTGCACAAGAAGTATCACAGTTACTCTGGGCACTGAGTCCCACGTGCCAGGAGCCTGTCTCTGAGCTGCCCTGTCCTCCTGTGTCCCAACTGCTCACTAGAGGGCAGCTCCCTGGGTGTAGGTGTCCATGGACTCCTCTCGGACCGGAAGGAGCTGGCACGGGAAAATGGGGCAGGCTAAGGGAAATGTGTGGCAGCGGCCCCTGCAGCTCAGATTCCCGCTGCCCCTGTGCTGGGCTCCTGAGGCCCCTGGCTGAGCTCTCCCATCCCCTTCCTCCCAGGATGCCACCCCCTGTCCACACCCTCCCTCAGGACCGCAGCCCCAAGCCCAGCTTCTCTTTGGCCCGCAGTGACCCCTGCCGGGCACCCCCCCACTTGTCCACCTGGTGCCCCACAGGCTGGAGAAGGACCAGCTTCCCTCCTGCCCTGCCCCTCCTCCACAAGCAGCCCAGGTGTCCACAGCACAACCTCCCACCCCAGTGGTGTCCTAGCAGAGGCTAACTACTGCCTGTCTTCTGCTGTCCCTCCAGGCAAAGAACGGGACTCGCTCCCTGCTTCCGTACCTGCTGTCCCCTCTCCGAACCCCGTGTGCCTCGAGGGCCTCTGACCCCACCCCGGCTCCTGCAGTCCAGTCCTTTCTGGAGCTGCCTGCCTCTTGCAGGCCAGGCCTGGTCCCCACGTCCCCTCCGGTCAAGTTCCGCCCCCGCCCTGCCTTGTCTCCGCCCCATCCCGTTTTTTTTCCAGGCTCCGCTCCCCCTGACCCCGCCCTGCAGTCGAGCCTGGGCGTCCGAGGCCGCTGTTCCGGCTCAAGGGGTGTCTATGGGGCCGTCTCAGCCTCCTTGCTCCCAGGCCCAGCACAGAGGGGTACCCCCAGCCCACCCTAACTCCCTTGGACTTCTCCCTAGCCCCTTCGGAACCAAACTGGGCTTCTCGGACCGTGAGCCTTCAGGGACCACCCCACCCCGCCCGCCACGCATACTGGGAACAGCCCCAGAGACCACGACGGCCACACTGCCCCAGGCCCCGCGGTGGTGTGGCTCAGGGCCTGGCCCCAAAGGAAGGGGTGGAAGGTGGGAGAGGCTGCCGTCTGCAGTTCTCGCCGGGATAGGGTGGGGGGGTCCCGTGGCCACCAGGGGGCAGCCACGGCCCGCTCACAAGGCTTCAGGAGGCGGGGTCTCTGGGCCGTGCAGGGTTAGGGAGGGGCGGGCCGCAGACCCCTGGAGAGAAAGAAGCTCCCCTGCAGACCAAGATCCAGCCCCGCTCAGCACTTCAGGCCTGTCTCCTCCGTGGGGTCCCCAAGCAGAAGCAGTCTTTAGGGACCTGGCCCCTGCTCTCTCCCACCTTCATCAGCGTCATTGGGGCTGGAGAGTGAGTGGGGGGCATTGGCGGGGGTGAGTGTGTGAGGCTGGGTGTGATGAGGGTACATGGTGGCTCCGAGTAGGAGAGCAGGGCTCCCCGCAACTGCCCAAGCCGGCGGACAGGACATCCAGGTGCGTTCCTGCTTGACCACCTGCCCCTCCCAGGAGAATGCCCCTCTCAGCAGAACCTGCCAAGGTCACCTCAGCTCGTATTAATTTGATTAATAAAACTGTGCGTCAAGGAAGCCATTACACGCTAATCAGGGATGACAGGACTGGCAGGTCTTGTCCAGAACTCAGCAGCGTCCTCGCTTCCAGCAGCCGACCTGGACCCAGGAAGGGCTGGGGCCGGGAGAGAGCCGCCACTTGCTTCTCCCCCAGGCTGGTGGTGAGGGCCCGTCCCAAGGCCCACACCCTCCTAGGCTTCCCAGGCAGCCTGGCTTCGGGCCCTTGGGCAAGCCAGGGCCTTTGCTCCCCTGGGTCGGGGTGGCTGGGCGTCGACCTCTCCAGGAAGCAAGGAAGTCTCTTTCCAGATGGGAAAGTAGGTGTTGAGCGAGGGGAACAAACCAGACGATGCCCCCAAAGAAGGTGGGGGCTCCGCCCATGCTCTTCCAGCATCCTGTGTCCACCCTCACCCAGCACCCCAGAGTGGCCCGGTCCATCTGGTCTCCCTAGCACCTCCCTGGTGTCCCCAGATGGCTGAACCAGCAGCTGGTAGAGTCCTGGGCTGGCTCCAGGAGGCCTCGGGGATGAGGTCATGGACATGACTCTGGGCCTGGCAAAGCCCACAGTGGTCAGCTGTGGGCCGACCCTCACCTAAAGGGCAATACTGCACCCTCTTGGGGCCAGGATTCAGAACAAAAGGCTAGCCTGGCACCCAAGGGTGAGCATCACCACACTCCTGCCTCTCAGACGGCAGCCTGGGGTCATGTCAATGCCTGGCCTGGCCCAGGAGAGAAGCCCGTGGCCAAGGGGCTTCTCCAAGTGTGCTGGGAGCTGTCCAGGCTGTGCCCCGAGAGCCCCTGGGTCCTCTACACTGTGGGGTGTACACATGAGTGTACATGAGGCTTGTGGGGTCCACACATGAGTGGGTATGCATGTGAGGAGGCGTGTGCCTGCTTGATTGTCCACTCTGCTCTGACGTGTCCAGGAGTGCTGTCTCTTCCTATCCACCTGCCCCCACCAGCCTCACTCTGCGCTTGGCCTGTTCTCTCTGCCTCCTCCTGGGATTCTGGGCTGGGACGCACTCAGCCTTCCTCAGACATGGCCATGTCTCAAGGCCCGGTGTTAGCTCCTCACTCTCTGGTCCAGCCACAACACGGTTGTCGCTGTGCCCCAGATGGGCGGTGGGCCACGGATGGGCACCATACCTGCTCCTCCGTGCCAGTGGCAGCAGGACACTGCTGTCCCCGTGCCCAGCACAGAGAGGGCCCATGGAGGACATGGAGAGCTGGGGGCTGAGGGAGGGGCTGGGCAGTGAGCACACAGATGTCCCCCATGTGCGCTGTGCCCCTTCGGCCTGGCCTGGCAGGGACATCTCACTTTCCAGGGCGGTCCTCTTCCCTGCATGGGGAGGTCGAGGTGAACGTGCACTGCGATCATTTTGCTTTGCCAACAGAAAACTGCCGAGAGGGGAAAAGGCAAACTCCATTTCGCTTGGGTCAGCAGTGAGCCAGCACAGATTAATGTGCGGAGAGGAAGGCGGATGGACGGGAGCCCCAAGGCGGAGGTAGCAGCGGCGAGGAAGGGGGAGGGAGCAGGGATCAGAGATGGGGCCAGGGCGGACAACGGCAGGGCTGCAGGCTTGGGGCCCTTCCTGGCTTCCCTCTCCCTCCCAGGTTCACTCTCCCTGGGCTCCTGCCTCAGTTTCCACCTGCCCCTGATACCCCTAGAGGCAGGGTTGACCCAAGAGCCTCCAAAACAGGGTCCAGATCAGTGCCACACACCAGCTGGAACCCCGCTAACCATAGCCACCTGGGGGTTTGCGCTCTTCACCCCACTGGACACCGGCCCCTGGGCTGAGCCACAGGAGGCAGCACTCAGGGATCTAGGGCCAGTCTGAGAGGTGCTGAGTGTCACTCAGGCTCACAAACACAGCCACCGGCAGGGGCGGGCAGGACGGGCCAGGGCCCCGGGGATCCGGAAGTGGGGTGTGGGAGGCGTGAAGTGAGAGAAGCAGCACTTCTGACTCTGAGCTCCTGGTGGGGCTCAGCCCCCAAGGCCCTGTGGAGGAGGCTAGGGGCTACAGGTCTGTTGGACGTGGAGGCCAGGAGGTAGGGCTGGAGTGCTGGGGCATCCCGAGCCCAGGACACCTGGGCACATTGTGTTGCCGGCACCCCAAGCCGGAGCCTTTGCTGGAGTGGCTGAACTTGCTGCCTGGCTGCAGGGGGCTCAGTGGTAGCCCCAGACATGCAGCCACCCAGAACTGTGAACGGGCCCCGGTTTAGGAAAAGGACCTTTGCTGGTGTGATTGGGATACGACCATCCTGACTACTGGGATGAGCCCTAAATCCACCAACGCGTTTCACAGTAAGAGACAGAAGGGGTGAGGTCGTGTGAGGACAGGCCAGAGACTGGAGTGGTAAGGCCTCTAGCCAAGGACACCTGGAGACACCAGAAGGTGGAAGGGACCACGAATGGTCCTCTGTGGCCTCCGAGCAAGCACAGCCCTGCTGCTCTGCCAACCCTTCAGTCTCAGACGTTTGGCCTCCAGACCTGGGAGAGAACAAGTTTCTAGCACATTAAGCCTCCAAGTTCATGGAAATATAATAAGCCAACCTTCCTCAAGTCTCCGATATTCTGGACCTCAGTTTATCCTTCTGTAGTGGACATGACCCGATAGGGCTTAGGCGCTGGTTTAGAGTGGTGGGCTCAGCTCCGTCGTTCATGAGAAACAACCCCCAACCCTGTTCAGGAAAGCCTGCCTCACCCACAGATTCTGAAGCGTGTGGCTGGGGCGCTCAGCCACAACGGCCTGAGCATGTGCATTTCCAGACTTCCAGCCGGAGACTGACCAACTCAATGAGGCAGCTGCGGACACCCCGACCCTGCCCTTCTCCCCCAGCCTTGGCGTCCTGGGGGTGCGGAGCCTTCTGTGCTGGCCCCCAGGGGCTCTGTGCCTTCGGGGCGTCTCACAGTCTCTCAGATGGGCTGTGGGCTCAGTCCCAGGCGGAGGGGAGGCCGTTCTAGCTGTGGCCAGCGAGCCCTAGGACCATGGGGTGGCTCAGAGCCTGCGTGGAGCAAGCCCCTGGCTGTGTGTGTTGGGGGGCTGAGGCCTGGGGGGCTCCCAGGCTTGGCCAGCAGCCCCACCCCACACACACACCATGGCCAGGCAGCCTAGCAAGCTCTGCTCCACACAGGGGTCTGTGCATTCAGGCATCCTGTGGGCGGGTTCACCTCACCGAGCTCCTGTAGGGACGGTGCATGCAGGTGCAGTCACCGCAGGTGAACTGGGGAGTCCTCACTGGGGACGTCCGAGGAGTCGGAGTGCAGACCTGGGCCAGGGTCTGTGTGGCTCTAGTGGGGACACTTCCCCACTCACTCCCACGACCCTCCGTCTCTCAGCCCGAGGGGGTGAGGGCTTCCCCAGGCAGTGCACCCCCACCTGCAGAGTGTCGCTGGGCCTCTGCTTCCCTACCAGTGAGCTCAGAGCCCTGCTGCAGGGGGCTGGGCGTCCAGCCTTGGTCCTGGAGGGGAAACGCCCACCGCAACCCCTTTGCTCAGGACATTGATTGTGTCAGCCGGGCCAGCACATGCTCACACACACAGCCACCCCCTGCCAGGCCCTGTGGACCCCAGGCTGGGTCCAGGCCCACAGGGAGCGCAGGAGGACGCACTGGGCCTGGAGGGCGCAGTCAGCCCGGAAATGCAGGAGGGCCCTCCTCACTCCGGGGACCCCCTCGGGGCTCCTGGGCTCTCAGAGGCCTCTGCCACCTGCTGCTGCTCCCCTCCCCTCCTGCCAGGACCCGCCTTTGCCACCGCCACCCGCCCTGCTCGCCTCGTGGCTGCAGCCGCACTCAGACCAGCAGCAGTTCCCCCTCTGTCTCACCAGCACCAAGGGCTCCACTGGCCAGTGCAGCGCCGCCTCCCTACTCGTCCCCACAGCCACCAGCACCGTCACCAGCATCCACGTTTGCACCCCTCACATGGCCTCCATCAGCAGCCCCCGACCAGCAGCACCATCACCTCCATGGCCTCACGAGTGTCACCACCGACTCGGTCTCAGTCCCCTCAACGGCCAGGGCCCTCCAGCTCTAGAAGCCCCTGTCCAGGCCCCCCTTTACCACCGTCCACTCCTCTGGACAGAGGACCCCGGGCTGGGGCCAGGTGATGTTGGCAATGGGGACCAGGGCCCCACTCGGCTGGCCTCGCTGAGCTGGGCTCTGGGGACTAAGAGGTCAAGCTGGGCCTCCACCTGGTGCTCTGACCAATTGGGAGGCTGAGACAGGCATCTCAGGGCAGCAACGGAAAGAACACAGGGAGCTCTGGGAGCCCAAGGGCCCTTGACCCCCTGCCTAGTTTCAAGTTGGTCCCTCCAGGGATGGGGGTTGAGGAGAACCTAGAGGCAGGGGAGGCAGCAAAGAAAGGCAACATGGAGCCGGGGGGGCCAGGGGGCCTGGAGTTGGGGGCAATGGGGGACCAGGACTCATTCCACGAGCCGGGCCCCCACTGGGGGAGGGCACAGCCTCGGGGCTGGACCCTGATCCCCGAAGGCCCCTGGAGGCCCGGACCCTGAGGCCTAGGATTCGAAATTCTGGGAGGACATTTGTGAGGCTGTCCTAGCTGGATGTGGTGGGGTGGGACTCCAGGAGGCAAGCAGGTCGGGGCAGGTCGGCTCAAGGAGACCCACTGGGCTTAGGCTGTCAGGGAACGAGGGGCATGTCCTGGGAGGCTGGGCATGGTCTGGGGCTGGAGAGGAGGGCTGTCGGCAGGCCCAGGAGGGCTACCTGAAGCCTGGCAGAGGGTGGTTGGGTGGGAGGGGTACGGGACAGTTTGGAGACTCCACAAGAAGATGTGAGAGGGAGAATCTCAAGGAGGAGGAAGGAGGGGAGCCCGGAGCAATGTCAGGGAGCAGAGAGAGGAGCGGCCCAGCCAGGGAGGAAGAGAGGGGTCAGCTCCTCCCTGCCCCCAGGCCAGCCCTGCTCAGGCTGGGTGGCTGCAGCTACAGGCCCTGTGGAGGTCTCTGGAGGATGGAACTGAGATGAGTCCAGGAGGGGCAGGGGCCCCTGCTGGTCAGCAGCACAGACCAGGCTGGGAGGTGGCCCTTCCCAGGCCGGGGTAGGAAGAGAATGAACAGAGGCCTGGACAGGCCGCCCTCAAGGTCAGCCCCTGGGGTCGGAGGTCTAGCCTTGCCTTGACCAGGAGGAAGGCCTCCGGGGGCCTCCCTTCTGGGAGCGGGCCTCCTGCCTTGCTGCCCCCTGTCTCTCACACCACCTCTGCTCTCTCCTGCACAGCCTGGGGCATGCCGGTTGGGGGGACCGTGCCTGAGGCCGACGCCCACCCGGGTAGGGGGCCCCCATGGGGTGCCTCCCTGGGCCCAGGCCTCATGCAGTGTTTACCGCCCCCAGGCTCCACGCTCCCCTCCCCCTCGGCCCCTGGACGGGTGAGCCAGACGTGCATTAAGACAAGAGTGACTTATCGAGCTGTCAGTGGGAGCGTTTTAAGACAGAATTATAGGGGAGAGGAAAAAGATTTTTACCAAATTAATGAAAAATCAATCTGGCCTCAAAAATCCATTAGCCTTCATAATGCGCCGGTTACAGGCGGAGCCACACAATCCGATAGCAGCCGTTAAATACTGCAACCCCCTCCCCCACTCATCACCCCTCGGTGCTTACTTCTGAGAATGACACCTGCCGCCCCGCCCCCCAGGCGTCCAGCCTCGGCCAGTCCACGGCTCCCACCCAGAGCCCCTTGGAGGCCTGCACCCTGGACCACTGTCCAACTGGGCAGGCCCAGGGGTCCCCCAACAAGACCCAGGGCTTCCCGGGGACTGAGTGAGGTGGCGGTATGGTGAAGAGGGAGCAGACGGGATGGGGGAGGCTGGCTGGGAGTGNCGGCCAGTCCACGGCGCCCACCCAGAGCCCCTTGGAGGCCTGCACCCTGGACCACTGTCCAACTGGGCAGGCCCAGGGGTCCCCCAACAAGACCCAGGGCTTCCCGGGGACTGAGTGAGGTGGCGGTATGGTGAAGAGGGAGCAGACGGGATGGGGGAGGCTGGCTGGGAGTGTGGGTGACGTCAGTGTCCACACAACTGGCCGCACGGGCAGAAGGCAGGCTGCGGTGGGCCAGGGCTCAGTGTGTGTGGCCACACGGGTCAGTGTCATCCGCAAGAGTGTTGCCAGCTGCTGAAGACGGGCTAGTGCTGTGCAGGAGAGGAGGCCCCGCCAGCCCAGGCGCTACGCTAGTTGCTGAGCCCTGGGGTGGGCGTGCTGGGCCCAGGAGGACAGGGTGGGCCCACTCCTGGGAGCTGGCTCCTACGGAGGCAGGGGGCGTGCCTGGATCTCCTCCCCCGCTGGGCTCTGTCACTGCATGGAGGCCACAGGGCTCAGGGCTGGGGGCAGCAGGAGGCTTCTGGCTGACCCCAGACCCAGGTGTGACAGAGGGGCCTCCTTCCCCAGCAAGAGAAGGTGGCCAGTGGCAGGAGGTCTGCCGTGCCCACCAGGGGCCTGCACTGGGCCAGGAGGCCAGATTGATTGACTTTCCATTAAACTGGCAAATCTCTCCCGATTTTTCCCCTCTCTCCTGGAACCCTGCCTTGAAACGCCGCTGGTCTGACAGCCAAATCCATCAGCAGCCCAGCTCCCTCTGACCCTCCCATGAGGTGCAGTCAGCACCCTCCTTTCACCGTGTCCCTGGAGGGGTGCCCTCAGGCCTGACCTCAGTCGGGCAGGACCCCTGGGAAAGCCCAGGGCCCAGAGGGCAACCCCCTCCCCTGGTCCTTCTCTTTGGGGCCCCCACCCAAGCTACTCTAGTGATGGCCACACCCCACTGCCCTGTGTTCCCCGACTCTGACCCCGCCCCACCCAGATAGTGTCTTAGTCTTTGCTGGAGCCTCAACTCTGAGCTATCACCCTCCTGCATCTACCTGGGGCTCTGCTCACCTCACTTGTTCACCATCCATTCATTCGCATGCTCTTGACCATCCTGGGGGCTTGCCCTGCCAGTCCCCGCTGCCCAGATGGGGCTCAGGCCTGGTCTCTGCCCCCGAGAGGAGAGTGGGGAGGCCAGGCAGGTGAGCAGAGGGTCCACAGGGTAGGGTAGGAGGCTGAGCTGGAGGGGACAGAGGGGTCCAGCCACCAGGAGGGTCTGGGGGCAGACGTGGTGCTGGCTGGTGCCTCGCAGGGGGTATGGAGGACAATGGTGCATAGTCAGCCGGGCAGGGTGAGCCCGGGGTAGGGGGCAGCTGGAGAAACCCCTCAGGCCCTGCACCCACCACCCTGCCCCTGGGGCTCACTGCCGGAATGGGTCACACTCAGGAGTCCTCCCACCATGGGGAACCCCAGCCCAGGGGGGTGACCGCCCTGGGACCTGAGCAGAGGGGCAGCGGGCAACACCAGTCCCCCAGCCCCGCAGCGCCCCAGCCCCTCACCCACCAGCTGGAGCCAGACAGTCAGACGGGCAGTGGCTGCCTGTGGTCTCATGGATCAAATCCCAATTCA
This sequence comes from Neotragus moschatus, assembly GCA_006410615.1. Lineage (NCBI taxonomy): Eukaryota > Metazoa > Chordata > Mammalia > Artiodactyla > Bovidae > Neotragus > Neotragus moschatus. The sequence continues at coordinate 42,572 of SJYA01002023.1, forward strand.
TTAGCGGTGCAGGTTCGGGCGGGAGGGCTGGTGTGGGCAGGGGGCCGAGACCACGTCTGCAGTTTTCCAGGTGGCCTGGCCGCCTGGCTCCAGAGGCTCCCAGACCCCATCAAGGGAGCCTGCTCCCAATAATCAATCGGGGGTGGCGCTTGCCAACATGAATCCCTCAGACCGCGGGCGGCCCAAGGTGACTCAAGCCTGGCCTGGCCTCTGCGGAGCTCGCGGGGCGTCGAGGGCTGGGTGCTCTGTCCTGCGGCTCCCTCTGTCTTGGGCGCCCTAGTAAGGGGGGCTCTGCTCTCTTTCTCGCCCTCTCCCCTGCCTCCAGTCCCTTAGGTGCCACCTCCTGCTCTGGTTCTTGAGATCACACCCCTCCCTCACCGAGGGGCCACCATCAGTTCTCAGGCCTGTGCCTTCTCATACCTGGGCAGGTCTGGGGGCCCAGAACCAGGCAATGCAGGAGGGGGCCAGGTCCCCAGGTCACAGGGCCCCACAGAACAGGCTGGCAGTGTGCCTGCTAGGGTTCAGAGGTCACAGCCAAGTTTCCACTTGGCCCAGTATCAGGAGTGTCTGGTACCCCTGCCAGGGCCAGCCCACTGGCCAGGTCTCAGCTGTGCCCATTGGGATGATGCCAAGGCAGCCTCAAGGATGCCCTGGCCTCAGGGTGGACCCAGCAGAGTGTGGTGGGCATGAGGCCGGCGGTGAGTCTGCACCTCCATGCCCCCTATAACCCTGCAACCAGCCATACCTCCCCAGGGCCCAGCCCGGCCAGCATCCTCTGATCAATGGCCAGGCAGGACCTGACATCCCGAGCCGGGGCTGGATCTGCTGACCCAGGCCAGCCGGCCCCGTCCTGTCCAATCAGTCAATAGCGGAACATCCTGTGCTGTGCTGCTCTCAGCCCCCCAGGGACCCTTGGCCCTCAGAGACCCTCAGCAGGACACCAGCCGGGACTACAGCCACAGCAGGCAGGCCTTGGGAGCCAGGTGGTTGGGTGGGCTGTCAGCTGCAGGCTCCTGGGCCTCCCCACCCCACCCGTCTCCCTGGTGGCCTCCAGGGCCCAACAGGGTGGCCCCCTCAAGCCTCCTGGGGGCCTCTGCCAGACCTTCCCCACCGGCCTCCTGCAGGGCTGACCTCCCACCTCTGAGGCATTGCCTTGTGGGAAGAAGAGCCTCGCAAGAACTTAAACGCCCACCAGGGCACTGGGAGGAATTCCTGGGCCAGACCACTCAGTTTAAAGAGCGTTCTTATTTTTGGCTGGACCACATGGCATGCAGGACCAAAGATCCAACTCACGCCCCCTGCATTGGAAGGGTGGCGTCTCAACCACTGGACTGCCAGCGAAGTCCTAGAGGAGCTCCTAGGAGATGCAGCTGTCTCAAGAGTGGGGACCATAGAAGGACGAGTCCCCGTCACCGAGCTGCTCACCACAGGGCCAGTGAGTGGCCCCCGGCAGACAGCTGGGGCTCTGCCTGCTCAGACGGCCGCCTCCTCTGTCCCCGAGGACAGGCCTGAGCCCCCTACACAGCTCACACACCACGTCCTGCACTTCCGTGAGCAGCTCGCCCGTCAAGCGGAGCTTCCTGCCCTCAGAACAGGGGCTCCAAGAGGAGATTAGCCCGCCTGGGGGCAAGCCTGGGCCACCAAGGGGCTGCCAGTGGTAAGGACTGGGTTGCGGCTGGGGCCGTGGGGTGGTCGGTCAGAGGCTGTGTGGGGTGGGCAACTTCAGACAGCAGCCCAGGGCCCCTCAACCAGCAGGAGCACCACCTTCCTCCCTTCGACCCACAGTGCCCCAGGTGGCCTAGCGACCTTTTCACTGCAGTGCTGGCCCTGCAAGCCCTGGACCCCGACACAGGTGTTCAGGTTGGGGCTGAGCCTGATCTTCTGTTTTAGTGCCCAGAGAGGTTCCAAGACCTGTCCAGTGTCATACAGCACTTGGGCAGTCAGTGGGCCTAGACACTCACCTCTGGGTCTGTTCAGGCAGCTGGTTAGGGTCTGACTGGGAGCCTCAAAGGGCAGGCCCACCCTCTGTCTGCCACCACACCCCCTGCCGTGGGCAACGCCCACCTCAGTGCAGACTGGAGGCGGGAGGAGGCAGGGCAAAGCCCCTTCCCTCTCTGCCCTGGAGGGAGGTTGTGTGGGGGCCGCACCCAATAGCCCCCTGTGGCTGACGTGGCATGGGGACTGGGGTTTACCTGTTCTTAGAACCAGAGTTTATGGATATTCCTGAAGCGGAAGGTCCATCAATTATCCCCGGAACGTGGCCATTTCTCTAACTGGGAGAACATGCAGTTTTCTACACCTTGGAAGAGACGCCAGGGTGGATCGATCGCTGAGCGAGCACCATCTAAATTCTCTCTGGGCTGGCAGCCTCGCAGGCAGCTGGCCTCCTCCCCGTGGGACCCCTGCACAGCCAGGTCAGCAGCCCCTGCCTCCTGCTGGGACAGGGCAACAGCCGTGACCCTTGAAATGGCCAGGCTCAAGTGCCCCCCTCCCCCGGCCTGAGGACCCCCCACCTGCCCTGTGGACACAAGCCTGTGGGTGACACGGGGATCCAGTGAGGAGCACCTCGGGGGTCGGGCCTGCCCTGTCCCTGCCAGGCATCCAGGTGGTCTCATGCCAGGGGGAGCTGCCTGCCTGCCCTGCCCAGAAGGGAGTGGGTTAACTGCAGAATTTAAAAACTCCAGTTCGGTTCAGTTGCTCAGTTGTGTCTGACTCTTTGCAACCCCATGGACTGCAGCATGCCAAGTCCATCACCAACGACCATCTAAAAGTTGGCTTGCTTTTTATCATGACTGCAGTAACCCGTGTCAACAAGAAAATGCCCATCCCCCGGCAGACCCTCCTCTGCCCCAACCCCCAGCCCCGCTTCCTGCAGCCCCAGTGTGGGTCTCACCCTCCACCACGGGGACAGCGGGTAGTCTCCTGAGCCCGGGCCTGTCCTGGAGGAGCTGTACTCCCAGCCTGGCCTGGAATACCACCTGTCCCCCTCCCCGACCCCTCTTACATCCCCCAGGTTCCCTCGGCCACTGCCGCCCCAGCTAGGACATCCTCAGAGGAGGGCCTACTGGGCCCAGGAATAGAAGGAAGAGGTGAGGCACACAGACCTCTTAGTAAGGACTCTGTGGCCAGGTGCTGGGTGTGGGTGTTGAGGGCATGGGACACGGTGCACTTAGATTTTTTCAAATCACATTAAAATATATTTCACGTGAATTTCTCCATCTGAGCCATTTTTACGAGCACAGTTCAGTGGCATTAAGCACATCTACCTTGTTGCAGAATCTGTGCCACCACCAGGCTCCAGAACTTTCTCACTGCCCCAAACCGAGACTCTCCCCACCTAAAAGCCCATGCTGGGCCCCAGGGAAGGGCAGGCCTCACCCTGGGAGGGTGGGGAAAGCCAGGGGGACCCCTTGGGTGGAGGCTTCAATGGAGGCGGCGCGGGGGAGGGGAGGCGGCACAGTAACTACAGTCCAGCAGCAAACTGGTGTCTCCAGGCGGCCAGAGGCTCAGAGGGTTTTTACCATCTCTGAAGCCCTTGGTCAGCTGCAGCATTGAGTTCAGCATCCCCGTGAGACTGGGAGGGGCCTCATCACTCAGCTTCCACCCCCTCCTCCCCTCCAGGGCCACCGGAAGAGCTGTCTGAGATGGCGAGGCCTGTCCTGTGGGTCTTCAGACACCAGTTCCCAGCCCTGCCTGCCAGGCCGGAACTGTCCGGCCCTTGGGGGCCCTGTTGGAGGGCAGGGCCAGATCGGAAGCTCCCTTAGCCTCCTCGACAGTATTTGTCAAGGGACCCATTAACTACTGACAGCCACTTCCCCGGCTGCCCGTCTCGGGGTGGGGCTGTAGCCCCCAAACCCCCATCAATCATTGACCCTGGGGGCTGCAGCCCCCACCGCCTTGGCCTGGGCCGAGGGCCCTCAATAGGACTGTTCGTCCGGGAAGGACAAGGCAGCTTGTGCAGAGGCGGCAGCTCCCAAGCCTGGAGGGGCAGCATCAGTGGCCACCCCACCCCTCAGCCCCGTGCTGGCGGGTGGACAGAGCACGTGCTCTGCCCTTGGGGAGCCAGGGTCAGGCTGGCCGCAACCCCACCCTTCATGGCCCACCCTCTGGAGGGGGCCAGAGGCTGACCCTGCTGTGTCTCCAGGCCTGTTTTTGCCCATCACCTGGGCTAGAGGGTGCATGGGAGCCAGTCAGAGCCCAGGAGGGTGCAGCCGCAGGTCCTGTTGGGCTGACAGGCCAGGCGTGGACGCCGCAGGAGCAAGGAGCCACGGGAAACGTCTGGCCGCTGGCTCCTCCTGTGGAGGCTGGGTGCAGGCCTGGGTACAGGTGATGGCCTGGCCAGCCCAGCAGCTCCCTCCAGTTCGGGCCTGCCCTGCAGGCTATGGTTTATTTATATGACGAGGTTTATTTATTTATAGGGCTCCCCCCCGGGCGGTGCCCAGCCGTGGACTGGGAGCTCCTGGCGGCTGCAAAGCCTTGAGACCCAAGTTCCTCAAGGCCCGACTACAGAGGGCCCACCGCAAAGCTGGCCGATGTCCATCCCCCACCGGGAAGCGGTCCTCGAGTGGGTGGGGAAGCAGGAGCTGCAGGGTGAGGGTCGCCGAGGGGTGTTGGGCCACGAGGCTGACAGCAGCCCTCCAGCGCCACGTTTCTGGAGCACCACATCTGACCGCTGGCAGCTGCTGGGTGCCCTCCTTGTCATGACTGCAGGAGGCTGGTGGAGATGAGTGGGCCTGAGGGGGGCAGCCTGGACCCTGGCAGGCCCTGCAGTCACAAGACTTCCTTCCTGCCTGTCCAGGGGCTCCCCTTCCCTCCAGGGTCTTCAGGTAAAGCACAGGACCCCACCAGCATACACACTTTACAGAGGCTATGAATACTCTTTGATACAAGTATTTCCCAAATCAGGAAGGGATATACTTATATTCAAATGAAGTTGTTGATCTGAAATCTGACTATGGCCAGGCCTCTTGGGATTTTATTTGCTGAATCTGGCTGCCCTCCAAACACTGGACGGCAGCTGCCCAGACACCCTGAGGGGAGAAGCAGCCCCACCCCTCAGAAGGGCCACAGAAGTGCCCCAGGGCTGCCGGGCCAGACCTGCCCTGCCCGCCTCCTCCTCAGATTTCAGCCTCCCATTTGCCCTGTGCCCGCTCACCCCACCCCCCACCATGACTGGATTAATTTGGGAAGGATAATGTTTATATTAACCGTTCATTTATCGACGTCTTCTTGCTAGGTCAATAGCCAAATTTATTGTTTTACGAGATGGGCCTTATTGAGCCGTGTGCACCCCTCCTCCCCCAGCCCTGGGTGGACAGATGCTGTCGATATGCAGACGGCTGGCCTTGGGCCTGCCCATCCCTGCTGGGGGCTTAGGGTCTTCCCGGAGAGGCTGCAGGAACCAGAGGAGAGCACCCCTAGACCCCACCGCCGTTGCGGCCCCTTCAGCTGTCAGACCTTCTCTCCTAGGCGGTGGTGGAACTGCCAGCAGGCCACAGCTGGGACCCAGTCAGGGGGAGGTCAGAAGCTCAAGGAGATGGGAGACAAGCCCCCCGGGCCCCTGTCGGGTGATGAGGAGGTGGGCAGGAGACAGCCGAAGGCCTCAGTGCACAGTCACACAGGGCGGCTTGAGGCAGAGCCTGTGTGGAGGGGTGGGGCGGCCAGGGCAGGGAGGGAGCAGAGACGCCGGGGTGCCTGAGAACTGGCCTCGCCCTGACACCCCTGACAGGGTCATGTAGACCGCTGGGTTCTGTAGACAACCGGTGAGGACCCCTGCGTCAGCACGGAGGTCCTGTGCAGACTGGGGCGTGTGCAGGTCATGCCCACTGCCAGCTGAACGGGAGACCGGACCCCCAGGGGCCCTGAGCTTCCCCACATTCCAGGCTTGCCCTGGTCCCAGGGGTCAGGGTAGGGGCTTGTCCTCCTGTCTGTAGGGTCCTGTGGGGCTTACAGATAGGAGTCTTCCAGTCGGGGAAGCTGCCAGTGCCAGATTCCTGAGCAGGAATGGGCAACAGGCCGGGGCCAGGGCCAGCAGGGGAGGCTGCCCAGGTCAGGGTCAGCAGGGGTTGGGGGGAGGGGTGGCAGGCGGTTCCGGTGTCTTCTGAAGGAAGACCTGAGAGAGGAGGGGTCTGGTGGCTGGTGGTGAGCAGAGTTGCTGGGGAGCTGCTTCTGCCGGAGGCCCACCCCGCCCTGAGCTCCTCCCAGGTCCCCCCTCCCCCCCGCCCTGTGCTCTGATGCCAAGGGCTCACTTGTGGGCAGCAGGCAGGTGGTCGGTGGGTCCGGGACAGCGCGGTGCTGACCAAGATGCCTCCCTGAGTTAGAGCCTCCCCGGGGAGGACAAGGATGATCAGCTCGTCCGAGGAGCAGGGCCTAGAGGTGGGAAGAGACAAGGGCTGGGAGGATGTATGGGTGCCCTTGGGGCAGGTGGGCCCCAACCCCTCAGAGACCCCAGCCCTCCATCCCTCATGCCAGGCCCCACATCGTTTTGCTTTCTCCTTTGATAGCTAGCTAGCTAGACAGGTGTAAATATAGAAATAAAATTAATAGACTTCGGAGGGAATTCAGTGGTTAGGAGGTGCTTTCCCTGCCGTGGTCTGGATTCAACCCCTGGATGGGAAACTAAGTTCCCACAAACACAGAATTAATATACTGCTTTTTTTTTCTTTTTTTTTTTTTGGCTGCACCGCACAGCATGTAGGACCTTAGTTCCTCCACCGGGGATGAAGCCTGTGCCCTCTGCATGCAAGGCAGATTCTTAACCACTGAACCACCAGGGAAGTCGCTTTGAGCATTTTTATATTTATGGACAAATGAGCAGGAAGTAGAGTTTCCGTGTACCCCCTCATCCCTCCCCACCACACCCCTGGCAAACACGGATCCTTTCACTCTCTCTGTAGTTTTGCCTTTTCCAAAACAGTTATAGAGACTGAATCACACAGTATGTAATTAGATCAGCTCTCTCGTTTAGGGACACGCATTTAGGGTCCCTCCATGTCTTTTCATGGCTGACAGATCTTTTTTTTTCTTTCTTCCTTTTTTCAGTCTTGAAGAATTGAAGTGTAGCTGATTTACAATAGCAGGTTAGTTTTAGGTACGTGTAAGCAAAGTGATTCTGTTTTTTATATATATATACTTTTTCAGATTCATTTCACTTATAGGAAATGAAGTACAAAATACTGAGCACAGTTCCCTGTGTTATATAGTAGGTCCTTGTTGGTTATCTATTTTGTATACAGCAGTATGTGTGTGTTAATCTCAACCTCCTAATTTATTCCTACTGATAGCTCATTTCTTTTTCCATTAATACTCCATTGCCTGAATGGACCACAGCTTCCCCACTCACCTACTAGAGGACCGCCTGATTACTTTCAAGTTTTGGCAGTTATGAAGGTGCAGGTTTTGTGCAGATGTACGTTCCCAGCTCATTTTGGGTAAATACCAAGGAGCAGGATCCCTAGATGCTGTGGTAAGAGTATACTAATCTTGTGAGACACCACAAAGCTCCTTCTAAAGCGGTTGCACCACTTTGCATCACTCCCCAGCAATGGACAGGGGTGCGCCATTGCTCCACACAGGTACCCGTGGTCAGTGTTTCCTCTTTATTTCCAAATAATCCGTGAATGTGGCTCTCTTGATTTTCCAGCGTTAGTCCTCCCAGACAGCCTTCCTCCTCAGGACGGAGTGGGGGTGGGGAGTCTCCAGGCCCTTATCCTGCTCTGCCCACATCCTCAACAGTGCCAGCTGTGGTTGCAGCACTCTCTGGCGGGTCCTTACTGCGGCAGTGTAGACCTGTCCACAGGTGACACTGTGAGTCCCCCAGCTTCCTGGAGCCAGTTCCCCCTACCAGGGCTCCATGGCCACGGCGACTCTCAGTAGTGTGACGCTCTCACGGCCTGGCCAGTCCTGGACCTTCTGTCTGCAGGGCGTCCCTTGTCCTGGGATGACCTTACGGCTCCTGTGGCTGCCCCCTGGGCCTCTCTCCTGGGCCAGATTCCCTTCTCTGGGGACCCAGTCTTCCTCCTCACTGGTTTTCTCTCACAGCTGCTGTCTGCTCACTTCCCCAGGAAGTACCCTGAAAGGCAAACCTCCAGGGACCTGGCACACCTTAAACTGTCCTGATTCTACACCCCACTGTGCACCGCAGCCAGCCCACACTCTGGCTGGAAGCCAGCTCTGGGGGACGCACTCGGTATTCTGGCTCCTCCCCTTCTGACGTCCTTCGTTGCTTGTGACCTGGGCCACCCCTTCCCTGGTCTCTTCGGATGTTCTCTTTGTCCTAGGGTTGGGGAATTTCAGACTGATGTTTGGCCTCTTTCCACCAGATGTCATGGTCCAGGAGTGAGACATCTCATTTCCTACAAGCCCTGACAGGCAGTATGGGACCCCTGCGAGGATCCCACCTCTCAGGACAGAAGAGGGTGCCCCCTCCCCATGCAGCCGTGCCCCTTGCCTTCCCCCGATGCCTCGGCCACCCCAGCAGGGGCCGAGAGAGACCAAGGAATAGGTGGGCAGTCAACTGGATGCCCAGGCAGGGCAGAGGCTGGGAACCCGATGTCCTGCTTGGCAAGGGGGAGGCTAGGGCAGGCTGGAGGCTGCGGAGATGCCCCCACCCCTGGGCTGAGGTCACCTTCCAATCTCAGCCAGCTGCATTATTCATGTCGCGGCGAAGTGACCTGAAACCCAAGCCCATGGCTCCAGTTCCCTCTGCAGAGCCCAGGGCCTGGCAGGAGGGCCGGGAGGACTGGCCCACTGAGGGGCGCAATCACTGGCCAGAGCAAGGGTGAGGGCAGGAGTGGGTGTGGGTGTTGCTCACAAGAACGTGCCCAGGCCCTGTCCTCCCCATTTCCTGGCCTCTCTGCCCTGGCTACAGGTCACCTGCAAGGTCACCTCCATGTCACCTCTCCAGGAAGCCCTCTCCGACACTGTCCCTCCACCGTCCACAGCCCCTGTGATCCAGCCATGTGAACCTGGCCCCTGTGAGTTTGGCCCCAAACCCTGAAGGCAAATTCTGGGCAGGTCTTTGGCCCCTTGGGGTCCCCAAGACTCCTGGTGCTGGATGGGCACTGTGGCGGGGCCCCCCTTAATCACACAGGGTCTGGGGCCCCTACAGAAAGAACAAAGCGTCTAGGGGACAGGAGCCTGCGGCCCTTCTCAGTCTTTCAGCGCTTCCCTCCCACCAACACGTTGTGATAAATATTATATACTTCACTTTGGTCAAATAGATCTAATTAGGAAAACACTGAGCTGAATTTCCTTGCTTTGAGAAAATAAAGCAAATGCAGGTCGGAAAGAAATTCTATTTATTTTAATAAAAGTGCATCAGGCCTGGTGGTTTTTAAAAGAAGGCCACACCCTACAGCCCCTCCCAGGTCCCCATAGCAGCCATCTGCCTCCAGGGCAGGCACCCCACCCCTGACCGCCACTCTCAAACCCTCCAGACCCTTCCGCAGTCTGAGCTCAGGGACCTCGCCCACTGTGCACGGTGGTCTCTGGGCTGCAGCATGCCCACGCTTGTCCTTCAGTCTCCACCCTGCCTGCCTCATTTTCCCTGGGGACCACAGCACGGTCTCCGCACCAGGCCCTCTGTGGATCTCCTCCCACCACCCACCCTTGGCGTGTGGCCACACACACCCCACCCCCCACTGAGCCTGGCCCACCACACTCAGCACTGAGCCCACCCAGGGCAGACAGGAGGTCAGGGAGTTCCCTTAGGAGCAGGGACCTAGTCGGCTGGCCTGGGCAGAAACCGTGCCCCTCTCCCAGGGGCCCCTCACACACCTCCTGCCTCCACCCCAGGGCAGCTTCAATTATCCACAAGCCAGCCAGTTCCTGGGACCGCCACCTCCTTCCAGAAAGCTTTCCTAGCCCACCGCCCACCCCTCATCCCCAGGGGAGAGGGCAGGAGGTGAGGCCACTCAGAGCAGACCTAGGCTCCAAGGCTCCAGCCCTTGCCCTGCTCTGCCTGCTGCCTGCCCCCAGGAGCCATGACCTCCTCTTTGGTCTCCAGCATCCCCCTCCCAACTCAACTGGGGGCCTCACAGGGGCTCACAGACTACAAGTCTGTGCTCAGACTGTGCTCAAGACAAGTGCTCAGCTGGCCACAAGAGTCAGGGGACCTGCCTCCCCTGAACCCTTAGAAAGAGCCCATAGGGGCAAGGCCAGTGCCCTAGGACACCTGCCCTGTCCTGTGTTTTGAGGCTGTGTGGCCACCCCTGCCGCCCCATACCCCCCATCCTCATCTGGGGGCAGCCAGCCTGAAAGCAGCTAAGATGGCCCACCATCCATTCCCTGAGGGTGGGTGCCCTTTTAGCTGGATCCTTGGTGTAGGGGTCCCCATGGGACAGTCCCCAGGAAAACAGGGGTGTTTTCCACCTTCTGACAAGGAGACAAGGGTGCTGGGGGTGACAGATCAGCTGGGCCTCAGAGAATTCTTTGTTGCTGTACTTCTTCTGTCTTTAAACCTCTGTTTTCTACCTGGTCTTTGGATGTCCTGTGTGTGTGCGTGCAGTCTCTTCGGTCCTGTCTGACTCCTGGCGACCCCATTGACTGTGGCCCACCAGGCTCCTCTGTCCATGGGATTCTCCAGGCAAGAACACTGGAGTGGGTTGCCTTTTTCTCCTCCAAGGGGTCTTTCCCACCCAGGGATCGAACCCAGGTCTCCCGCATTGCNGAGGGGCTGGCCCCACTATCCCTAGAGGAGAGTCCCCATCACCCGCCACTTTATTTACAGATAAGGCAGCAGAGGCTTCTAGAGGGTGTGGCCATCCTCTGGCCGTCCCACCCTCTGCATCTGCCCATTGGCTCCTTCAGGGAGAGGGCGGGTATAGTCCTCCTGCCTTGGGGCAGTGGGACGTGGAATCCGGCAGGCCTGACAGTGCAGGGCAGGCACTGTGGGCTGGAGGAGGGCCGCAGATCTCTCAGAGAGACCCGCTCCTTGGGTTCTCCTCCACCCCTCGATCTCCAACCTTTCTTCTCCCCTCTCCCCGCCCCGTCCCCATTTCTTTTCTTTTTTTTTTTTCTTTTTTCTTATTTGGTTGTGCCAGGCCTTAGTTGCTGACTGCAGGGTCTTTGATCGGCACTGCAGCGTGTGACCTCTTAGCTGCAGCATGTGGGCTCCAGTTCCCCAATCAGGGATCAAACCTAGGGCCCCTGCATTGGGAGCTCAGAGTCTTATCACTAGACCACCGGGAAGTCCCTCTTCTGATTTCATCAGTCTTCCCACTCCCCACCCTGGGTCCACTCAACCTGATGACCTTGTAGGGAAGTGGCCACTCAGAAGAGATGAGCTGCAAAGGTGTGAGAGTCTGGCCAAAGTCACCTGCCTGTCAGGCCACTGGGTCCCAGTCCCTGTGGGTTTGTGGCTGCTTGGAGTGAGGGAAGGGAGAGCTGGAGGGCAGAGGAGCCCAGGGGTCACAGATGGGTCAGGACCCTAGAGAGGGCAAGGGCCCTGCCATGCAGTGTGGGCACGCTGCCCTCATGGCCAAGAGCTATGGTCAGGGCTGTGGCCAGGAGCCTGAGGACATGTGTTCCCCAGGAGAGCTGTCTCCAGAGAGAGGGACTCCCTGACACTGGGCGAGCTCAAGTCCTTTGGGCAGGGGTGCTGAGGTGGAGAGTGGCAGAGGCCCAATCTGTCTGCAGTGGTTGGAGAGGGACAAGAGAGGCCCAGGGCCAGGGCCGACCCAGGAGATGCGGGGAGCAGAGCACTAAGGACAGGAGCTGAAGACTAGGGCTGACCTGAGGGTGGGGCCAGCCCGGGAGAGCCAGAGAGCGGCCCAGCGGGGAGGAGCACCCACTGCCAAGGTTGCCCTTCACCCTCCTCCAGGCTCAATCAAGCTGCTAATTAGCATCCTGACCACTCAATTAATTAGGCTGTGCATGCTTAATTATGACAGAGTGCCTGGCGGGGGTGGGGCAGCGTTATCAGCCTGGGCCCCCCAGGAGCCGAGGTTTATTGGCCAGAAAAGACATATGAGGAGACCCTGGCAGCAAGGGGTTGCCGGGTGAGTGGAGGGTTAGGGGAGGCAGGAGCCCCTCAGCCCTGTGTGTTGGGGGCCAGCCCCTTGTCCTTAACCCAGTTCCCACCCAGGTCCCTGGGTGACCCTTTCCACACCTCTAGTCCCTGAGTTTCTACCTGATGTCATCTCAGGCAGGGTGGATGTGTGGCCTGGAGTTCCCAGAGTGGAGGCCACACCCATGCCCAGCCCTCTTCTCTTGGGGCATGAAGCAGATGTGTGCCCATGCCAGCCAGGTCACCTGGTATGCTCACCCCCGATCTGTCTGCCAAGCTGTTCAATTTATGATGGACCACCAACCACAGTGGTGAGGCTCATGGCCCTCCCAGACAAGCCCAGCCTAGAGACTACTGTTCTGTGGGCTGCTGCTGCTGCTGCTAAGTTGCTTCAGTCATGTCCAACTCTGTGCGACCCCATAGACGGCAGCCCACCAGGCTCCCCCATCCCTGGGATTCTCCAGGCAAGAACACTGGAGTGGGTTCCCATTTCCTTCTCCAATGCATGAAAGTAAAAAGTGAAAGTGAAGTCCCTCAGTCGTGTCTGACTCTCAGCGACCCCATGGACTGCAGCCTGCCAGGCTCCTCCGTCCATGGGATTTTCCAGGCAAGAGTAATGGGGTGCCATCGCCTTATCCAGTTCTGTGGGCAACAGCAGTCAATTTGGCGTTAGCTTTTCTCAGAAATGACAAGAGGTTGTGTCTTACCTCCCAACTAGACGATCGCAAATCTAGCAAGGTCCACAGCAGACACTGATGGTCCATGACGCGGTGGTGATGGTGCTGGTGGTGACGATGGTCACGGCCACGGTGGTGATACTGGTGATGATGGTGGTGATGGTCACAGTAGAGGTGATGGTGAGGTGAGGGGCCCTGCCTTGGGATGCTTCTTACAGGCTTGAATGACACGTGTCTTGAACACAGCCTGGAAAGGCTGAAAGAAGGTGCCCTTGTCTAGGAAAGCAGCGGAGGGTGTGGGCCCCAGGGACCTGGGCGGATGTTTGGTGGGCTCTGGGCTGCTTCTGGCTTCTGATCTCACCGTCCATGTGGGGAAACCCAGAGTAGACCTCCGCCTGACCTTTAACCTCTGTCCCAGGCACACAGTAAGGCCACACTATTGAGGACCCCAGTGCCCTCTTCCCAGCTAGGCCTCGGAGGTGATGGGGACCCAGAGAGACAAGCATGCAGGGAAGAGAGACTGGGGTGGGGTGGGGCCCAGGACCTCTGAGGTGGGGCTGAGGGGCTGGAGGCAGCTCCCTAATGTGGGAGGCAAGGCCAGAATCCCCAGGGGTCTTCCCAGCACTAACCAGCAGTGACTGAGACTCCCCAACTGTGTGCCTGCGCCCCCAGGCAGTCCCTGCCGGAGCTGGCTCTAGTGGGGGTGCCCTGGGCCCCTGTGCTGGCCTGGGACAGACTCCCATCAGCTCTGGGAAGCTGAGAGCCTAGCCTTACCCAGAAGGAGAGGCAAAAGGGGATCCCTGTCCCAGGGGCCACGAACTGGAGGTCGGTCCCAGGGAGAGGGTGGAGCTGACCCAGCTGAGAGGGCCAAGGACTGGTACCCCCCACCCCTGCGGCCCTGGTGGGCACTGGGAGTCAGATACAATTACTCACTCCGTGCATCATAATTACCGCAAATAGCCCATTAAAGAGAAATTACCATCAATATGATATTAGCAGACAGCGGGGAAATGAAGAAAGAAAAGTGCTTATTCTCCCATTGTCCCCTTAATGGGGACACGGGCTGGAGAGGCAGTGCCACCTCGCTTGCTGACCTGACCCCCTCCTCTCCGCCTGCATCCCCGAAGGACCTGCAGGCCCAGGGGCCACAGCTTGGACTGGCGCGGCCCTCCACCCTGCTCCTCGCAAACCCAGCTCCGGGGGCCCCAGCCAGCTCAGGCTGGCCTCCACTGGCCACCCCACCGTCTGGCTGGGGCCTCCCGCCCCGGGCTCTCGGGAAAAGCCCGGCAATAAGAGGGGTCTGAGCTCTGCCTATCTTGGCTCAGTGTGGGAACACCCCTCAAGTCCTGGGAGCTCAGATTTCTGTTAGACGTGGCGGTGGGGGCACGGGTGTCACTTCCTGGAGTCTCCAAAATAACGGCCAGCGTGACAGAGAAGCAGAGAGAGAGATGGTCGGTGGAACCAAGAGCCGGAGAAAGGACGCCCCGTGGAGGGCGCAGGAGGACTGCTGGCAGAGCCTGTCCCAGCCACAGGGTGGTGGAGGTCTGCCTCCGGGGAAGCTGGCTGAACGCGGGATTGGGGGGGGGGGGAGCATGTGGCGAGAGTGGCTCTCTGTCCCCAGAGCACTCGGGGACCTGTCTTGGTGACTGATGGCCAGGAGGCTACTTGTACCCAGAAGGTACTTTCAGGACGAAGGGCCCTGAAAGAGCCGGCGGGGTTACCTGACCCTGCCCTGTGCCCCCGCCCCACCTGTGTGCCAGGCCCCCATCTGGACTGTCTCTGGTGGTAGCAGGTGGAACCCAAACTTCAGCCTTGAGGAGAGAGCACCACGGGTGGGGGTCTCAGGGAGCCCCCCCAACTCAGCTGAGGGTGCGGATGGAGACAAGGGCCTCAGTACTTCTTAGCAACCCAAGTGAGCTGGAGTGGAACAGGAGCTAGAGACGGGCTAGGGGGACAACCATGCACGGGAAAGGTGGGTGCTCTAGGAAAGGATGAGCCAGCGGAGGGGAGCCCTCACAAGATCAGTCCACCTCTCCACCCCCTTTTCCTGTTTTCCCCTTTCACAACTATTTTTTAAGTGCATAGTCTGTGCCAGGCACCGTCGTAAGCTCTAGGAAACCAACAGTGAAGTCACACAGAACCTGCCCTCCTGGAGCTGACACTGTGTGGTGAGGGGAGACAAGTGAGTGAAGAAGTAAGGTGTATTAGAAGTGATAATAGCCGAGGGAGAAGCAAGGCTGGCTGAGGGGAGCAATGGAGGCCCCAGCGGTGACACAGGCTTCTCGAATCTGCAAGTGCAAGATTGAGGAGGCTTCTGAAAAGAGGGGAGAAGGGGACAGAGGTGAGCAGGTTCTGATAGGAGAATAACAGTTTTGGAGTTGCCCCACAGCTTTTTGCAGCATCCACTTACCTGCCCACCTACCCACTTACCCACCCACCCATCTATCCATCATCCACCCACCCATCCAAATACCCCCATCCATCTATCAACCATCCATACCTCCTTCTATCCAGCTTCCATCCTCCTGTCTTCCCACCTGTCCTAGCCCTCCATCTTCCTGGTCATCCATTCAGTTTTCTGTCTGTTCATCCGTCAATCCAGCTAGCCAGCCAGTTCACGTGTATCAAGTGTCTTTTCACTCCACGCGGCCAGTCCTGCCCAGGTTGCAGCTGCTACTCCATTAGTGGTCTGGACTGTGGGAGTAAGAGTCTTGGGGTCTGGATCTGGCCCCTGGATTGGGGGCCAGTTGCCTGGGGCTGTAAGTCATGCTTTCCTGGATCATAATCTCGATATGATCCTAAATGCTCTGTCCACGCCTCAGAATTTCTGAATTCAGCTTAATTTAGCTTCCCAAACTCTGTAGTACTTGCTGAGTGATGGGAACGGGACTAGCCTCCAAGAATAACCCTTGGTGCACAGGTCTGGGCAAAGGCAGTGTAGGCACAGCCCCAGACTGGAGGTGGAGGAACTCTGAGGAGTGGGGGTCTGGGCAGCTTTGTGCCCCTCCTGCACTTCTTCCTTCCCTGCCCACCTCCCACTGGGGCCAGGAGCCTGGCATGAGGCTCCTGCAGGTGGTGGCTTCCACAGATGTGGTCATGGTTTGCAACCCCTTTTGCAAACCCTGCCCCAGTGCACCTGGAGAGACAAGTCCTGCTCCCCTCTGTACAGAGCCTCCTCTTCCAGGAAGTCTTCCCAGACTGACAGAGGACTTGCCTTTTCTCTTTTATCCTTAACAAGAACCCTGGTGGACACAGGTATGGACAAGGGGAGCTCAGTGTCCTTTTCACCAACGAGGTGACTGAGCCCACAGAAGTCACTCCTCTTACTTCCAGCTGGGGAGGAGCAGACTGGGAACAGAATCAGATCTGACGCTGGCCTTGGTGTGGGTGGGGTGGTGATTGGGGTTGGGGAGCCTGGGGAGCCAGGGGAGGTGTCTCCCCAACCTAACCCGGCCCCTAGGCCTGGCCTGTGCCCACCCAGACTCCCATGACCCAGTGCCCAGGCACAGGCAGCCCCACTCTGCTCCAGGGAAAGGGCCTTGCCTGGCTCCAGGTGGAACCCTCCNGATTGGGGTTGGGGAGCCTGGGGAGCCAGGGGAGGTGTCTCCCCAACCTAACCCGGCCCCTAGGCCTGGCCTGTGCCCACCCAGACTCCCATGACCCAGTGCCCAGGCACAGGCAGCCCCACTCTGCTCCAGGGAAAGGGCCTTGCCTGGCTCCAGGTGGAACCCTCCACACCACTCTGTGCTTCCTGGACTCATGAGGGGTCATGGTCTGCCAGTACCCACAAAGTGCCCGAGGGGCTGCCCTTCGGGGGCACCCAGACCAGACTCCGACCCTGGCTCTCCTGGGGGGCTGGTGGGATGGAGGGACCGGCTCTGACCACTGTAGGGGTGGAGACTCTGGGGCCAGAGTTACTCTCACANCAGTTTATGTATAATCTATATTATATGTTTCCCCCCCTTCTCTGTATAATGTGGGCTTTCAAGGTGGTGCTAGTGGTAAAGAATGCAGGAGACATGAGAGACTAGGGTTCAGTCTCTTGCTTGGGAATTTCCCCTGGAGTAGGAAATGGCACGCTGCTATAGTATTCTTGTCTGGAAATTGGACCGAAGAGCCTGACAGGCTACAGTCTATGGGGCCAAAAAGAGTTGTAAATATCATATACAGAGTCAATACTATCTGTATCAAAATTCCAATAAGTATTTTTAATAACAAATTGACAACTAAGTTTAAAATAAATATGAGAATGCAAAAAACGTAGAGTAGCCTAGACAATTTTGAAAACAAAAGCAAAGATAACTTATGTTACTGCTGTTGCTGCTGCTAAATCGCTTCAGTCATGTCTGACTCTGTGTGACCCCATAGACGGCAGCCCAAAAGGCGCCCCCGTCCCTGGGATTCTCCAGGCAAGACCACTGGAGTGGGTTGCCATTTCCTTCTCCAATGCATGAAAGTAAAAAGTGAAAGTGAAGTCGCTCAGTCGTGTCTGACTCTCAGCGACCCCATGGACTGCAGCCTACCAGGCCACTCCAATCGTGGGATTTTTCCAGGCAAGAGTACTGGAGTGGGGTGCCATTGCCTTCTCCACTTATGTTACTATATTGCAAGATTTTCTACATAACTGTGCTAATGAAACCAGGGAGGCATTATAAAGACTAATAAGAACTATAGAAAATGTGGAAGTAAACTCACAGATGTACTCATTTGAGTTTAGAAAAAGGTGTCAATGCAATTTCCTTGTGAAAGCATTTTCAATACATCCTGCTGTAGCAACTTGGTTATCAATATTTAAAAAAAAATAAAAAACTCCATCTACAGATCACATCATCCATAATAATTAATTTGAGATTAAATACATAAAAGAACTCTACAAAAAAGATCTTAATGACCCAGATAACCACAATGGTATGATTATTCACCTAAAGCTAGACATCTTAGAGTGCAAAGTTAAGTGGGCCTTAGGAAACAACACTACAAACAAAGCTACTGCAGGTGATGAGATTTCAGTTGAGCTGTTATAAATTTTAAAAGTTGATGCTGTTAAAGTGCTGTGCTCAATATGCCAGCAAACATGAAAAACTCAGCAGTGTCCACAGGACCAGAAAAGATCACTTTCATTTCAATTCCAAACAAGAGGGATGCTAAAGATATTCAAACTACTGCACAGTTACACTCATTTCACATGCTGGGAAGGTAATGTTCAAAATATTCCATGCTAGGCTTCAGTTCAGTTCAATTAATTCAGTCGCTCTGTCATGCCTGACTCTTTGTGACCCCATGAACTGCAGCATGCCAGGCTTCCCTGTCCATCACCAACTCCCAAGTTTACATAAAAGCATGTCCTTTGAGTCAGTTATGCCATGTAACCATCTCATCCTCTGATATCCCCTTCTCCTCTTGCCTTCAATCTGTCCAGGCATCAGGGTCTTTTCAAATTAGTAAGTTCTTTACATTAGGTGGCCAGAGTATTGCAGCTTCAGCTTCAACATCAGACCTTCCAATGAATAGTCAGAACTGTTTTCCTTTAGGATTGACTGGTTGGATCTTCTTGCAGTCCAAGAGACTCTCAAGGTTCTCCAACACCACAGTTCAAAGGCATCAATTCTTTGGCACTCAGGTTTCTTTATAGTCCAACTGTCACATTCACACATTACTACTGGAAAAACCATAGCTTTGACCAGAAAGACTTTGACTTTCTTGGCAAAGTAATGTCTCTGCTTTTTAATATGCTGTCTAGGTTGGTCACAGCTTTTCTTTGAAGGAGCAAGCGTCTTTAAATTTTATGGCTTCAGTCACCATCTGCAGTGATTTTGGACCCCAAAAAGTAAAGTCTGCCACTGTTTGCACTGTTCCCTATCTATTTCCCATGAAGTGATGGGACCAGATGCCATGATCTTCGTTTTCTGAATGTTGAGCTTTAAGCCAACTTTCACTTTCATCAAGAGGCTCTTTAGTTCTTCTTCACTTTCTGCCATAAGGGTGGTGTCATCTGAATATCTGAAATTATTGATATTCCTCCCAGGAATCTTGATTCCAGCTTGTGTTTTATTCAGGTCAGCGTTTCTCATGATGTACTCTGCATATAAGTTTAATAAGCAGGGTGACAATATACAGCCTTAACACACTCCTTTCCTGATTTGGAACCAGTTTGTTGTTCCATGTCCAATTCTANATTATTGATATTCCTCCCAGGAATCTTGATTCCAGCTTGTGTTTTATTCAGGTCAGCGTTTCTCATGATGTACTCTGCATATAAGTTTAATAAGCAGGGTGACAATATACAGCCTTAACACACTCCTTTCCTGATTTGGAACCAGTTTGTTGTTCCATGTCCAATTCTAATTGTTGCTTCCTGATCTGGATACAGATTTCTCAAAAGGCAGGTCAGGTGGTCTGGTATTCCCATCTCTTTCAGAATTTTCCACAGTTTATTGGGATCCACACAGTCAAAGGCTTTGGCATAGTCAATAAAGCAGAAGTAGATGTTTTTCTGAAACTTTCATATTTTTTTTGATAATCCAACAGATATTNTTCCTCGCCCCTTCTCCCCGCCGCTGCCCCGCCCATTTTACTGTCCGCGGTGCTCACCTCTGACTTACTCTATGTTTACTTAACTTGCTGACGGGCTTCTTCCTAATCGAGCAGAGCCCGCCCCCAACCCCAGCGCAGCCCCTTCAGAGCACCAGCGCGGGCCCCGCGGTTCCCGAGCTGCGCTCACACCCGACCGCCCCGGAGTGACAGGTCCCGGCGCGGTGCTTCCACGCGTGTCCCGCGGCGACTCATTCCGAACGTCTCACACACTGAGACACACATCTGGAAGTGGCACCTCGACACCCTCTACCACTAACACCCACAGTCACGTGTCCCAGCCTGGGAAGGAACGGCCCTCCTCACCTCCGCCATCAGGACTGAAGGAAAGCCTCCTCCGGCGCAGGGGTGAAGGTCAGGGACCATCCCCCACCACCCATCAGGGCCCCTCTGGTTTCTTCCCCAGCTTTACACTCTGGGGGTACCCTGGAATGGGGAGGGGTCAGCTGTGTTGTGGCCCCAGCCAGGGACAGTGGAACTGGGCTGATCTGCTGGCCACCTTGTGGGGCTTTCACCGCTCATGGCTGGGTGAAAAGCCCTCCCTCTACCAAGCCTGTGTCTGGGGTGGATGAGCAGGGGACCGTAGGGGTAAGCAAAGGGGATACTAGAAAAGGGTTGGAGTCAGCTGAGGTGACAAGAAGGAAGAGCCCCGCCTGGGAGAGGAATCAGAGAGCCCTAAGCCTCAGGAGCTGGAGGTGAGGGCACTGGGGAGCCACAGGCAGTTTCTGCCTGGAGGACCTCCCCTGGGGGTCTGGGACCAGACTAGGGCAATGCAAGTGTCCAGGTGGAGCCCCAAGGGGCTGAGTGAGAGGAAAGGAGATGGGCTGGAATGGGATGGGGCTGAGGGCAGTGGTCTGGGAAGGCGGGGGCCTTTGAGCCTGGCATGGCTGATCCCAGCTGGCCTCAGCGCCCTCCCTCGGGTGTCAGCCAGCAAGGACTCCAGAATCAGGGAGGCCAGCGTGGCGGATGTGGTGAGGCTCATGGTAGTGCAGGGCCAAGAGAGACAGGTGGAGTGCTGCTGTGGGGGGCAGCTGGAGTAGAGCACCCCTCCCCCTTGGCTCCTGCCAGCACTGGGCTGACGTCCCACACCCACCGCCTGCTTCTTTCAGCACCACCCCCTGACTTTTGGGGGTCTCCCTGCAGGCCTCTCTGCCCCCCAACATTTGCCTCCTCCTGCGACCAACTCGGGCCCCAAAGAAAACCTGGTCTCTGTCCCCTGCTCTGTGACTTCAGTCTGAGCGTCCTAGAAATTTAAGTCAGGCACCTGCATTTTAGCATGGTTCTAGCCGAGTCGTGAGAACGTTCAGATCCGGTTCTCTTCCCTCGGCGAGGACGCAGGGTCCACCTGGAAGCTTCCTGAAAGAGGGGGCCGGGGATGAAGAGGAGCCGGGGAGACCCCTTCCCCCCGGTGCCCCTGGCTGGCCCCGCGCCGGCGGTCGCAGCCCCACCCTGTCCCCCGCCTCCGCCCCCAGCCTCCTTTCCTGCCGGGTCGCGGGTAATCGGCTGTGACAGCTCGAGCCCTCCGCAGCTGAGCAGTGTCACCGCGCATTAGCAGGCGCTGAGCCCGCCAACCGCAAATTACTCGTCGCTGCGGCGGCGCCGGCGACAGCCTCGTGAACAGCCCGGGGCACGTGTGCCGTGGGCTCGGTCCGAGTGAAGGTGTGGGGGGCGCGCCCCGCGCCCCACCGTTCCTGGCCATCCCCGCGGCCCACCCCTCCCAGTACAGCAGCCCCAGCCTCTCTGCCGCCCCTAGCCTTGCCGGCGCCCACCGCAGCCTGGCCCCCACCGCCGGTCCTCGCCCACTTCTGCTGATCTGCTCCTTCGGAACTTGGCCCGCAGGGATGGGAGCGCGCCTCCCCCCCGCCCCCCCGCCGGCGTTCCTCTGCCGGCGACCAGGAGCCAGCGCCGGCGACCTCCGCGCTCCTCCGCCCCGCACTTGCCCAGTTCAGGCCCTGGTTTCCCGGCCATCCTCGGCTGGCCTCCAGCGAAGTGTCCTCTGGGCCCTCTGGGGTTGGGGGCTCAGGCTTTAAACTCTGCCGCCTGGGGATGTTGCAGCCCGGGCCCTGCCCCCCACCCCAACTCGAGAGGCCATCAACCTCCGCTCGGTATGCAGCGCCCCTCCCGGAGGGCTTCTCGGGCAGCCCGCCGCTCAAAGAGCTCCTCTCGCCTGCACGCTTCACCCCACCCCTCCTGGCTACATTCTCCTCCCCCAGATCCCTCTGCCAGGAAAGTCCTATCCCAGATCTTGGGGCCCCAGTTGTCAGTGGTGGGTCTCTGCTGGCTCCCCTCGCCCAGTGTCAGCCCCTACAGCTGGTCTGTCCCCCTGGTTGGAGGGCGGCCTCCCACCAGAATAGGATAAGGCTGTGGGCTCCCTCCTCCCAGGTCTGACCTCACCTCCAAGAATAGGCCTGGCAGGCAGTAGTGCCTAATGGATAGTTCTGAGTGAATGAATGAGCCCCCTCCTCTGGAGAAAAGGAGGCCTTCTTTTCCAGGCTGGCCCTTCTCCACCAGGGCCAGTGTCCCCTGGTGGCAAGGAAGGCTGGGCTTGTATCTGTGCGGGCGGGCAGGGCCAAAGTGGAGTTCCCAGCACCCTAATAGGGCCTCCCCAGTGAGTGGGTGGGGGTGACTCTAGCCTGGAGAACTGCTGACCCAGGGAGGGCCCAGGAAGGTGAATGGGCTGGTCCTATGCTCAGAGACGCAGGCAGGGCGAGGTGCTCAGCAGGGGGACAGCTTTGGACTCCCGCAGGACTGACTGGTGGCCCTTCCCTGTCCTTCAACTGTCCCTTCTAAGTGCTGGGGACGACGCAGCCTGTCATCACTATGGCCTGCTCAAACCTCCTGCTCATCTGCTCCCTGGAGCAGCTAGAGGTGAGGAGACCCAGGCCCATATGGCTGAGTGTGCGCTCATCCTGGGGAGGGGGAGGCCAGGGAGGAGGACACCTTGGCCTTGGCTGACCCCACCCCAAGCAGCTATAAATAGGAGGCCTGGGAGGGGCCTGAAGACAGTCCCCTCCAGAGGGCAGGGCTGCTGTGGAAATGGAGAGGGGTGGGGTGGGGGGCTACAAATGGAAGTGGGGTGCCCCCAGTATAGAGTCCCCTTTGTAGGACCAGCAGCAGCTGGGGAAGGGGGCCAGAGCCTCTCTCTGTCTCTTAGAATCCCAGCTCAG
This sequence comes from Neotragus moschatus, assembly GCA_006410615.1. Lineage (NCBI taxonomy): Eukaryota > Metazoa > Chordata > Mammalia > Artiodactyla > Bovidae > Neotragus > Neotragus moschatus. The sequence goes on from SJYA01002023.1 coordinate 65,014, forward strand.
GGATTTTGCTGGAGCCCTTAACCAGCTGCAGAGGGCGGGCAGCTGTGGCATGTGTGAATGTGTGTTTGGGGTGTAGGGACCCCTGCACCAGTGGAGGGGGAGGCCCAGCTGGGTGCTCTGCATGTGGGGCGGGGCCTGAAATGCTGCTGGCCCCAGAGGCCAGGGAAGGCCCTGTGCGGTGGGCGGGGGTGGGGTACAGGTGACTGTTCTCAGCTCAGGCAGCCTCCCTGGGCTGGGAGCTGGGGCTGTTGGGGCAGGTAGCCCTGGGGATCCCAGCGGGCAGGGAGGGACTCCCTGGAGTGGGGCAGCTTAGGGGAGTGTGTGCGGGCCACAGGTGTGCAGCTGTCTACGTGTGGATAGTATGTGTCGCGTGTGTAATGAGTCGACACGTGTTGTGTCCAGCGTGTTTGTGTGAGTGTCTCTCCCTGTACTCTCCAGGGTCGCACTCTTGGCCCCCAGGCCTCAGGAGGGCGACTCTGGCCCCTGGGAACACTGCCTGCATGCCACCCTCCAGGCTGCCCCAGANTGTAATGAGTCGACACGTGTTGTGTCCAGCGTGTTTGTGTGAGTGTCTCTCCCTGTACTCTCCAGGGTCGCACTCTTGGCCCCCAGGCCTCAGGAGGGCGACTCTGGCCCCTGGGAACACTGCCTGCATGCCACCCTCCAGGCTGCCCCAGATCTGCTCTAACGTCCCAGGCTCCCCTGAATTGCTGCCTCTCCTTTCCTCCAGGCGCTAAGCCGTCTCTCCCCGCTCCGAGCAAGGCTGTCATCTTGGTCTGGCCTCTGGTATTCAGTGGAGGAGGCAGAGTTGGGACTCACACTGAATGAAGTCACAAAGGAGTGAAAAACGAATCCCCCCAGAGGCCGGGGCAGGATGTGGGGTCGGGGGTGGGCCCAAGGCCGTGAGGTGCAGTTTCTGTCTGCAGAATGGTTCAGGGAGCTTCCTCCCAGAGCACAGAGAGTGGCGGTGTGAGCTGGCATCCCTGCTCTGCCCGAGGCGCTGGGTTAGGCCGAGCTGGGAGGTGAGGGACCACTATGGCCCCTGAACAAACGGTGGGCACGACAGCCCAGGGACCTGGGCGTGCAGTCTGGATGGACAGCGCCTCCACCCCAGGCCGGGGCCCTCGCTGCCCCGCCAGGTCCCTCTCAGCCCGGTCCAGGTGGCTCCAGGGTCTCGGTGCAGTCACTGCCCCTCAAACCTACAGGATGCAAGTCTCATCACAGGCACACACGTAGGCACAGACACCCCGAGCACTGAGCGCGCCCAAGGTCCCCAGGTGTGGTGAGGTGGCGGCCCTCCACCAGGCATCTCCCTCCTGGGCCCCCACGGGCTGCAGCAATCCTTCTGGGGAGGGCAGAGGTTCAGCCCCCAGCACTTATGGGGGTGGTGTTCCGCTAGAAGGGGCGCCCTGAGGGGGCACGTGGGAGCCTCTGCTCTACTCTCCACAGGCTGCCTGCTTTCCTGCAGGTCTGCATCCCCTCAAAAGCTTTCAGGAAAAGATTTCTCTAAACTCACACATGAGCGCTCCTCCTGTCTCCCCAAATAATTTCCACGTCTTGTATGTTCATTGGTCTTCTCCATTTTATCTTAGAGGGAAAACTGGAGGAAAGAAGGGGGTGGGGAGGAAGGAGAGGGAAGGAGGGAGGAAAAGAAACAGAAGAGGAAAGTGAGACCAGCCCGGCCTGCAGCCCCTGCAGCCTGGCTCGGTGGCGACAGGCAGACGAGCCGAGCAGGAGCCCGAGCTGCGCTTGCTTTGTGGTGGGATGGCCCCTTTCCCAGGCCTCCCCAGCCCCCACGCTGGATCCAGGCCCCCAGAACTGGGCTCTGGGAGGCCTGGGGTGCTGGAGGGAGCCTGGTCCCCTCCCCGTAAAGAATACTGTCAGGCCCTGCTTTCTCTGCCAGGAGGACTCCCCAGTGGTTCCTTAGGCGACAGCGGTGAAAATTAAGGTGCCCTCACCCACACCAGCCAGTGGCTGGCCCTCCCAGGCACGCAGACTCTGGGCCCCTCCTTGGCCAGGCCGGCAGGGACCCTCCTGGCGCCCCTTGGCCGTGCTGCAGCCTCCCCAGCTACCCTTAATTCATCCCCATCCCTGCATTTCTCTCTGTAGCAGCAGTTTTGCCCACTGAGAGAAGCCTGCTCCCTCCCAGGTGGTTAGGGTGCTCAGCCCGTGTTTGGGGATTTTGCTCCATTCCTCTCAGAGACCCAGCCTCCTGGTACTAAGTTTCATTCTAAAGCGAAGAGGGAGGGGGCGGCCCTCGGTTTTGCTCTGCCTCTTGGATTGAGACTCTGAGACCAACTCAGGTGATGTCCTCTCGGAACCACAGCTCTCCCAGCCCAGAGGAGGAGCTGGTGCCCCCAGACAGTATAGCAGGGTGCTCTGCTGAGGCTGGCGGGATCCAAACATGCAAACCACAGGGTTCACCAGACCCTGCCCCCATCCCAGTGTGAACCGAGGTACTGGCCAAGCATCCTGCACTGACCCCAGGCCCCTGCGCTGACTCCAGCCCCCCAGGGCGAAGTTTCCAGGGTGCTGCCCTGCCCATTGCTCCCGCAGTCCAGACCTTGGTCCTGCAGGTGGGAGACCGCAGGATCAGAAGAGCTGAGGACAGCGCTTGCCCTGCCCAGGACACATCATGCTACCAAGGGTAACCTTGAGCCCGGGGTTGCGTTGGGCTGTCATGGGGGTCGGGGCCTCATTGTGCGGCCTCCTTCCTGCGGGGCAGCTCGGGGGCAGGCTCCTACCGGTCGGGCCCTGGCAGCAGCCTTTTTAAACAACTCCAGCCACTCGCCGCTTCAGCGGGGGTGGGTCACCTGGAGCTAAGGCAGGGCTTAGTTTGGGAAACTCCTTTTCTATTCAGGAAAAAATACGGCAGAAACGAAAACCACAGAAAAACCAGCCAGGTTCCAATGACTTGGATCTAAATGAATTTATTCTGTGTTTTCTTTTTCTTTCCTCAGTTTCGTAGCAAATGAAAAAGAACCCAACAAAACCCCACAGCACAACAAAACGTGCAAGGAGTTGGTATCTCCTGGGCCCCCCATGAGCAGGCGCGGAAGGAGCCCAGGCCGGGGTGCAGTCCGGGGCTGGGGGCTTTCAGGGGCTAGAGCGTGGCCTCCCATCCCTCTCTTCCAGCCACTCCAAAAGTGATCAGGTTGTTTAAAAAAGAATCCACAAACAAAACGAAACACATTTTAAATTAAAATTATACACTTTCTCCACCGGACTCCATGCCAGGAGATTCAGGCGAAACCTCCTCTCAAAAAAAAAATTTTTTTTTTTCTGCTAGAAATACTGTGCATTACTTTTTTTTTTTTTTTTCACTTCTCTTGAGGGTTAAAATAAGACATATTTCCCCAGGAACCATAAATACGATCTGGTGCATAGAGAAATAGCAGCTCGGAAGTCCCGACCAGCTCCCCCCCCCTCCCTCCCCCCCCCCCCCCCCCGGGGGNAATCCAACCAGTCCATCCTAAAGGAGATCAGTCCTGGGTGTTCATTGGAAGGACTGATGTTGAAGCTGAAACTTGGGCCACCTGATGCGATGAGAGGACTCGTTTGAAAAGACTCTTGATGCTGGGAAAGATTGAGGGCAGGAGGAGAAGGGGACGATAGAGGATGAGATGATTGGATGACATCACCGACTCAATGGACATTGGTTTGGGTGGACTCTGGGAGTTGGTGATGGACGGGGAGGCCTGGCGTGCTGCGGTTCATGGGGTTGCAGAGTCAGACATGACTGAGCAACTGAACTGAACTGAACTTAAAGCACTTGGCATTCAGAGGGAAGCCACAGCTCAGAGGGGAGAAACTCCATGGCAAGCTGGTGGTCCATCTGCCTGACTGAGATGGAGCGAGCCCTTGCACTAGCCACCTGGCCTCTTCTCCTCATGGTGTGGCTTCAGCCAGACAGCTGGACCAGGCAAGAGTGTGGTCCCAAGCTTGGGAAGGTACTGGATGGAGCCAGGCTGGTGCAGATGGGGGTCTTCCTCACAGCTCCTGGCCCCAGGCCAAGGGCCACTGACCGTAGCCATTCCCAAGTTCTGCAGCACCCCCAGGCCCACCCAGTAGCCATGCCTTGTCCTGAGAGGTCCAGTAAGGCTGCTAAAGCCAGGGAGGCCTTGCAGAACAGCCCCTCCCCACCCCAAACCTCTTCAAGGCCCACACTCAGCCACACTAAGTCAGGGACAGCTGTCCCACATCTGGCCCCAAAATGTGGTGCTCAAGGGTGCTGGGCCAGAGCCAGCCAGCCCCTTGCCCAGTTACACTCACAGGCCTTTCACTATCTGTCCCCAGGGGAGAGGGACCCAGTGCAGGACCGGCTGCAGAGACTGCACTCAGAACTGGGAACAGGCACAGGGACCTTCAGGCAGCCTGGAACGAAGCAAGGCAACCATGTCCCTGACTGCCTCAGGCCCTCAGTAAGTTCTCTGGTCCTGGGCTTGACTTCAAGTCAGACTGGCTTCCCTGACGGTGTCTGGGTCTGCAGGCCTGGCCTAAGCTCTCCGGAGCCAGGAGCCCTGGAGGGTGGAGGGGCCCTGAGTCTGCTCCCTGGCTTCTCGTGGTGGCAGCTGAGCCCTCCTCTGTCCTGAGTCACTGCCAGGGGGCTGGGGAAGGGGCTGAGCACCCCCATACACAGGCCCCGACCCCCCCGGCACCCCACAGTACAGGTGAGACGGGCTCTCCCAGCCCAGGGAAAGTCTGCCCCTTCCTGACTTGGGTTGCGGGCTTCAGGCTCGCTCCTTTCTCTTCAGAAACCTCCTCTTAGCCACTTGCTGGCCTGGGACCTGGCAAGTTCGAGGAGGAGCTCTCAGCTGAGTCTCAGAGGCAGAGGCCACAAGAGCCCAGAGCCACCTCCTCTTTGCCATGAAAGGCTCACAGGCCCCAGAGATGGCACTCAGGAGTGCTGCAGGCCCAGCCGTGGCTCGCTCTCGGCTCCCTCAACCAGCAGTGGAGCCCAGCAGAGGATGCACCAATTCCACATGGTGCATCTGCTTTACTGAGCAGTTCTGTGTGCCAGGCAGCCTGTCCAGGGGCAGTTTCCAGCACTTTCCACCAGGGAGGTGGCCCAGGGGTCCCTGGTAGGAAACAGGTGCTTGTGTGCTCTGCAGTGGATGGGTCGTCCTGGGTGCAGCTAGACTGTGGTGGCTGGGAGGACTTGAAGGCTGAGGGACTGGTGGCCGGCAGACTATGGGGCTGTAACCAGACCAGCATCCGCACACGGCAGCTAACTGGTTGGGCTTCCTCGCAGAGTGGTGGCTGGTTCTGAGTGAGCGTCCAAGGGAGCCAGGCAAATATGCCTGGCATTTTCGTGAGGGGTGGCAGTGCTCATATCCAAGGGGCACAGACATCATCCCCCATGGAGTCTGTAGGAAAAACTACACAGTCACAGCATCTCTGGAAAATACAATCTACCAGAGAGGGGGTGAGAGAGCAGGAAATAAACCACAAAATAGAAAGTGAACTACATAGCATGTCTGTGGAGGAAGTCAGCACAAGTCCAGCGCTGTCGTCTGGAGTCCTGTGGGGCTAGTCTCAAGGTCATTGGGGGGGCGGGTAATATCTGTAGGCTCCTCTGGGGAAGATGCTCCCAAGCTCTCTCAGGTTGTCAGGACCATTTCTTGGCATCTGAGGAGCCAAGACCCCGGGCTAAGGGGGTTGGAGGCTGCCCTGGCTTCCCATACCTGATGACTGCCCTAGAGAATCCAGGCAGATAGAGGGGCTCCTACAGAATGGGAAACGGGAAAGGCCGAGGGGCCTGGCCTGATGGGGGTGGATCGGAGCCTGGGGCGGGGGGCAGCCTCTCTGGGGACCCTGGGACCACCCTTGGGCAGCTTGGTGCCAAGGTCCCAGCTCAGTGCCCTAGGCTCTCGGCAAGTCCAGCTGCAGGGTGCATGTGCCATCACTCAGCATTGCACTGCAGGGTCTGCCCAGGCCTGATGGTCACCCAGCCACCCAGCCTCATGGGAGTCACAAGGCGAGGCCGCAGGAGTCCCTGTAGGGAACAGAGGCCCCCGCTCTCCAGGAGGGGCTCAGAGGCGCTACGCAGGCTCGATCCCGGCCCAGCTCTAGACCCAGCAGCCCCACTGTCCCGTCAGGGGCTCCTTCCTGGGCTCAAGACAGTGAGGGGTGGGTGCCTTCCCCACCCACCACAGTCAGTCAGGCTATAGCGGAGCCGGGAGAGGCTGGCCCCTCTCCAAGACCCCATACGGGGGCACTTTCGGGCCCCCACGTCAGATGCCTCCCCTGAGCCCAGCAGCCCAGGCCCTGCTGGCCACACGACTTTGGGACTTACCTGAGGGCCGGCCCTGCCCGTGCGAGGGGAGCTCCACAGTCACTGCGCGCACCCCGCAGCCCTCACAGGCAGCTCCCTGTCCTTGGGGCCATCACCTGAGAGTCTGCACCAGGGCAAAGGGCAGTCCACAGGGGTGTGGGCCTGGGGTGGCAGTGGGCCCCTGTGAAGGGGACAAAGGTGCAGGGCCTGCCTGGACTCCACGGCCCTCACGTAGTTGGGCGGTGGGGACGACAGGCCCTTCCTCCCGGGGCCCAGCTGATCTGCCGTTAGCACAGGGAGCCCAGAGTGATGGTGATCCCCGTCCCTGCCGGGAGCAGGGAGTCTGACCAGGCTGAGCCAGAGGCTGACTGGTCCTCAGGGGGTCACGGGATGCGGGCCCGCAGGGGAGGGGCCCAGGAGCACAGGGCAGCTGTTGGCAGGGCTCCCACCACGCCCTGGGTCGCCCAGCCCTTCCTAAGCCTTCCCTGCAGGCCCATAGCTCTTAGGCTGGCTGCCTCAGGGTGGTGGGCTGTGCCGTGCACAGTGGGGTGCGCAGTGGGCCTGGGTACAGGAAGTACACCTGAGGAGGCAGAGTGGCCAGGAAGGCCCTGGAGCACAGCCCTGGTCCCGGCCAGGTGGTGGGCAGCCAACAGGAGGGGCCCAGCACCCACTGGTCTGTCAGGAGCTCCCCGTGCAATAGGTACACCTGCCCACCTCCTGTCCAGCTGGTGTCTGCCTCACAGTCTGGGGTCCCCTTCTTTACTATGGAGGGAAGCGCAAGGAGGTCAATTCCCGAGTCTCCCTCGGTCTCCTGTCTGTCCAGGCCGGGGAAGGAGAATCAAACCTCAGTCCTCCCGTCGTCAGAGGTCCCTCTGCCCCTCTGTGGTAGAGCCGACCGTGGAAGTCAAGGACAGCCTAGGAAGGAGGTGGGGGAGGCCTTGGTGGCCCCCAGGCTGTGCCCCGGTGCCTGCTCCTCCTTCCAGCCTTGGCTAGGAGGAACTGGGCAGGGGGCTCAGCCCTGGCCCAGGGCACCCGGCCACATAGGCTGCTGCCCCTGCTCTGCGGGCTCCTCACTGTCAGCACTCAGCCCAGGGCCCTAGGCCTCCCCCGTGCCTACCCACAGGGCTTCTCCAAGGAGTGGCTGAGGCCAGCACTGAGTCCCAAGGGGCCAGCAGGAGGAAGCAAGGGGGCCCACAGCAGGGTCCCCTCAGCTCCCTGCCAGGCTGCAGGCCCATTCTTCGCAGTCAGGTCTGAGTCTAGTCTTCTAGCAGCCTGCTGAACTAGCACAGATCAGGCCCCAGAGACAGGGCTCGGGGCCCCAGGGCAGAGGTGCCAGCAATCGGCACAGGACGCTCTGGTGGACAAGCAGGCCCCTACACTCTGAGGCCGGGAGCCCTGCTCTGATGGACAGTGGGCCCCTGCACGCTGAGGCCGGGAGCCCTGCTCTGCTGGACAGTGGGCCCTCGCACGCTGAGGCCGGGTGGGCCCCTCTCCATGGCCCCGCCTGGCTCTCGTCATCTGTGGGACCTTGCCTCGTCCTGAGCCAGGGAGGGCCAAGAGGCCTTCTTCGGTCAGAGGGACCCTCAAGGAGGCAGTGTGTGCAGAGGCCCGAGCTGCCCCTGTCAGCCAGTGCTGGACAGTGCTCTTCCCACCGGAGCCAGAAGAAGCAACAGGACGAGTGGCTATGCAGCCGACTCTCCTGTGGTCAACTGCAGGAGTCATGTGGGGCTGCGGGCAGGGGAACCTGAGGGCACCCCGCCTACTGGGTGGTTTGTCGCACAGGTCCCAGTGGCAGCCAACTGACTAGCGGGGATGGAGGCAGGCGGGGGCAGTGGCACCCTAGGAGCAAGGCTGCAGGTAGGTGCTCAAGCGGAGCACACCTCACTTGCCCGGGGGTGAGAGGCAGATACCCTGAGTGGCCCAGCTCCGCTCCAGGCCTTGGCAGTGGGGGGCTAGCAGCCAGGGCTGCATCCTGTCAGGGCCCAGAGCTGAGGCCATCACTCTCAGCCAGCTTGCCCAGGTGCCCTGGGACTGGAGACAGCTCAGGGGGCGATGACCTCTCCCCTCTGTCTGGCGGCCCTGGCCCGTCCCCTGGCCATACTCTGGCCCAGCTGCTTTCCCGAGAGGCCTGGGGAAGGGGCTCTGGAGGAGAGTTCTGCTTGAGGGAGGCCCTCTGGCCCCAGCCTATTGCCTCCAGTCCCCAAGGCCCGCCTGGGCCTCTCCCAGCCACAAAGCACACTGGCCTGGCCAGGGGGGACAAGTGGCCTCAGCCCTGAGTCACCCTGGGGCGGTAGGGGAGGGGCCCACGTCCCTACCCAGAGGCTGGGCCAGGTGGGCAGGTTGGTGGGGGGGCCCTGGAAGAGGCTCTGGGGTGTACCCCTCACCTTCCCCTCAATCTCAGGCCTCTAGGTCCCCCTGGAGTCGGATCCCAGAGGAGGCTCTGGACCCCTGGGCCCTGTGCCTCCACCTGCGCTGTGCTCAGCAGACCAGGCAGCAGCAGTGACGGTCGGGACAACCAAGCAGACACAGGACAGAACCTTTATTGCTGAACACAAAGTACCCGCCAGGGAGGCCCACCCGGCAGTCTCTCCTACAGGAGGCCTGCGGGAGGACAGGGCAGACATCACATGGGGGAGCCCCGCTGGGCACCCCTCGGGGCAAGGCTGAAGGCCCAGGGGTGGGGAAGTGGTGGGGCCCAGCCTGAGGGGGGCCAGGCGTGGGCACTGGACACACACGGCTGAGAGCCAGGCGGGCCGGGGGACAGCCTTGCCGCCCCTGGGGGCGCTCAGTGGCAGGCAGCCCCTCATCTGGGGCGGTGGCGAGCGGAGCCTCCTTCCTCTCGGGATGGGGCTGAGGTAGGCGCAGGCTGGCCCCCTGGGCCCTCATAGACGAGGCTTGATGTGCAGCGACTTCCCTGTTCCAAGAAGGCCAAAGGTCAGGCACAGGAGGCCCCCCTCAAGGCTGGCTTGCTTGCTCTGGCTCAGGGGTTGCTCAAAACTGGAAGGGGGCTGGGATACCACCCAATGGCCTGGGGTCCCGCGTGGAGCAGGACCAGGCCTGGCCCTGGGCAATGGGCAGCCCCGTGGGAGCCCCACAGCCTGCAGCTGAGCCCTGAGCACCAGGTGCCGGCGGCTTGCACACACCACTTGGGCTCACACGGGGACGGGTGTCTGGTGATGCCAGACGGCGCCTTCCACAAGGAAAGCCTGGGTGTGTNGGCCTGGCCCTGGGCAATGGGCAGCCCCGTGGGAGCCCCACAGCCTGCAGCTGAGCCCTGAGCACCAGGTGCCGGCGGCTTGCACACACCACTTGGGCTCACACGGGGACGGGTGTCTGGTGATGCCAGACGGCGCCTTCCACAAGGAAAGCCTGGGTGTGTTTGAGCAGCTGCTGGGGGCTCTGAAGCCCCAGGGACCGGCTGGGCCTTCAGGGCTGGGGTGGGAGCCGCTTCCCAGGGCCGAGCAGGCTGCCACCCTGGGCCCCATGCCCACTGGGCACCCCGGTGCCTCTCCCCACCAAGGAGACTCCTGGTGGCCTCATAGGCTGGCAAACCAGCTGCCCACAAGTCGGCACTGTCCACGTGCCCCCTGCAAGCTTGCGACTCCTCCTGGGACCCCACTGCAAGGCTGAGGACCGCAGTCACCTGCTCGCCCAGCCAGAGCCCCAGGCCCCTCAGGCCCCCAGGAAGCCAGCAAGGCCTGAGCAGGGAAGGACGGTTGCTGGGCTCCATCTGTGGAGGTCAACAGTCACCCCTCCCTCGCCCCTGCTTTCTCTGATTCTAGGGCTGGTCGCAGGGTTTCTCATCATAATTAAAAAACGAAAATTAAAATGCTGGTGGCTTGGGGCTATCTGCTCCTTCCTCTCACCCTCAGGGCGTCTTGCCCACAGAGGGCCTGGCTGCAGCTTGGCGCCCCTGGCTCGGGGGCTGAGCAGGCAGAGTGCGAGCTCGTTCAGCTGAGCTGGGAGAGGAGGCCGCGGCAAGCATCTCCCATTAACGTTACGACCGTGAAATATGACAATAAAATGATAGCCGTATGGTCGCAAATTTGCAGCCCGCCGAGCTGCGTGGGGTTTATCGTCACTCAAACGCGCAGAAAGCTGTAAAATGTTTACAGAAAGGGTCGTTTGCAGCCATAAAATCCTCTTTTCTCTCCTAAACAAGGCTGAGTGGAGCCATTTACCAAGCCCCAAATGTTCATCAGGGGAAAGGAAACATCTGTTCTCTCCAGGAGTGTGCGGTGATCTTCCAGAACAAATTAACAGAAATGGGTGCTTTCTAATTAAATCAGCCCTCGGCTGGGCGGTCTGTGAGCGGTGCTCTGTGCCTGCACCCTTGCGCCCGCCCTGTGGGCCTGCAGGCGCGCACCTGCCGTGCCAGAGACCGCGCTGCCGGCTCCCCAGGCTGACCCACGGGCCTGAGGTGCATGCAGCCAGGGCTGGGCTGCCTACCTGAGTCCTTGGAGGAGGCGCTCCTGGGGGCCCGGGCCCTGGGCTGACCTCCAGGGCTGGGTGAGGACTGCAGAGCGATGAAGGAGGGCAGCTTGGAGAGGCTGCCGGAGCCAGCTCCTGCTGAGACCACAGCCGCCTGCAGACACAGCTCCTCTGGCTCCAAGGACAGGGAGGCAGAGGCGGGGCAGGGAGAGGAGCGGGAGGGGGAAGAGGAGGGGGATGAGGGGGGCTAGAGCAGTAGGGAAAAAGGATACATGGAAATGTGAAGCTCTCACCCTTCTTTGCTTTCTGATAACATGATTTTTTTTCTCCCCCTGGAAGTGCTGTTTATCCCTTTCTGGAATGGAAGAAAATAACAAAAACCAAACAAAAAAATCCTAAAAAATTTTAAAAAACAAAACCAAACACCTTCCTTGTCCCAAGATCCCACCACCTCCTCCCCAGCCACCCGATCCAGAGAGAGAAAATCGAGATGCAGCAACTGGGGATCCAAAAAATGGTAAATGGAAGGAGAGGTGGTGGTGGTGAGGGGAGGCTAAAATAGATCTGGATTTTAAGAGATAAGCGTTAAGTCCTCACGGCAAACCCCGAATTCTGCTGGATTGGTCTCTCTGGAGGAGGAGGAGGAGGAGGAGGGCCAGGCTGCTGGTAGTGGCTGGCTCTATTGTACTGGCGGAGCGGTGGCGATCAGCCGGAGACATGCAGGGGAGCCATCTTGCCACTTACCCAGCAGCCCGTGTGTGCGGATGGGGGAGGGCCCTACTGCAGCAGGGGAGGGGAAAGGAGAGAGGGAGGGCGCTGAGTGAGCAAGGTTCTTATCCTCTGGCAAGCTACTCGGAGCTCACTGCTGGCTCAATAGGCCTGGCCCTTTCCCTTCTTTTCTCAGGTTACAACAGCTAACGAGGCCTAACCCCAAAGGGAAAGGGTGCTCTCTCCTTGTCTTCCCAGGGGGCGGGAGAGGGGGCTGGGAGGAAAGGACAAAGTTACAGCTGTTTGCTTGGAAGATTCCAGAGAATAGAAAGAAAGGAAACAGCAGAACTGGGAGTGAAAAAATGGTAAGAAGGAAGATAACAAGGCCAAAGTTGAATAGAGACAGAGGGGAGGGTCATGAGCAATGTTTTAGGTGTCCATCTTCCTCCATCCGAGAAGCCAGGCATGGAACATTGAAAACTGATCAGCTGGCTCAAGGTGGGAAGGTGGGATAAGATTTGGCACTATCTAATCACTATATAGTAACCGGCTGCTTACAGCAGCAATGACCATGTGTGACTACTTCAGGGAGACGAAAGGAAAGGATAAGCAGAGGTGCTTTCTAAATTACCAGTAAAGGAGGGAAGAGGTATCTCTAAAGAGAAGACAGACAACTTTGTTTCACAGAGTCTTTAATAAGGTCACCCTGCCCCAGGGTCTACAGGAGCCAAAAAGAAAAGGATAAACAGNGGACATCCGTTTGGCGGGGCGCAAGGCAGCCGAGGGCTTCCTGCAGGAACGGGAGGGGAGTGGGGTGTGAGGTGGGCGGCGTGGGGCAGGTGGGGTCCAGAGGGTGCTGGCCCACCACCTGCATACTGCCCGTCCATCCCCTACCCATCCCTGCCCAGCAGCTATCAGGCATTGCCACGTAGGTTCAAGGTGGGTCTGTGGGCCCAAGGACAGGCTGGCGACACTTCAGGGCCTCCAGCAGCTGCACGCTGACGCCGTCCTCACCTCCTGGAGCCTTTCCCATCCACATGGGCTCCCACACGCGCAGGCAGGGGAGCACACTGTGGCGCCCAGCCACGAGCATCGCTTAGGACCTCCTCGGCCCCTGGGGAGTGGGGTGGGTCAGGGATGCTCTCCACTTATCCAGCCTGAGGACCGGGAGTAGGGCACCTCTGGAGGTCACTTCACCAACTTTTGACAGAGGTTTTTTGGGGGGTGTGAAGCCCCCAGAGCTGGATGGGGGTGCAGGGCTCCCTCCTGCCCCCACACTAAGCTTACACATGCCACACCCACAGTCCCCGTCACCTGGGCCCGTGGCTGGTGGAAGCCCTGCTCCTGAGGGGCGTGTTGCTGGGTTCTGGGGCCATGGAGGTGGCTGCTCGCCGGCCCAGGCGCTTCGGGTTGCGGTGGAGCAGCTGGCACTGGGCACCACGGGGGCACACGCCCCTGCGGGAGAAGTCGGGGCACAGCAGCGTGTGCTTCTTCTTGCACTGCAGGAGAAGGGGCATGGCTGGGTGAGCCGGTGGAGANGGGTGCAGGGCTCCCTCCTGCCCCCACACTAAGCTTACACATGCCACACCCACAGTCCCCGTCACCTGGGCCCGTGGCTGGTGGAAGCCCTGCTCCTGAGGGGCGTGTTGCTGGGTTCTGGGGCCATGGAGGTGGCTGCTCGCCGGCCCAGGCGCTTCGGGTTGCGGTGGAGCAGCTGGCACTGGGCACCACGGGGGCACACGCCCCTGCGGGAGAAGTCGGGGCACAGCAGCGTGTGCTTCTTCTTGCACTGCAGGAGAAGGGGCATGGCTGGGTGAGCCGGTGGAGACTTCGGCACCATGTGGGGAGCCCTGCCTGCTCTGCTCAGGGTTCCTGTTGGGGGTCTGAGGTCCTCAGGCCAGAGAGGCTCCAGGGCGCTCACCCCTACCCATCTCAAAGATGGGTAGGGTCAGTCTGAGGGTCAAGGGCACTTCCCTGGTTGTACCAGCACCACCCAGCCTGGCCCTGGGCCTGGACTGAGGCTGGGGTGGGGATTCCCAGGGAGCTACCTCCTCCTCCTGACTACAGCCCAACTGTCCTGGCAGAGGACCAGGGTGGGGGGCCCCTCACAGAGGGTGCACTGTCAGGCAGGTCAGAGCAACAGGTGGCCTGAGCTCTGCCCACCAGGCCCACAGGGAGCAGAGAGTCTGGACCCAAGGCCTGCCTTTCCATGGCCCCTCTGCCCCCAGGCAAGAACTGCAGCCCTGCCGTGTGCCCGCTTCTTGTCTGGTCCTCCTAGAGGAGGGGGCCTATTCTCCCACCCCCAATAGCTGGCTCAGTGTGCACTACCCAGGAGGAGGAAGCCACCCTCATGCTGACCAGGTGACAACTGATGTGCTGGAAAGAGACCCAGATGGAAACCCCTGCAAGCAGAGCCCCAAACCACCCCGTGTGCACTCAGTCAGCTGCATCATGTCTGACTGTGCGACCTCATGGACTGTAGCCCACCAGGCTCCTCTGTCCATGGGATCTCCAGGCAAGAACACCCAGACTCAAGTTTAAAACCAGCTCTGGTGCCTGAGGGTGCCCCCTGGCATAGCCACTGGAAGTGTCATGGCAACAGCCTTGAGACCACTTCCTTCTGGACCCGTCGCCCCCACTGGGCACATGTCCTCAGAGCCCCAGATGTTGGCCTGGCTCCCAGCAGCCAGGACAAGGCTGGCTGAAGACCCCAGGGAGCCTGTGCCCATTCTGTGAGCAGGACCTGGGCACTAACCCCATTCTTGTCCCCACACCTGGCCCTCAGCTGCCACCCAGGAACTAGAGGCCCCTCACACTGGTGCCCGGGGTTGGTGTGAAGACAGGCAGGTAGCACCCCTGCACCCAGACGGCTACCCCCTGTGCTGGGCAGACCTAGCCCTGCCCCCTAAGGCCTGCTCCCCCAGCCCCAGAGTCAAGGGCCCTCTGCCCTGAATCCCAGTGGTCCCCTCGGTGGCACATGCTGCAGCGGGGTCTCCTGGGTAGGCAGAGGGATGGGCAGGCCCTCTGAGTGGAGAGCCCACCCTGGGCTGGGTGCAGAGAGGTGGATGGGGGGGTGCTGTCTCTGTGCCGTCCCGTGGTGGCCATGAGCCCCGCCACTGCCCTGAGCCCAGGTGGCTCAACAGGAGCAACACACGGGAGGCAGGACCCAGCACAGAGGGACCCGGTAAAAGCCAGCACCTCGGTTTCCTCCCTGACTGCATGGTGACATCTGTGAGCTACTGGGTCACGTACACTCGTTCCAGCTGTTTCTGTCTCACTTTCTTATGGCGGTACTAGAAACTGAAATCCCAAATGCAGTTCACATCCGGTTGACTGTGGGACTAGAGATGGCTGGTCTGAACTGACCGTCCTCCCAGAACAACCCAAATCTAGGCTCAAACGTAAAGAACTTCCTGAAATCATCCAAGAACTACTGAGCAGGTGAAATGATGGAGGAAAATCTACTGGGCACAGGGCTGGACTCAGACCTCAGGGCCCCTTGCCATCCTTAGAGCAAGACTGCCATGGAAAAAGCAAACCCAACACCCCTGCCCCTGCCCCACGCGCCCCACAGAGCTGGAAGTAAGGAAAATTCCTGGGATTAGAGACTGCCAGGCTCCTCTGTTCATGGAATTCCCCAGGCAAGAATACTGGAGTGGATTGCCATTTCCTTCTCCAGGGTATCTTCCCAACCGAGGGATAGAACCCAGGTCTCCTGCATTGCAGGCAGACGCTTTACCATCTGAGCTACTAGGGAAGGCAGGAAATAAAGAAAGTCACTGCTAAATAATGCGTCAGTCAGTCAAGAAGCAACAGAAGTTAGGTGATATTTAAAACCAAATGACAACACTAAAACAACTCATCAAAGTCGATGGACTGGAGCTAAAGGAGTGCTCGGAGCAAAGCCCTCAGCCTCAGAGCCTTACATTAGCAAAGAGGAGACACCTCAGAGTCAGTGGAAACAGAAAAATAGAGAAAGGAGAGAAGGACATACAGAGAAAAGGAACACATCAACAATATTAGGAATGACAAAAGTGCCGTTAACTGCTGGTGCTGCAGAAGGTGATACAACGAACAAATTTCATGCCAATAAATTTGAAAACACAGAAAAAAACTACAAATTCTAGAAAAACTGCCAAAATCTGACATTAAATCTGAATGAATATTCCTATGACCATAAAGGAATTTGAATCAGTAGTTAAAAAAATAAGGCAAGCGCCAGCCCAGGGTTTCACGGTGGTTCTACCAGATATTCAAGAATGCACTACCCAACCTCTCATGAACCAGCCCACAGAAGAGGACAGCAGAGAACACTCAGCTCAGTCTACTCGGCAGAAGAAAGAGGTCTTAAAACTGGAACCT
Organism: Neotragus moschatus; assembly: GCA_006410615.1. Lineage (NCBI taxonomy): Eukaryota > Metazoa > Chordata > Mammalia > Artiodactyla > Bovidae > Neotragus > Neotragus moschatus. The sequence continues at coordinate 80,789 of SJYA01002023.1, forward strand.
GACCGCAGCAATATGATCAAACAACCTTCAGGCCAACTGCATGAACAATGATTCACGTTCTACACAAATTATAAATAAACTGATGTGTAAAAAATGAGTCCTGAAATGTGTAAAAAGACTATGTTAGGACCAAGCTGAGTTTATCTCAGGAATGCAAGGTTAGTTTAACGTTAGAAAATCAGGGAATAGATATCAACACATTAGCAACCTAAGACAAAGGAACCACGTGATCGCCTCGAGAGGCAAGAAAGAAGAGCGTCATGGAAGTCAGAATCAACTCAAAGTTTAGCAGATTAGCAACAGAAGGGAGCTTCCTTAGCTTAAAATAGAACCTTCAAGAAATCATCATCACTCACCAAGGGGTGCAGCTGGAAGCCCATGGCCACGAGTTACTATCTCACTGGGCTTACAGGCAGGGCAGAAAAGAAAAGGCATTTAAACTCAAAGGAAGAAAACACGGTCATTATTTGCAAAAGATATGATTGTTTATGTAGAAAAACCCAAAAGACTAAGTCCCATGGATGAATTACTACAATTACTAATATAATTTAGCAAGACTGCTGGAAACAAAATCAATATTAAAAATCGTATGTCTGTAAGCAATGAACAGTAAGAAAATAACATTTAAAAACAAGCTCTTTATAATAATAATAAATGTGAGAGAAATAAACTTAACAGAGATAAGACAAGCAAGAATTTTATCAAACAACATCAAAGGAGAGTCTGTGTCACTAGAGACAGCGCCTTGATCATACACAGGAGACTCACTGTAGAGACTGGTGAGACCAGTTCTCACCAAACTAAGGCACAGATTCAAGACAACCTGGATCAAATTCCAACTCTAAAAACCTTACCTGGAATTTAAAATACATTTCTGGAAGGATAAAGGGGCAAGAACAGCTAAAATAGCCACAAGGAAGAAAAAAGTGAAGGAATCTGCTTCCTTGTTATGACTTATCCCAAAGCTCAAATAACCGACAAAGGTCCCTGTGGTCAAAGCTGTGGTTTTTCCAGGAGTTATGTATGGATGTGAGAGTTGGACCACGAGGCTGAGTACTGAAGAACTGATATTTTTGAACTGTGGTGCTGGAAGACTCTTGAGAGTCCCTTGGACTGCAGGGCTATCCAACCAATCAATAATAAAGGAAATCAAGCCTGAATATTCGTTGCAAGGACTCATGTTGAAACTGAAGTTCCAGTACTTAGGCCACCTGATGCCAAGAGCTGACTCACTGGAAAAGGCCCTGATGCTGGGAAAGATTGAAGGCAGGAGGAGAAGGAGATGACAGAGGATGAGTTGGTTGGATGGCATCACTGACTCAACGCACATCAATTTGAACAAGCTCCAGGAAATAGTGATGGACAGGGAAGCCTGGCGTGCTGTAGTCCATGGGGTTGCAAAGAGTCANTGATGCTGGGAAAGATTGAAGGCAGGAGGAGAAGGAGATGACAGAGGATGAGTTGGTTGGATGGCATCACTGACTCAACGCACATCAATTTGAACAAGCTCCAGGAAATAGTGATGGACAGGGAAGCCTGGCGTGCTGTAGTCCATGGGGTTGCAAAGAGTCAGACACAACTGAGCGACTGAACAACTGAACAACTACCTGTGACTGTTTAAATAAGACCTAGACTAGTGTAACAGCCAAGAATCCAGGTTGCAATAGGAACTGACTGTATACCAAGAGCTGCTGGTATGGGAACAGTGTATGTGGTGGGCTGACTGCAAAGTTACAGGCAGACTTTTTACTGTGTTGGGGGTGGGGTGGTATTCAAGGGTCAGCTGTATAGTATAGAGATTGAATCAGGTAATCATAAAACCTCCCAATCAAGAAAAGCCCAAGACTAGATGGTTTCAACAGGTGAATCCTACTAAACATGTAAAGAATTAACACCTATTGTTTTCAAATTCCTCCAAAAACACAGAAGATGAGAGAATACTTCCTAACACACAACAGCCAAAACAATCTACAAGGCTAGCCTTATCTTGGTTCCAAAAGCATACAGAGATACTATAAGAAAAGGAAATTATAGATCAATATTATTATGGATACAGATGTCAAAATCCTCAACAAAATACTACAAAAGTGGACTAGTGGCATATTAAAAAGATTATAGACTATAATCCAGTGGGATTTATTCTCAGAATGCAAAGATGGTTCAACATCCCAAAATCAGTCAATATACTTGTGATTGATCGATGTGGTATGTCTGATTGACTAGCTTAATAGAATGAAGGGAAAAAAACCCACATGATTATCTCAACTGATACAAAAAAGATCTGGGCAAAGAGCTGTAAGATTCCACCTATGTTAAATATCTAGAATAGGCACATTCATGGAGACAAAATGTTGATTTGTGGCTGCCAGGAGGTGGAGAGGAGGGGAACAGGGAGTCACTGCTAACTGTTTAGAGATTCTGTATGGGGCGATGAAAAAGTTTTGGAAACAGATAGTGGTGGTTGTATAATACTGTCAGTGTAATTAATACCACTGAACTATACACTTAAAAATGGCAAATTCTGCTAAAAGTAAAAAATTTAAAATGTAATGCACCAAAACCCATAGTACTGTGCACTTAAATGGGTGATTTGTATAAAATATGAATTCTATCTCAGTAAAGCTGTGAAGATTAGAAAAGACTCTGATGCTGGGAAAAATTGAAGGCAGGGGGAGAAGGGGATGACAGAAGATGAGATGGTTGGATGCCATCACCGACTCCATGGACAGGAGTTCGAGTAAGCTCTGGGAGTTGGCGATGGACAGGGAAGCCTGGCATGCTGCATTCCACGGGGTCGCAAAGAGTCAGACACGATTCAGCGAGTGAACTGAACTGACACGGAGACACTGTCTGTGATTTCCAAGAAAGACATCCAGAGGACAAGGAGCTTCTGCAGGGCAGGAGGTGGTGGGGGGGCGCAGGGGACAGAGAGATAAGGAAGTCATGGAGAGCGGGCCAGGGACCATGAGGGCATGGGAGTCGCTGTCGCTACAGAGGCGGCTGCGGATGATACCCACACTCAGGTCTGCTCTGCGCCAGGAGGGGCTGGAGGCACAGTGCTCCAGGCCCAGGCAGAGCTGGACCTGGCCAGAAAGCGCCCTGGGGATGTGTGAGCAGCACGAGTCTGGTGGGCATGCTGGGCCACAGTGCCACAGAGGCCTGACCGGGCTGGCCGGGGTGGAGGGCAGCGCTGGAACACCTGCCCTCGGTGTCTTCCCCAACACGTGCGGATTCGACAGCACGCCATCAGGGGAGCCCACCCCCGGCGCCAGGAGTGGCGGAGCAAGAGTGAGGCGATCGCTGTGACATTCGGCGGCTCACAGGAGGCTGGCCATGTCCCCAAGTATCCTGAGAGTCCAGAGGGACAAACTGAGGATGTGAGAGAGGCTGGCCAGTGAGCCCCAGACCCAGGAGCAGCACGTGGCGCAGAAAAGTGAAGGACACGGATCTACTCCAGCTTAAATTATTCACAAGAAAAGGGGACGTGTGTCTTTAACAAGCCAGCGCTTTATGAAGCAAGGTTAACAATTCCACTTGATTCAGTGGAATATTATAAACTCTCTGGGGCCCATCTGAGGACTTCCACTTCAGAAGCAAGGTGACGACTCAGCACTTTTTATATTATTTAGAGAATAAAATTAACCCTTGCCAGCCCAGGCTGCTGCCTCCGCCCCCACTGGATCCGGCCTGCTCAGCGCTTTTCCCATCTATAATTACAAGCCGCTATCCATCATGTGGCAGCCACGCAGCGCCCACACGCTGAAACACACGCAGTAAGCACTTCCACTAATAGAAGCAGAACTTAAATATCGCTTTGATATTTTCATTTACATTGGAATCTTTTACAATAATCACCCACAGCCTCCATGGGGGTCCTGCACCTCCACCTCACCCCCCTTGGGCTGCTCTGGAGCCACCTGCCAGGCACCACCTCTGCAGGAGGGGCCTCTGTGGGGGCCCCCGAGGGCTGTGCATAGGCCAGCAGGGAGCGGCTATGCTCCCACCGTGCTCCCCACAGGGTGGCTCCCCAGCCCGGAATAGGGAGCTGGCCTGCAGAGACATGCGATCCCCAGGCTCAGGGCCCGGCCTACCCCCTAGGGCAGCCCACAGGCCCCGAGGCAGGGTGGTCACTCACGAGCATCTGCGGACAAGGAGGCAAGGAGCCTTGCTGAGGCCCCTGGGCTGGTGTGGAGGCTCCCTCTAGGGCATCGGGACCCACTGCCTAGGGGCCCCACCCAGGCCCACAGGGTGGGTGGGGCCTTCCCTGGAGGGGGGGGTCTCAGCTGTCAGCTGTCAATGGGCAGGTGGGGAGGACAGGCCCGAGAAGCAGGGTGGGGCTGGCCCTTGGGCCAGCTCCTCACCCCCAGTGCCCCTCCACCCCACACCCCTTACCTTGGCGCCCAGAGGGCAGTAGCCTTTCAGGAAGTCGGTGCAGACCTCCGCCTTGCGGGACACATACACGTGGCTGTAGGGGCAGCTGCTGTTGCTGCAGATGCCCTTCAGGAAATAGGAGCAGACAGGCATCTGCGGGGTGGGAGGCAGTGAGGCCCAGGGCAGCTCGCCTAGCCTCCCTCCTCGCTCTATCTCACAGGCAGGGGCACCCAGGGGCCCACCCAGGGCTCCATCACCAGGCGTGAGCCACACAGAGACTGGCCCACCCCAAAGGGAGACCCCCAGCCTCCCTGGGGGCAACACCGCCCGGGCCTGTGGTCACGTGAGGACAGAGACAGGGACTCAGTCAGCGAGACAGCTCAGGCCCAGATGTGCTGTTCTCACATCCGCCGCCTGCCCCGAGCCTGCCTGGTCTGGGCTGCGGGGCTCGGGGCGGGGGCCTGGAGGCGCCGGCACCGAGAAGAGCAGGGCAGGGGAAGAGGGGGGCAGCGTGTGGGGTGGCGGCCTACAGGGCCTGACAGTCAGCAGGCTTCCCAGCTGCCCGACGTGTGGGCACCGGCAGTGTCCGTGAGCTGGAGGGCTGACTCGGCACGGGTTCTGCTGGCACTGACTGTGGGTGGGCACCACAGGGGCCTGGCAGAGGGCAGGCCAGCCCAGGGGAGACCTGGTGGAGGACACAGGCTGGCAGCCCGCTGTGCCCTGCAGGGGGAAGCAAGGCCTGAGGGCCAGTGAAGGCGCAGAGGCGAGGGTGTGTGTGTCTCTCACCCACACCAACCTCTGCAGCTGGGACCCTTGGGGTGAGGCCTGCCCCCTGCAGGCCAGCCTGGCGGGGGAGGGGAGATGTGTATAAGAGACAGTTCATCATCTATCCAGTCTTCTGTCCATCCCTCCATCCATCCACCCATTGCCCATCATCCATCCATCCATCATCCATCCACCCATCATCCCTCCATGCCCTCCTCACCCCCAGTGACCATCCATCCATCCATTTAGCTACCCACCCTTTTCCCTACACAACACGAAGAGNTTTCTGGGAGGAGGTGGCTGGGGGTGGGGGATGGTGGGGGGGTGGTATGACTGTAGCTGAGAAGGGAAGGAGGGAGGAAGCAGAGAAACAAAGGGTGATTTAGCGAGGAGAGTTTATTTTTAATTGTCTTTTAACTGCAGCGCAGAGGGGAGCGGCCGGCCTGGGGCTGGTGGAACTGCGGCTGCAGACAATTCCCTTAATGTGCGTTTTGATACAGGGCCCAAATTAGCGCTAATAAAAAGGGATAATAACGCCAACTCTTGCACCAAACGGAACTCCTCCTAGCTGTCAGCGCCGCTATCAAGAGGAAACTGCATTCTCATTTCAATTAACCTTGTTTGCACCCAGCACGTCCACACAAATAACAATAACATTAATTCAGGGCGCTGGTGCGGGGCGCGTCCGCCTCAGACAGCTCAGAGCCTGTGCCGGCTCCAAAGCCGGAGCTAATGAACCCGAAACTCGACGTGAATTTCCAAATTGCTCACAACAGAGTTTCGAAGCTCTATTAGGGAGAAAAATGCTGATTCTTCCCAAGTTCCTCAAGGGGAAAAGCTGTAGCAGCAGTAGCGCCTTCCTGGGCCTGCAGCGACACCCCCTTGGGGCCAGCAGGACACCCGCTGCCAGCACGGACCCCTGACCTCAGCTGCCCGCACTGGGGGGCCGGCCCAGCTGTGTGCCTCCCTCTCCACAGCTGGCCCCACAACTGGTGCACCTGGAAGGGGCACTGGGCATGTGGGGGATGGGAGAGGGGCCCAGGTGGGCCTAGCAGGGTGGAGGGGCGGAGCCTTGGAGCCGCTCCAGCCCGCAGGCGCTAGACGCTCACCTTCTCCTTGGAGACGTGGTGGGAGAAGGGGCAAGTCCCGTCCGTCTTCTTGCAGGTGCCCCGGACAAACCTGCGCACACAGGGCGGGTCTGAGGGGCGGGAGCCCAGGGCGGCCCTGGCCTCCCACCGCCCCACGCCCACCTGGGGGTGGGGGCGCACCTGGTGCACACGGCCACCTTCTCGGGGTCGTGGACGTAGGGGCAGCGCTCGCCGCGGTTGCACCGGCCAAAACAGTTGTAGTACATGCAGTACTCCTCTTTCCGCCGCCGCCGCCGCTGCCGCGCCTGTCGCACGATGGCCAGGCTGCGCTGCACGGCCCGGCTGGAGGCAGGGAGAGAGCCATGAGCCCCGGCAGAAAGGGAGGCCGGGGAGCCCCTCAACCCCGAGGCACATACCTTGCCAGGGAGCGGCTGCAGCTGCCAGCAGGGTCCAAGCGGCCTGTGGGGGGAGGGCACAGGTCATGCCAGGCCCACAGCCCGCCAGAGGCTCTGCCCTCCCCCAGCTCACCAGCCAGGCCACCCCGGCCAGGGCAGCGGGGAAGCCAAGGGGAGCCAGCAGAGGCTACCCTGGTGTCTGGCCAGTGGTCCTGCCTCAAAGCAGGTGGTCACAGGAATAGGGGGTGGCGGGACCTCCCTGCCACCTCCCTCTGCTTGGAGCAGAGCCCAGGGACATGGGACCTGAGTAGGGTCTGGGAATGCCACTCGGTTTTGCAGCAGCTAAGAACGGCTTGTTTAAAGCACTGTAAAATAGAAGCTAAGAAGTGTATGGCCACAAATGCTGAAAATGCTGAAACCCACCAGAAGATGGGTGTCCCCTGCCTGGAAACCAGACTCCCTGATGGCCTGAGGAGCAGGCTGCAGGCTGGCCTGCCTCACGTGGCTCCAAGGCCCTGGCAGGAACCCAGCTCCTAAAACTGTGGAGGGATCCCGAAAGACACTCCTCAAAACCCCAAGTGTGCAGACCAAGCAGGGCCTCTCTGAGGTCACTGACTGTGGCCTGAAGGGGAGTCCATGGTGACAGGAAGACAGGTGGACATTCGGCCAGGCTTGCCTGCAGAGGGGGCATCCAGCCTGACACGCAGCACCAGCCTGCCATTTACATACCCGGGGCAGTCCCCAGGACGGAGGTGGGCAGGCAGGGTGAGACAGCCAGTTCCTCAACACACACGTGACCCTCCCCAGACCAGATCAGGTTTCCCACAGGCGGCTGCTGAAATGGAGTCACGGCAGGAGGCACAAGTGACATCACTCAGAAATTCTAGGGACCTGAGGCGATGACAAAGCATTCCTGGTTTAAAAAGGGATGTCCCCAAGATGCCTGGCCTGGAGGCGGCCATGGAACAGACAGCCTCCTTGCCACCTGGAGGGCCCTCCCTCTGGCTTGCGGCAGGGTGCCCAGCGCCACCCCAGGCACAAGCCGGCCAAGCCCTCTGGGTGGCGCCTGCACTGCCGCGCTGGGGCACTCCTCTGAGCCCATCTCCTCCGGTTAGAAGGCGGCTCCAGGGCTGTGCAGCGGAACCCCTGGGAGGGAGGCTGCTCCTGCGGGGATCCAGATCCAGGGGGCCGAGTTACAGGGTTGAATGGGGGGGGGGCACAACACAGAAAGGAGAGGGGGACCGGTGGGGAGGGGTCTTGGGGCAGCTACAGGCCATACTGGAATCTGGTTTCCAGGCAAGGGACACCCATCGTCTAGTGGCAGCGGAGGTCAGTCCAGACGGCACATGGTGGCCCCTACCTGCTAGTTGGAGGATGACAGTGCAGTCTGATAGAGGTCAGTGAGCACGGCTTCCCAGCCATCAGCCAGGCTGCCAGTGACGCTGGGGCAGCATCTGCCCCCCAGGGATGCCGTTGTCAGAGTCCGCAGTCAGAACAGCCCCAGGTCTGGCCTCTGGGGGGTGCTTAGGTTTAGTCCTCTTTCCACTGTGGCTCTTTAAAAAATGCCAGTATAGGCCTCGGTAGGAATTTTTACAGGAACAGGAGGAGGCACCTTTTCAAATGCTTTGCAGTGTTAAAAAATGCACATAAAATAGCTGGCTTGAGAGGCGCTAAAAAGTTCAGCTGAAAACCCTGGCAACCTCAAAGCAGGAGGGGTGAGCCTTCTGGAGAACTTGCACTTCCTAGGGGTCTTCCCGAAATAGAGCAGCAAGGCCGCCCCACACCCCTCCCGCCCAGGCAGGGGCTCACCCCCCCAGTTGAGGGCCCTGGGGTCCAAGGGCACAGAGGGGCAAGCACCGCCAGCTCCCACAGCCCCTGCCCACCCACCCTGCCCTGGAACGTGCCACCCTGGGGAAGAGGCATCCACAAATAGCAGAGGCCACGGGGCAGGGCCTTAGATGCGCAAGGGCAGACTGACCGACCAGGAGGACCCTCTCTCATATGCAGCTCTGCATGACCCTGCAGAACCCAGGGAGGGGCCGACAGGTCACAGGTTACAGGTGAGGGGAAGAGATCCCCCGCCTGCCCAGGGCCCACAGACACAGGCTGGTGGCAGAGAGACTGCCCCCCACAGCCTACGCCTGGGGCCTGGGGTTCAGAACAAGCCTGGGAGCCAGTCCTGCAGCGCAGGCTGAGCAAGGGGACTGGGGCAGGCAGACACGGGGTCTGCTCTACCACAGGGCCCTGCAGGCTCTTAGGGCTGACCCATGCAGGTCGAAGCCTATGGGGATGGGGCCCCTGGCTGGGTCCTGTGGGCAGGCAGACTTAGACCAGGAGGAAGTGCTTGGTTCCGGTTCCGGGGAAGTGAGGTGTGCCTTCTAGAAGGCCCTGCCCCTGGAGCTGAGAGACGGGCAGGGCACGGCTCTTCCCCACAAAGCCTGGGATGGTGGGCATCCCGACGGGGCTGAGGCTGTGCTGAGAGGTCTGCAGTCAGGAGGGGAGGTGGAGCCCCCACACCCCCCAAGGAGGACTGTACTTTCTTGCTGAAGTCACAGTTCTGTTGACACCAGACAAGAAAATTTATTTCTTTAATTATTACTCATCTAAGTGAGCTGCTAGTCTGTGGGCATTCCCACAGCTGGGAGCAATCCACTCTCCTTACAGCCAGGAGCTGGCCACCAGGCAGGGATCCAGGCGGCTGGTGCTGTCTGGCCAACCTTGTGTCCCTGAGACAGGCTGCCCTGTGGTCTGTGCACCAGACCCCACCTCCCTGCCCCTGAGCGGAGGTGGGGGGCTGCCCCAGCTGACTGGTCAGCAGGGCATGGGCAGCGGCGGCACGCAGGGGCAGGTAGGCAGGGAGGCGGCCTCTGTCCTCACCATAGGCCCAGCGGCTGAGGGGCCGGGGGGGAAGGCTGGGTAAGGCCAGGACACCCCGGCAGCTCTGCAGGGGAGGCGGGTTCTGTGGAGCTCAGCACTCAGCGTGGCGACCCCCCAGAAAGAAGTGTGGCCACTCCTCTGGCTGCTGCCAGTCCAGGCCGAGGGGCCCCCAGGGGAGGGGGGATATACCCCCACCCCCCAAAGGCGGCCCCCGCCTGCCCTGACCACGCCCCAAGGCAGCAATGGCCTCAGACTCAGGCCCCGCGCCTGGCGAATGGCCCTGACAGGGCTGCTGGAGTGTGAGGGGGCAAACCCGTGTCTTCCTTCCACCGGCAGGCGCCCTGCAGGGAGATGCAGCCCAGGTCATGGGGTGCCCCCCACAGCCCACCAGTCCATTCAGGATAGGTCTCACGTGCAACCTGGGATTCCGTCAGAGTCAGGACAGCCCCTAGCGCCCAGCCCGAAGGGGCAGAGAGCAAGGGCCACAGAGAGGCCTGGTCGCTCCACAGCCCTCGTGGGTTCATGTGGAAGGGCCCCGGGCACTCCGCCTGGCTGAGCCCTGTGCGGGCCCCAGGTTCAGGGAGGACAGAGTGGGGCTCTGAGACATCCAGAGCTGTATGTGAGGCCCACAGACCACGTGCGCCGGCGAGGGTGTCAGAGGCAGGCCTGCACCTGTGGCTCCACTGGGCAGAGGGCGGGGGCAGGGTGCATGGGGGATGCTCCCCTGGGCCCCAGCCCCCTGCACCTGTCCTAGCAGAGAGGAGATTCTAGGAGGCCCTCCACTATCTCCTGCGCCAGCTGGCTCTGCGCCCCACCTACTTCCTGAGCTGGGCTCTTCTCCCTTCTGCCCTTCTGGGGTGGTCAGGCTAAGGACTGGGGGTAGCTGGGCCTGTGCAATCCCCACAGCCCCTGCAAACCCCACCTTTTTTTTTGAAAGAAAAGGAAAACAGTAAAATTGGACTGAAATCAAAATACTTTTCTAGTTAATTTGTACAATAAGCGAATCCGAAGCATTTCCTTCTCCGTGGCCTGTCTCCCTGGGCCCGCAGGAGTGCCCGTGGGGGTGTCGGCGCCTCCAGGCACAGTTGGGAGGTGTCGCCAATGCGATCAGGCACCGTGGCCCCAGGTGTTCATGCGCTGGGCCATGTTTACCATACCTGGCTCATCTCCTTTGTCCAGGAGCAAAACACGGAAAATCAGAGGAGGCTCAGCCAAGCGTGAGGCGGGTGCAGCCTGCGTGCCCTGGGGGCCTCCCTGCTGCTGCCGCCTAGGCGGGGGCAGTTCCAGGACGCTGTCAGGGCGCCCTCGCAGGAGCACAGGCACAGCATCCCCCCCAGGGGCCTCACCTGTGCGCAGCAGGGGCCTGCTGCCCCCGTCCCCGCCAGGCCGGCTGTAGGTCTTGGAGAGCTTGTTGGCTGACACCTTGTAGAGGACGCCTCCGATGCAGCGGTAGCCTTTGCTCCGCCACCGAGGGGAGCCGGTCTGGGCTCTCCCACCCGCGGTGGGACGCAGGGTGTTCAGCACCAGTGACCTGCAGAGACAGGAAGGACCGTCAGCTCAGACCCAGGGTGGTCAGAAGACCTCCGTCCCCCACCGTTCGCGGGCCCAGGAGGTGGCACCCTCAACCCCACCTCTGAGGCTGGGGCACCTTTGTGGGGGAAAGCCCTCAGTGTCAGCACTAAGGCAACCCTGAGGGTCACCAGTATCCGGGACGTCTCCTGGACACCGCCCCGTGGTGCACCCTGGCTCTGGGATGGCCATGCTGTGCGGTCAGCAAGGGCCTCTCCCCGCCCTCCGCTCCTCTGTCCTCTGCACGGAGTGCCTGGCATCGTGACCGGGAAGGGACAGCCTCACAGATCCCCAACCCAGGGAAGCTATCTGGGAGCTAAACTGGAATCCCCTCAAGGTCAAGGGCTGGTAAAGGTCTTGGGGGTCACCTGAGTGCAGGCCCAGGCCAATCCAAGTGCAGATGGGTCAGATGTCCCCCACAGAACCCCTGGTGGCAGCAGACAGGGTTCACACCACCCAACTCAGGTCCCACAGAGGTAGGCCTGCAGCTGCGCTGGTGGGCTGCTCCTTGAGCTGCCATGGGAGGGGCTCAGGACTCCAGAGTGACTTGGCCTGGACCTTCTGCTTGACCTTCCGCGAGTCTTAGCAGAAACCTACTTATGCAAATTGAACTCAGTTCTCTCTTAGCTCAGGGCAAGTCTGGGCCACTGGCAGAGCTGGGCAGGGGAGAGCCCGTCCGAGACTGTCGCCTCTGCCGTGGCGGGGCAGGACCACCAGCCGCAGCTCTGGGTCGTCCAGGGGTCCTGGGCTCCCCAGCACCTCCTGCTGAGGCTCCCATGCCCTGAAGCCCCTTCCATGGGAGCCTACAAACCCCAGCTCCACTGGGGTGGCAGAACATGCTCTTCCGGCAACCCAGGGGCTATATGGCGGGGAGGCCTCGACCTGGGTCTGGAGTGCAGAGCAGGCCCCACAGGTGGCCCACCACTAGCCTGACTCCCCACCTGCAGGCTGCGGGCTGCTCTCAGCAGCCAGGCGCGCCAAGACCTGAAGCTGCAGCGTCAGGCGGGAAGCACCGAGCAGGCCTCCAGAAAGCACTTGACCCAGTTTCCCTTAATTAAAATTCAAGTTCACAAACACCAATCTTGGAGGGAGCGACCCCCACCAAGGGTCCTTGGCAACCCTGCCCATCCTGGCTGCGCCAGAGGGGCTCCCGCTACCCGCTCCGTGGCCCAGCCAAGTGCTGGGGAGATAGCCAGACCCCAGGCCCTCCCCAGACCCCAGAACCCAAGTCTCATGCCTTGGGCTCCAGGCATCTGCATGCCTGGTAGGCGCCTGATATGTCTCCTGGGCTCTTCCAAGGCTGGGAGGGGCTGAGGAGGGGCGGGGCTGGGGGGTCCCACCCTCACTGTAGAAATTGTCATCCTTGGGAGCTCTGGAGCTCCTGCAGGCATCTAGGACACCGCCCAAAGGCTCAGCCTGGCCTGAGCCCTGACCCCCACGGTGAGTGGAGCCCAGCCAGCAGTCACCATAGCCCCCAGCTCGAGGCTGAGAGGTGCCCACAGCCCCAGCCCTGCATTGCCCGGAGCTGTCAGGGACCTCCTGCCCACAAGGCAGCTGCCCTTCCGTCAATGTACCCTGGGCGGAGTCAGGATGGGGGGTCACCATCAGGGCACCACACCCAGCGCCCCCCCAACAGGCTGTGCTCCCAGATTCCAGGACACACTTGCCCTCTCATCCGTCCTCGTCTCACTGGAGAACCCCCTCCCCCACCTTCCCTCCATCCACAGTGCTGGCCCCCATGAAATGTGAAACACAGGCTGCACGATGCCCCTGAGACAGTGGAGGGGAGGAAGCAGAGCCACGGATGCCCTGAGACCAGCCCTCCAGGAGGTAAGGAAGCACCCCCTTACTTGGGCACGCGCTTTGGGCTAAAGCTGGACAGGACACCACCCCCAAAGGCAGCCACGCAGGCGAAGCTATGGATCCCAGCAGCACATGGCAGCCCAGCCCTGGCAGGCCCAGCGGGTGGAGGCTGGAGGGCCTGGGAATGACTATTCATATGGATGAGCATGACCAACCAACTTGGCCCCTTTTTCTAGAGAGAAGACCTGCTCCTGGGCTCTGCCACGGGCCTCGGGGCGGGGCGGGGGCGCAGCAGGCCTCCACTCAGCACTCATGGCCCACATGTACACCCAACCTGAGGACCCATGTGCCCGGGTGCAGCGCTGTGGCAGGGCTGGAGCCTGGGAACCAGGCTGGGAGGAGCCGCTTCCTCAGATGGTGCCCTGGGGCCACCGGGGGCAGGTGGGTGCCCCCAAGAACTCGGTGAGGGCCCTGCGCCCGTGGGCCCTGGCCCAGGTGGCAGCCGCGCAGCACCCTCTGCCTGCCCCCACCCACTGGGCCCGCTGACTCTAGGCCTGTGGCCAGCAGACATCAGGGTAGGCGGGAGCTGGAACACTGGGCTGGGGGTGCTTGCCCCAAACGCCTCATAGCCTTTCACTGCTGTGGGTGTCACGGCACTCCAGTAAATTGTTACCCTAATGGAGAGGACAGCCTTCGGAAACGAGCTGTATTGAAAAGAGGGGATAAAATTAATGAGATAATAGCAGGGCCAAGGACCCGGGAGCGCTCCTGCCCTCGCGGCAAGGGCCTGTAATTCCTTTTCTACAACAGGAGCCTCAGACCTAAAGCCTTCTCCCATCCGTCCGGCAGGCCCACGCCGCCAGGAAATTTCATTAACGCTGGAAAATAGGAAAGGTATTAAGCGTGGATAATGAAGGCCAGGGAGGGAACCGTGCCTTAAGATAGTCCTCTTTCTCGCCTTTGTAATGGGAGGCATGAACTTTCCCTTCAAATCCATTTCTAATCCATTTGAAATACTACAGCAAATTATCTTTCCTTCAGCCCGAAAGCGGCCAGCCAATTTACTCCGAATAGAAGTGACAATGCCCCAGGATTTATCACCATAACCTTGACTACACTGGGGTGAGGGCTGGGCTTCTCCTCCCTTCCCCCTCCCCGGGGGGCTACGAAGGATGGGGTTGGGGGGAGATAACATTTTAAATGAAAAGAGCTGGTAATGGGGAGAAAGACACACACACCGCAAAAGTAGGTTTAAAAAGAAAAGCGATCCATATGTCCACTGCCCAGGGAGCAGCTGAAATGTTCCAGGCCCGAGGCCATCCAGGAGCTCCCACGGGCTCTGCCCTCCAAGGTACCCTCAGCTGCTGTGCCCAGGAAGCAAGAGGACAGTCCCAGGGAAGCAGGACCCTGAAAGCCAGGGCATCAGTCTGGGCAGGACAGGAAGGCTCTCCCAAGAGCCAGGACGACTGTGGCACGTCCTCTGCTGGGTCTGCAGGACCTCCCCACGAAGCAGTGCTGAGCCCACCCTGCAGGGTGCCCCCTGAAGTAGTGGCGAGCCCACCCTGCAGGGCGCCCCCCCCCAGTAGTGCCGAGCCCACCCTGCAGGGCGCCCCCCCCCCAAGCAGTGCTGAGCCTACCCTGCAGGGCAGCCCCCCCCAGCAGCGCCGAGCCCACCCTGCCAGAGTCCCCCTGGGCTCCCTGCACGCTCCCTGGCCACTGCCCAAGTAGGTTGGTGCAGGCCCAATACTGCGTGCAGGGCGCCTGGCCCAGTCTGCTTCTCAAGCTGCACGGCTGAGATGGGCCCACCCAGGGATCCTCGCTAGTGGCCTGGCAGCCTGGGGCATAGGCGTGCACCCAAAAAACCGCAGGCAGACAGGCTCCCAAACACACGTGCACATGTAACTCGCCGGCCCACTGACAGGACCTGATGCACAGTGAGTGCACCCCAGGCCCTGGGCCGGGGACAGGCAGCCTGTGGGGCTATGTCACCTGAAGGCCGCAGAGTGGCTCTCCTTGAGGGTGCAGGGAGGCAAGGGGCAGAAAGCCGGCCTGGCCCTGGAGACTCTGGAAGCGGCCCCAGCCTCCAGGAGGCCCGGGGCAGGACAAGCTCCACGTTGGAGCTGTGCCTACCTCCAGCCTTGACATGGACACTCCCCTGGCTGCCGCTGCCTGGCCAGGACTGCAGGAGCACACGGGAGCCGAAGGGGCCCACTCCAGCAAACCCAGCGCTGAGGGTGCCATGGCCTCTCAGCACCCAGTCCTAAGGCAGCCTGGCAAGGGCGGGTCCTGTGCACCCAAAAAGGGTGGGGAGCCCCTGGGAACAGAGCCAGGGCCAGGCCAAGGGGCCTACACGTGGACATGGAGCTGCTGGTGGAACTAAGGGCTGCCTTCCCACAGGAAGGCCTCTTAGCACAGAGACGTCTTGCTGGCACGTTCTTCCCAGTCCCCACAGTCTGCATCCCCTGCCTCCTCCTGGAGACTCTCATCTCTCTGGGGACCACTGACCCAGACTCCAGTCACTGAGGACCCTGCCTCCCTGAGCCAGCCTCCTCTCTCACCCCAGAGGCAGTCTGGGGCCCTGCCTTCACTGACGCGCCCTGGCGGGGTCCCTGCTGCACCCTGTCCCATCAGTTCATCTGAACACCTTGCATCTGATCCAGTTCCCGTCACCTTCCCCCACCCACCCCAGCAGCGCTCCCTGCTCTGCTGTGGGGCCCCCACCACTGCTCCCACCGCCTGCTGTCCATCCTTGTGTAGGGCCTGTGCATATGCTGGGCCTCTGCCGTCACCTGAGTCCTGCCCTGAGCCCAAGCTCGGACGTCAGGGCCTTGGGAAGCCTCCCCTGACCCTATATAGGGTCCAGTCACACCTGGGAGCAAGCACCTGGGACAGGGGCCGTACTGGTGAGTGCGGGCTCCAGGGACTTGTGCAGGGTGATCGCACACCAGGAGGGAGGCTTGGGGACCACTCGAGTCTCCCCGCTGGGGTCTGCCAGGGGACTCGTCAGAGAAACATGGGGCGGCCTTGGTGGGTGGGAGCTGAGACGTGTGGGCACCCATACCAAGAGAGGCCTTTGGCTCAGCGTGGCAGGCCAGGAGGTGGGCAGCCTGCTGGGAGCAGAGAAAACAAGCGGGGAAGCAGTTTTCAGGACGTGGAGCAGGTTCCGCACAGCTTGAGCAAGCGAGGAGTGCGCCGTCAGCAGAAGGGCGCCGGGCGGCCGCGCAGCGAATCCCAAGTAGGTCAGGCTTGGCGCCGCCACCGTGACGGCTGCAAACTGCTTAAGCGGGCTTTCTGCGGAAACGCTGACGCCCAGTGCCCCACAGGTTGGGCCAGCCGGCACACAGGCAGCCAGTCCCACAGGTGCTGATGAAATAAGGGCACAGGCGGGGTGGCAGGGCAGGAGGGCCAGGAACTCAGCGGAGAGACGGACGGACAGACGGACGGCGCAGGTCTCGGGGTGACTGGGGCCACCTGGCCTCCTAGGACCCTCCTCCCGAGTGTGCCCACCTGCCCACCGAGCTCCAGCCATTTTGCAGCAGGGCCGAGGTGATGGCTGGGCTTCCCAGGACATACCTGCTCACAGTGGCTGGGGGCTGCGGCCTGGGTGGGAGCTGAGGCCTGAGGACCCTGGTGGGTCACAGCAAGGACAGAATGGCCCACAAGAGGGCTGGCGGGCCAGGGCACAGGTTGAACACTTGGGGGGGGACTGGGGGTAGGGGTGCGGGACACACCTGAAGGCCCTGCTCCTTCCTCAGGGATCGCTGCCCTGTCTCTCCCCAACCACAAGCAGAAGTGACTCAGGGGCGCCCTGGCCAGCAGCACCAGGAAGTGGGGGGACACTAACTGCCCCCAGTGCGAGCGCGGCAGCTGCTTAAGGAGCAGGGGCTGTTTTATGTGCTCTCATCTATTCAATCGGTATTGCGATCAATGGATACATTACAAGCTTTCCCTTTAAGAGCCTAATAAACAACAAGATAGAAAGTAAAATTCTCCATAAAATGACACTTTTAAAAATCCATTTTAGCTGAAGATACTGGTGCTTTGTGTGTTAGCTACAAAAAGCAGGTATCACTGGGCCTTAGTGGCCCCCCTCCAAGTGCAGAACTCAGCGTGCCAGGCACAGGCCTGGGGCCCAGGGTCAGCCAGCTCAGCTGCCCTGATCCTCACTCCCTGGTGCCATCCTGCAGGCCCAGCTATCACTCAGGCCCTGGGCCTGACACTGGGGAGGGCGGGGAGGGCCTGGCCCTGCCGCGGCCGCCCCTCGCTCCAGGTGCCCTTCTCCTCTCTCTCTGGCCCACTGGCACCCCAGCCCCAGCCCGCTGTGCATGTGAAATCCAGTCCACCCATCCCTGTCCTCTCTCTGCACAGGCAAAAGGGGAGGGGAGGAAGCTGGGGTAGCAGAGCCTGCGCCCCGAGTCCTCTGGAAGGAACTCAGCAAGTCGAGGCCCCACCTGGCTCACTGGCTCCCGGAGAACACCCCGGAGGGCACCTCCTGGGGCTCCCTCCTCCACTCTGGGCCTGCCCGCTGCCCACACAGCCCCCCTCACCACAACCCCTCCCTCTGTGCCCTGGTGTCCGTGGCTCAAACCCCATCACCAAGGGCGTGGAGGCCAGCCCAGAGTGCACCCCACTACCACACCCCCAGGAACCCCAGCAGCTGCCGCCTGTCGCTATCCTCTCGGCAGGACAGGTCACGCAGAGGCCCCAATCAAAAGCCTGGCTCCTTGGCCTCTGGCAGCAGAGGGCTGCACACCTTCGCAAGGCCTCCCATCACATCCTGCCTGATCTTGCCTAGGGTCTCTGCCCTCACCCTCCTTGGAAGCGCTGCTGGCCGGCACTCGGCTCTCTGCACGCTAGAGCCAGCCCTTTCCAGGACACCGCTCACAGCCCATCCCTCGCTGAGCCTCACGCAGGGCCTACTGCTCAGAGTGGGAGGGCACTGGCCACCTGGACTCCACACTGTCTCTCCAGCTCCCCCTGCCGCCACGCGGGCCCATCACTGGCCCCAGGACATAGGGTCACTGTCCACCTTGCTCGAGCCTCCCTGTCCCTGCAGCTGCAGCCCCTCTTCACCTCTGGATCTCACACCAGTTGCCTGTGCCCCTCTGGGGAGCCCTGGACACTCACGCTCTCATGCATGCCATGAAGGGGCCCCAGTACCTGGACACGGCCAAGCTGAGAGACACTGGAGGGCAGCCAAGCCAGGGGCACATGACAGTGGAAGCATCACAACAGCCCCAGACGCCACAAGCCCCGGCCATCAGGGACCCTTGTGTCATGGTTACCTAAAGATACTTGGGAAGAGGGGAGACGGGGGAGGCAGGCGACCTGACCCACAGGCCCCAGCAGGAGGGTTCCTCTCAGAATCGCGTGAGCACAGCACAGCTCCCGAGAGAAGCCGAAAGTGGGCCTGCAGACCCCCGGGACAGGCCCCTGAGCTCAGCGTAAAAGCCCCTGCGGGTCAGAGGGTGAGCAGGGAGCCAACTACAAGTGAAACACACCCACTGAAGCCACCAGGCCACCAGTGGGGCCAGCTGGGCCACCAGGAAAAGCTGAACAAGCACCACAGGCGACGGTGTGGCAGGTGTCCCCTGGGGAAGGCCGAGACTGAGCCAGTGTTCCTATGGCTGACCTGAGGAATACGGAGGCCAGACAGGAGGGGGTCTATAAGGATGCACAGCCCAGTAAGAGCACAGTCTCTGGCTCTGCACTTCTAGGGTCGAGGGTCGGGGGTCGGGGGGGGCAGTCGGCTCAGTAAACATTTTGCTGTAAGGAGACCAAGAAACCTTGACCCCTCACCTCAGACCACAAGTAAATGTTAACTCATAAGGGANAACATGTATACTATCATGTAAGAAATGAATTGCCAGTCTATGTTCGATACAGGATACAGGATGCTTGGGTCTGGTGCACGGGGATGAGCCAGAGAGTTGATATGGGGTGGGAGGTGGGGGAGGGGGTTCTAGATTGGGAACTCATGCACACCTGAGACGGAAAAAAAAAAAAAAAGAGTACTAGCAAATCAATTAAAAAAAACCAACTAATACAAACATGGGTGAAAGACTGCACAGGGCACTGCACACTACCTCGCATGTGCAACCTAGGGGTCCTCCCCAACTGCCCACTGCCCAGCATCCACCTGCCCACTGAGGCTACAGCTCCTTGTCACTCGCCAGCATGCCCCACAGGACAGAGCAGCAGAGACAAGTGGCTCCCAGACATCCATCCACCAAGAGCACACTGAGAGCAGTGTGGGCACACCTTGGTGGGGGGGGGGGGCAGGACAAGCTGGCTCAGGCTGCTGTCGATCACCCAGTCTCCCCACAGTCCTGGAGGCCAGCAGCCTGGATCAAGGCACCTGTAGAGGTGACTGGAGAGCAGGCCCCGTCAGCTCTTCCTCCTCATATAAAGACACCAATTCTATCAGACCAGGGCCCCACCCTGACGACCTCATTCAGCCTTAATCACCTCTCATCTCCAAAAAGCCACACTGGGATTCAGTCTTCAGTCTATGAGTCTGTTTGGATAACAAATGGTAAGCAAAAGGAATTACACAAAACAGCACCTATTATACCAACCTACTTATATGAATTTCAAGAGTTTTGAGACATAGCTTTTCCAGACATAGAAGAGGGACCACAGGGTAGGTGGGGACCTATGGGGGGAGCACCCTGCAGGGGGTAGGTAATGTCCAAGGGTAGGTAATGGGCACACCCTGTGGTAGGTACACAAGATAAAAATCCACAGAACTGACCACTGAAAATACAAACAAACCATACGTTTTACCTATGGAAATCGAAGGTCTGTTCAGAAGGCCAAGTTTAGGAACAGATTTTACATAATAAAGGTGACATTTTTAGACAATGGGAAAAAGTCTGAATGTTTAATAAATGTTCCGAAGACAACCAGATAAGTGTTAAACAAAATTAAATTTGACCTTTAATCTCATACCAAATCTCCAAATAAATTCCAGGTAGATTACAGTTTTAAATGTAAAACTAGAAAGTACAGCACTAGAAGAGGATAACTGAGCTCTTGTAGTCACAGGACAAGGAAAGCGGTTCTAAGCAGATTAGTGTGTTATACCAAGTCTTAAGAGACTGACAGATCTAAGAACACAGAAAACAAAAGCTCCATTAAAACCCCTCACAAACAAAAGGCAAAACAGAACTTGAGGAAAAATGTGTAGTCTGCCCAAAAGGTGCCCCCCCCCCAAATATTTAGATTCTTGAAAACCTGTAAGAAACAGGCTAGAGGCAAATGAACAGTGCACAAAAAAAACCCCGCTGAACTTAACAGAGAGCATGAATACAACTGACATTAAAGGAGCTCCCTGGTGGGTCTAGTGGTCTGGCTCTTTCACTGCCAAGGCAGTGTTCAATCCCTGCTTGGGGAACCGTGGTCCCACAGGCCAGGTGGCGTGGCAGCAACAAAAACCACCAAAGTCTGAATAAACACTGGATTGCAATCTCTTCTAGAGCATAGGCAGAGTTTCTGCCAGGGGCAGCTAACACCTGGAAGGACAGAAGATGCACACCAGCGCGGCAGAAGGTGCGTACCTGATTCTCCCTACAGCCCAGGGGCCGAGGCCCGACCTGGATGGACAGAAGGCCGCCACCGAGCAGGGCAGCCTTCTGCAGCACAAGGGCAGACTAGGGCAGCCGCCGCGGAGACCGGCCTCACAGCTACAGTCCAGCATCCACCGCCCTAGGAGGCTGCGGTTTAGGTCACATCCACCTCCACCGCCAGCCCCGGGAGGCCTCCAGAACGCTTCCCGGGGAGGCAGAAGCCTGGGCGAAGCCTTCTGCGGGAGCGGGAGGTGGAGGCAGTGCAGTCCGCACAGGGCCTCACACGGCAGAGTCTTTGCCAGCACCTGGGGTACCTACTGGCGGACGACCGTCCAGGTGCAAAGCACTCGGCCCCTACGACCCCCACTAGGGCGAGGGGCGGGTTGGGGGGAGCCCTGGAGGGCAAGGGGACGAAGCCCACCCTTCCAGGACCTGAGCCCAGCAGGGCGGAGCGCTGCAGCCAGCAGGCCGCACCCCAAAGCAAACCCCGCCCCGGACACGCCCACCGGGCCCCCAGAGGAGCCCCGCCGAGGGACAGAGCCTGGGCCATAATTTATGCTCCCCCGCCTATGCTTTATGGCTTTCTTAATTCGGCTCCTGCTACTATTAATGTAGTTAATGCTGAGATTATATCTATTTTCTGGCGTCAGGCGGTGATTTATTCAAGCCATTTTTCCGGTGGAGGCTCCCACGCTGTTAAATCAAGCGCCTTGCCAATTAAGTGCTGACTTGGGAAGTGGACGCAATCTTAACAGACATCTAACCGCAAATTAAACTGGGGCTCCTTACTCTGGGGAGTGGGCGGGGTAGCCACAGAAACCTTGCTGACTTCGAGGAAAGTCAGAGAAAAATAAACCAGCTCGCTTACCGGCTGCCCTGACTCCAGGAGGCAGGCTGCCAGTCAAGCTTGCAGCAGCGGGGGTCAGGGTCCTGCCCTGTGGGGAGCGCGGGTGGTGGGGGAGGGCAGCAGTTGCTGGACCTGTCCCAACACACAGAGACTCTGCACCCCCAGCCCCTCCCACCTGGAGCAAACACTGACAGGCGTCTGGCTCAGCAGATACTGGGTGGAGCCCTAAATGACAAGGGGTGGCTGAGGGGTTACAGAAGGCCCCCCCTCTGAGGACCGGCAGGGCACACAGTGGTGGGGGCAGGCAAGCACAGGAGAGGAGAGGGAGGGTAACTGGAGCTCTGGCAGGGGGAGCACGTGCCCAGCCCTCCCAAGGGTACCTGTGCCTGCTGGGAGCTGCCTGTCCAGAGCGCCTGAGAGCCGCACATGGGGCCTTGGGGACAGGCAGCAGCCAGGCGGCCTGAGGCCCAGCAGGGAGGGCATGGTCTGCAGCACAGTGAGCCCCCACACCCCAGAGCCAACACAGGGAGCCTGTTTTCCTGTCCAGGGAAATCCCTAGAACAGTGCCTTCCCTCAACCATCTCCAGAGGCCCTGAGAGGAGAACTGTGTTTTGGGGTACGACTAGGCTAGAGGTTGATATATGCAAAGAGTTAAATGTGGTATTGATTATCTGAACGCTGCTTTACTACCACCTCTAAAACCAAGATAAAAGTGGTGTTTAAAACGATGTTTGACTGTGTAAGGCACCCAGGAACCGCTGGGTGACAAGGACATTTTATTTCTTCCTGTCAGGAGCAGTATTTTCAGCTTCCCTGTTCCTCATCCCCAGGAACCCCTGAGGGCATCGACACAGACGCACAAGGGCTTGGTGTGGTTGGGGCCTGGGCACGACTGAGGGAAGCCCACGGGGTTCCACGGGGAGGGGCCGCGCGGGACCCTCCCAGTGTCCTTCTGATAGTCATGCTGCCTGCAGAGCAAAGCTTCCCTCCAGTGAACGAAGGGGTACCCTCTAGGTTTACTCTGAAGCACTCTGGCCTATCCACTGGTCTCTCTGTGAGGTGTGTTGCCAAGCACGTGGGGAGGCCACGCGGTGGCCAGTCACATGGGGCCCTGCAGGGCTGGCCTGCGTGACACATCACCTGCCCGAATCTTTTCTACTGCTGGTCTGAAGGCTGCCAGGCAGGCCTTGGACACTTGAGCCAGCTCCCGAAAGCAGAGACGCCAGCTGCACGTCCACGATTGAGATGCAGTGTGCTGTGGATGGCCTGGGTCCACGTGGTGGGGGGCCACAATCGAGACGCAGGGCGCTGTGGGGCCTGGGTCCACGTGGTGGGGGGGCCACAATCGAGACGCAGGGCGCTGTGGGGCCTGAGTCCACACGGCTGGGGGCCACAATCGAGACACAGGGCGCTATGGGGCCTGGGTCCACGCGGGGG
>SJYA01002023.1:103657-132054 GCA_006410615.1 Neotragus moschatus
GGGGGGGGGGGGCACAATCGACGCAGGGCACTGTGGGGCCTGGGTCCACGCGGGGCGGGGGGAGGGGGGGCGGCATGATTGAGACGCAGTGCGCTGTGGATGGCCTGGGGTCCATGCGGGGGTTCATGTGCAGCAAGGACGAAGGTGGCCTGGGGAAGCGTTGCCCGGCCAGGCTGCGCAAGGGAGACTCGAGGGTCACTGCCAGAGGGGCCAGGGACATGGGCGGCCTCCTCGCCTCCCTGCTCCAGGCACCTGCACGCAGCCAAAGTGCCAGGGGGCAGGACAGAGGGAGGGGTGCACATGTCCGTGCGTGGAGAAAAGGGACAGAAAGCGAGAAAGCCACCGACATGAGGAGGCAGTGACAGAAAAGCAGGACAGAGAGACTGAAGACAGAAGGCCAAAGGCTGGAGGGCCCACAAGTCACACACAGACGAGAGACCAGCAGTGCAGGCAGGCAAGCGGGGGCTGCAGACGGCAGATACTGTCCCAGAGGGGCCTGTGGCAGAGCCTGGGCGGGAGCAGAACACGGGACACGCCAAGGGCTGCCATGCCCGACCAGCCCTCCACGGCAGCTCCTGCCAACCGGCATGGCCTCAGGGACACCAGCCCAGGGAGACACCCTGGCCCACGGGCTCCGGGCCAGCTCGCGGTGGACCTGGAGAGGGAAGGGCCCAGCGCCATGTGCCAGCAGCTCCAGTCTGAGATGCAGAAAAGGTGAGTCCAGTGTGTGCCACTTCCCACACTGTCCACAGATGGAACCCAGGTGCCACCTGTCATGAAGTCTAGCCACAAACATTGTGCCGACAATGCCCGTGACCCGGGCCCACACCGGCAGCCCCACAGCCAAGGAGGAAGTGGGGCACGAAGCTGCCTCAGGGGTGACTGTCACAGCACCGTGTGGATGCCAAGGAGGGTGGACCAGAGGCTCGGACGGAGACCCACACAGGCGCCTGCATGCCCCTGTCAGTGTCTGCCCAGAGCTGGCCAAGGAGGACGGCCCAGCTTCACCCCTGCCCGGGGGCCGTGTAGCACTGGTGGCCCCGCCGAGCACACCATCTCCTCGGTGCTGGGCCCTGGCAGTGCTGGCCGCTGCCCCCGACCTCACACGGCCCACCCTGGAGCTGCCTGCGCTGGAGAGGATGGGGACAGACCGGGCCCAGATGACCAGCTGGTATGAAGCCAGGGCAGCCCTGGGCGGGGCCTCCACATACCAGCCCACCCAGGGTGGCACACTGACAGAGCACGGATAGAAGAGGGAAGACGGCGGCCGGCCTGGGCCCCTCAGGGTCCTGTGTCCCACACCTGGCCTACCAGCCAGGAACTGGGCTCTAACGAGGCCATGCAAGGCCCCTATGGACCAGGTTCTGGAGGGAGAGTGGGCAACCATGGCACCCCAGCCCCTGTGCCCACAGAGGGAGCTGTGACCTGGCAAGGCTGGCCTCCCTCACCTCCCCGAAACCACCAAGGGGGCAAGAAGTCAAGGCCCCACGCCTTCCCAAGCCCCACTGAGGAGGCAGGCAGGCTTCAGGCCTCAGGGCTGTTGAAAGCTGAAAGGCCTGCTAGACTCAGAGAAATGAATAAACCACCTAGGCTCGCTCTGAAGCGACTTCCAAATTAAGAGTTGCATCCTTGCTGTCAGGCCCCCGCCAGCAGTTTCCGTGGCACCTCCCGCACAGAAACACACCTAAGACCATCTATTAGAATGATGGAGGCAAAGGGACCCACAACTGCACTCCTTCCTTAATGAGCAGCCGAAGGGATCGGTAAGCATAATTTCAGAGGCCAGTAATATTTTATATAATCGCCAAGCGGTTTAAATTGAAAACCCCCAACTGAATCAATATTTACTGCATTGAGACGAAATGAATAGTAATAAGTCACTAAGCTCTCTGTCCTGTTTCATAAAATAAAAAATTATAAAAATGAGCACAGGCACAGGGAGGCCATCACATTAACTTTTACAGCACTCGGGGAGCCGTAACCGCCTGTTCTCATAAAATAAAATCCTAAAAAACCTGCCAGAGGAGACCTGCTTCAGCATCATGCAGGGAGGCAGGGGGTGGGAGGCAGGAGAAGAGGGGATGGGGTCACCCCAGGGCCCACCCTGACCCCTGCCAGTCCCACCGAGTCCCCAAGAAGGCCCAGAGGAGGCACCCCAACCCCTCCAAAGCTCAGCACCAAGAGTTCTGTCTCGCAACCCCTCCACGCCCCTGCCATCACCCGCAGGCTGAACTTCCTGCTCTGGTTTCTTTCCTCTCTCTTCAAATCCCACATGGCGTGCTCTCAGTGGCTCCCACGGGCGCAGGAGAGTCTGTCCTCGGAGCACACAGGCGTCTGTCATGAGGGCGGAGGCCGAGCTCCAGCAAAGGTGCTGTGAGAGGCAGGCGATGCCGCAGAGCACCGCCAGGCCAGGCGAGAGCCCCTGGGAGGGGTCCTCGACTTCATGCTGAATGGGAGCCAAGGCTGGTGGCACAAGCCCCCAGAGGGCCAAGAGCCCCGGTGGACCCACCCTAGGCTCCGAGGCGGGAAAAGCTGGACACAGAGCCATACACAAGTGGATGGGTCCCGTGGCTCAGGAGCAGAAGACAAACCAGCCATTAAAAACGGACACAGGCCGTGAGCACGAAAGACACAGGGGACAGGAAGAGCCTTGAACATCTGTGCCTAAGTGTCCAACACCCCTGGTGACCAGGAGACTGCAGGTTAAAACACCAGAGAGCCACACACGTTGAGAGCATGCCGTGACGGGAACCTGGGAAGGCCTGCGAGGAGGAAGCACACCCCTGCCCAGACCCCTCACACGCTCCCATCACCCGTCAGCACTGTCGAGGACACCCCTATGGCTGAGAACCGCCAGGAGCTACTGGGGTCCCAGGAGTCGGGCTCGCAGAGAAAAAGTCCCAGGTAAGCCTGGAAGCTTCTGCTGTGCGGGTGAAGGAGGCTCAGTGAGGGGCAGTGCCATGTGGAGGGAGCCGCAGCAGCCCAGAGGGGCCTCCACAGGCCAGTGCGACGGCAAATGGATGGTTAGAACAGAGCAAACAGTAACAGCTCACAGTCTGTCAAGTGAGGACCTCGAGTGCCTGCGAGAAGGACATACAGGGCGGTGTGGAGGAGAGGTGGCAGCTCTCTGCAGGACGCTGCACCCCCGGGGCAGGAGGCCCAGCAGGGACAGGCCCCTCACAGGGCAGGGCACGACAAACAACCCGAGGGACCTACGGGGCTCCTGCCGAAGGGCCTCCCCACAGAGGGGATGGAGCAGAGGGGACAGCGCAGCAGATGGAGCGGGGTGCACAGACTCAGGGTGCCCAGGCAAAGAACACACTGTGGTTCCAAGTACCATTATTGCAACTCTTCTGTGCTCCTGTGTAGGTGAGAATAAAGTTACCCNTCCTGCCGAAGGGCCTCCCCACAGAGGGGATGGAGCAGAGGGGACAGCGCAGCAGATGGAGCGGGGTGCACAGACTCAGGGTGCCCAGGCAAAGAACACACTGTGGTTCCAAGTACCATTATTGCAACTCTTCTGTGCTCCTGTGTAGGTGAGAATAAAGTTACCCAAAACACTGCATGCTAGAAACTGACTAGGAAAGGGACCAAGAGTGAGACCAGGAGCCCATGGCGACTGCCTGCCACCCTGCCCCACCCACTGGCCTAGCCCCACCCTGCCTCCTGATGCACCCCTCTCCCTGACAGCCCCTGGCGCACAGCTCCCCTGGGGTGGACGGGCGGTCAGCCGCAACAGGGCACTGTCCCCAACATGCTGACGTAAAGCAGCCACTCAGGGCATGACCCACAGAGCAGGGCTGCAGCCCAGGAGTGACCGTCTGAACAGAGCATTGCCTGGCCCCCACCACTCAGCACAGCTAGGCCTGGCGGAGACCGCACGGCAGTCACGCCCGGGTGGGGCCCAACACAGTCTGTTTGCCATTGGGCCACAGCTTCCAGACAAGCAGGGGCCTGACACAGGGCAGGCCCTCCACGAGCACCTGGGGACTGAGTGGACAAGAGAAAGGCATGGACTGGCTCCTCTTCCGGAGACCCAGGGGCAGTGAGGCGTCACCAGAGCCACCTGCCTGGGGACCAGACCCTGTGCCTGCTCTGTTTAGCCAGACCTGAGCTGTGGCACTGACGACCCAGGAGAGAAAACACTCAGCCAAGGGTCATGTGCAAACACCCGCCATCTCCAGCCCAAGTGGAAGGCCTGTCTCCAGAGGGAGCAGCCCGTGGGGGCCACAGCAGGCCCTGCAGGGTATGTGGGTCCCTCCTGTCCCACTCAAACGCCCCAAGGAAGTGCTCTCACCTGGCATTTCACGAACCCGGTGAGGGAGCAGAGCCTCCCTCTGACATGGAACCAGGACTGCCTCGATGGCCCACTGCCCATGGAGCCACCAGCTCCGCCCCCACCCCCATCATTCTCCTCGCTTGAAACGGACATGTGCCTTTGTAGCAGGACCAGTTCAAAACTGCATTCCGCTCGCACGGCCTCTTCAGAGCCCCTCCAGGAGCTGCCTGAGTGGCGCTTGGCCCAGGGCCCTCCTCCACTGTCCAATAGGCTGCTCACTGGTGGCAGGGCAGCCAGAGGCACAGCTGGG
The DNA here is from genome assembly GCA_006410615.1 of Neotragus moschatus. Classification (NCBI taxonomy): domain Eukaryota; kingdom Metazoa; phylum Chordata; class Mammalia; order Artiodactyla; family Bovidae; genus Neotragus; species Neotragus moschatus. Next base: position 108,247 of record SJYA01002023.1, read on the forward strand.
TGGAGCCAGGCTCTGCCCCAGGGCAGGCAGGCGCCCCCAGGACCACAGCACAAGGCACCCCATGTGTGACCACAGGCTGCACATAGCAGTCTCCTGGAGAGGGGGCTGTCTGGAGGAAGGCTGCAGCCCCCGCAGGTGCAACAGCAGGCCTATCCCACCCCCAGCACCTCCTGTAGCCACTGCCCTCTGAACAGACACCTTGGGCTATATCCCCGCCCTGGGAAGCCCCCACCACGTGGCCCTCACCGACCCCATGGCCCCTGCCCAGAGAAGCCTTCTCTGGGCCCATGACCTCCGTCAGCCTGGACGAGTCTCAGTGCTTCCTGGCACTCACCCCACGGCAGCGTCCGCTTCACTCTCTGCTGACTTCTGACCAGAGAACTTGCCCGGCACAGGATGGCTGCCTATGGGTACCCTCGGGGGGGTCCCCGCTGCCCAGTCCAGGGCACCCTGCTAGCCCCACCTGGGCTAAGCTGGGAGGGCCTCTGTGCACCCCCATGCTGGCCCCCCGGAATCGAGGTGGGGCTCGGGGGGGTGCTGCTTCCCAGGGGTGCCCCCTGAGCTCCTCCAAGTGCCACAGACCCTTCNCTCGGGGGGGTCCCCGCTGCCCAGTCCAGGGCACCCTGCTAGCCCCACCTGGGCTAAGCTGGGAGGGCCTCTGTGCACCCCCATGCTGGCCCCCCGGAATCGAGGTGGGGCTCGGGGGGGTGCTGCTTCCCAGGGGTGCCCCCTGAGCTCCTCCAAGTGCCACAGACCCTTCAGGGCAGGGGGGCGCTGTGGGGACCCTAGTCCCACTGCCCTCAGAGGACACCCCTGCTCTGACTCAAGGCTGTGTCTCCCACAAACTCCCATGTTGAGGCCCTAGCCCCGGTGTGACACTGGAGACAGGGCATTTGGGGGGTGATGAGGGTGAGATGGGGCTTCCCTGGCAGCTCACATGGTAAATCCTCCGACGCGGGAGACCTGGGTCGGGAAGATCCCCTGGAGGAGGGCGTGGCAACCCACTCCAGTGTTCTTGCCTGGAGTATCTCGAGGACAGAAGAGCCTGGTGGGCTACAGCCATGGGGTCGCAGTCAGCCATGACTGAGGCGACCTAGCACACACCCATGCACGAGAGTGAGGCGAGGTCATCAGGGCAGGCCCATGACAGGATTAGTGTCCTCGTGAGACCTGCGCGTCTGTCCCCCTCTCAAGTGAGGACACAGCAGGCAGGCGGCCATGTGCCACAGGAGGAGGGGTGGCCCTGACCTCAGACGTCCAGCTCCAGACCGAGCAGTCAACATCTGTGTGAGCCGCCCTGCGTACAGCGTCTGCTCGCAGCAGCCAGGCTGCCCAGCACCCTGGTAAGGCAGGTGAGGGGAGGCTGGATGGGGCGAGGGGGCTGCCTGCCCCCAAGAAGGGCGGCTGAGGGGATGGTGAGGAGCCGCGGTCCCTGCAGGGACGCTGCCCCCGCAGGGACGCTGCCCATCCTCACGATGACAAGTGTCACTTTGGAGAAGCGCTTTAGAGCCTTCAAAGACACAGCCCAAACCTTGTCAACCATCTGAGATTACTTAAGATTTACTGCACAGACACAAAAATAAAATAAAAGAGGGCAGTGCGGCGGGCGGCAGACCCGGTGACAGCACCATTTGTAGTCAGGACAGCGCGGCCTGCAGATGCGGCTGCTTAAGCACAGCAGCTTCTGTTTATTCCGCACTTTCCCACCAGACGAATTTGGAGAGAAAACAAGTGACAGGCCGTTTAGGGACATAAGTCACATCTCAGCATCAGTTAAGATTCCTGAACTTGCTAGAAGCCAGCGAGGGCATGGCAAATCCACAAATTTTAGAATAAAAAAATTAAACCCTCTCTCAGCGTGAGCTTCAGCTCCAGGGCATACTCAGTGAGCCCCTCTGGAGTGAGCACCAGCCTGGGCCCACAGGGCCAGTCGCCGTGACCCCCATAGTCAGCTGGCCCCCAAGTGGGGTGTCTGCCAGCCTGGACAGCAGCATGGAACAGCGCCGAGGGTAACTTGGGCCAGTGTTGCTCCCAGGAGGGGCAGACGCCACTGTGTCCGCCTGCTCGGGCCTCTGCACACTCTCCTGGCCAGGGCAGCCGGGGGCTTTCAACGGGACGACGGACACATGTCTAGGGAGCCTGGTGGGCAGTGTCCGGGTTGGGAGGGCATCTGCTCCAATGGATGAAGGCTGACCAGCAGATGGACCTGATGGGCTAATGGCCCTACTTCCAGTAGACTTTCCTCTCGGGTGTTTCTGGAGTCAGAGCCTTACCACAGCAGCACCAGAACCTCCTCCACCTCCAGAGCACACAACGGGGGTAGGCGGGGACCCCAGCCTCCTGCTGCAAATGTGGGCTACCAGGTAGGCCTCAGCCCCCCAACATGAGGCCAAAACTGACCCGGGGCTCAGAGTAGGTAGGTTTCCATCTAAATCAGGGGGCAAAACGCAAAGCCACCTCGTGAGGCAGACATGTGCCCTGGTGCACGGGACAGCACTGACAGCGGTGGCCACGCCGGCACGTGGGTCAGGCCACAGTGAGGCTCACAGGCCTCCACGGGGCAGAAGCCAAGGATGCCGCCATCTCGGTCACTTCCCGGACACCAGGAGCCAGGCCTGGGGACACCCACCCTGCTGGCTCCCACAGGGCAGGAGTCAGGCAGAGGGGCTGCTGCCTCCTGAGGATGAGCAGGTGGGGTAAGAGCAGGCCACAGCATTCGGAGGCCACATGTCCTCCCAAGACCTCAGGACGGCAGGGCCTGCCAGCCAGCCCACCGCTGGTGTCCTCTCTCCCTGGGGCACCAATCAGGAGCCCGAGAAGAGCCCTTGGTTCCTAGGCTCAGCCTGGCGCCTGGTGGACAAACCTGCTTTGTGGTCACTCAGCAGCCAGGAGTCCATCCTGGCCTTGGCCCAGTTGCCATCCCAACTCCTTCTGCCAGGGAGAGCTGGGGAAGTTGCTGCTGTGGGACAGAGGTCAGGATCAAGGCCAGCGGGCCCTGGGGCCTCTCCACCACCTGCTGGCCACACACAGGCAGCCCCAACTCTGAGGGACTGAAGGAGAAGCACAGACAGGCATCAAGGTGGCTACCAGCTCCGGGGATAGGCCCATCCCGCTGCCTTGAGAAGCTGAGCCGGGCGTGAGCAGCTGACGGCGGGCCAGGCAGTGGTGGGTGGCAACTCTGCCGAGGAGGAGGCCCCGCCAGGGCACAGGTGACCTTGGGCACAGGAACCCATCCACTGGCAGCCACACTTCCCTGGCTTCCTGGCCACTCAGCTCCCTGACCCCCAGACCACGTTCGGGGGCCTCCCAGGCTCCTGGCGAGGGTCAGAAAGGCCTTAAGGGAGGCAGCCTCCGAGCAGGCCTAACACCCGCCCTCAGCTAACGTGTCTTGGCCACACCTCCACAATGGGCTGCTGAGAGCTGGAGCAGCTATAGCCACCAAGCATGGCCAGGGCTGCGGGGCCGGTACCCCAGGCACCTGGCAGGGCTCCTGGGCGGCGACCCAGCCTCCCCACCAGGCCCGGACCGCCTTCACAGGGGTGCAGAGCTTGAGGCAGGCAGCGGCCGAGAGGGGCTGGTGGCCAGGCTGGTTGGGCCTGTCCCAGCAGCCTGTGCCGTGTACCTGACCCAAGTGTGGACCCCACCACCTGCCCACGCAGCAGCCCCGCCAGTCCTCAGAGCTGAAGGGGAGGCACAGCCCAGGCCCTGCTGCTGACTGGGCCATCCTCTGCCTGAGGGGCTGGACACTTGGCTGAAACTGAGGCAGCAGCTGCCTCGGGGACGTGCCCAGCCACCTCCCTCCTCAGGAACCCTGCCCCTTAAGCCTGGAGCTCATTTCTGATCAGTGACCCCATCACAGCCTAGCACACTCAGCACTCAATACTGGCCCAGCTGGATCCACACCTGGGCTCCCATGGCCACAGGAGCCAGAAGGAGAGGCCTGTTGGCGCCTCCTAACAAAAGTCAGAGGCGGGGCCAGGCCTGGGCTGCCGAGGTGGCCGGATGCCGACTGCAGGAGGGGGAGGCGGGAGCAAGAATCAATAAATCTGAACCTCATTCACGATGATCTGGGGCTCTTATTAAGTAAATTAATTTAAGTTAATTTAGCTCGATCATGACTCCCGATCACAGTGATTTAGTGAGGGGGAAATTGCATTAGGAAAGGCCATGCTCACCAGATAGGAGAACGGAAGAAAATTAGACCCACTTAGCACTGTGAATTAATATGGAAATAGCAGGTGTAAATTTAACCTTATCGAGAGAGTGAAAATTATCTTCATAAATTTGTAGAAATAGCCCCCAAGATGCTTATAAATCTATTTAAAACAAAAATATTACAAAAAGTGCAGTAAAATTAATTTAAAATATACTTCCAGCTATCGCCTCCAGAAAAGCCGGCAGCAGGGCCAAGTTTTGTGTGGCCTAGTGGGAGGGAGGAGGTTGGTGGGCACTGCTGACTGCCTGGGCAGGCTGACCTCCTGGCACACCTACCGCAGGCCAGCAGGTCCCCAGCTCCTCTCCCACGGTTGCCCAGCCTGCACACGCCCTCAGCCAGAGGCTGCCTGGAGCCAGGCCACAGCCCTCGCGAGCAGCAGGCCCCTGGGGCTGGCAGGTGGAGCGGGCTGTAGCCTCGTCTCCCGCCCCTGACCATCACCGTAGGACAGAGAGCTGGCCCAGCCTCTCTCACCAGAAGCTTCTCCCTGAGGGACACCCAGTGTGGTGTGGCCTCAACGGTCCAGATCGTGGCTGCTCTCAGACCAGTTCCAGTGGCTTGCTGATAACAGGACAGGAGCGTGAGAATGCACGAGTGCATGGCACACATGGGTTGGCCACACGACTTGTGCAGAAATTGCTGGGTGAAAAAATTAGCGCATTCCCCTGCCAACAACTACAGACCAAGCACTTGAGGAGGTGCGCTCAGGCCCCGAGGCCCTCCGGCCCGCCCTGCCCTCTGGAGCCCACTAGGCACAGGCCTCTTACCTGGACAGGGAGAGCCGCCGCGCCCGCCAGGACAGGGGGGCCGGGGGGGCTGGGGGGCCGGGGGCGATGCTGAGAGGCAAAGTCGGCGTCTTCTTGACGATGCGGTAGCGAGTCTTGATCACTTTGCTGGTGGGAGGGGGCCGCTGGCCATGCAGGCTGGAGGCTGCAGGGAGACCCAGACACAGTGGTCAGGGGAGGCGGGAGAACTGCCCACTGCTCGATCTGCCCTGCCCACACCCACCCCGCTCCGGGGAGCCCAGCAGCTCCTGCAGCCAGAGCCGGCAGCAGGGCAGGCCCAGCTCCCGTGGGCAGTGAGGAGGGGCCGCAGAGGCTGGGGTGCAAGGCTCTCACCACCCTCTCTGGCTACCTTCACCCGCCCCCTGCATCCACGCAGATTTATGTTCTTAATCACTTCCGTTTCCATAACATTTGCAGAGTGATATACACCACAGCTTTCCTCCTTGCTGAAGGTTTCATGCAATTAACAGGGATCTGTTTTGCCCCAGTTCCCTCAACTTGATAGCCAGCAATTTCTCCATGGCTTCAAAGAACGCATCTAATTCCCGCCTTTCGTAACACATGGCTCTAACTGCCCAGATAATTAAAGCTAACACAGTGCTGCCGCCCCTCGTGGCTCAGCCAGCACCCAGGCCCTCAGGCCAGGGGACTCGGGCCCAGGCTCCCAAGGGCGCCTCTCCTGGGGCCCACTTCCACATGCCTGCACGCAGCCCAGGGCTCTGCCTGGAAGGGGGCCACAACCACCACCCCCGCAGCGGGCAGCTTCTGAGCAGCACAGCTGGGGGGGGATGGACACACAGGGGGGCCAGGAAAATGCACTGGTTTCACCACTAGAACTCCAGCACAAGGAAGGGCAAGGATCAGCTAAACCCTCAGCTGAAGGCCGCCTGGGCCTGCCATGGCCCAGGAGCGGGCGCGGTCCCACAAGGCCTCACGTGCCTCGCTGCTTTATGCCAGTCCTGGTGGTACCCAGCCACCCCACTGCCCAGCGGCATAAACCAGTGTGTCCTGACCTGAACCTGCTTCCCTGGGCCAAGGACACATCTTCCTAGCGCCTGCAAACCCCACAGGAAGCAGTTACTGCTCTGTGAATGGTGATGGTAACACTAACTAAAAGCCATCTCTCAGAGCTGGAAACACAACAGCCCACCAAGCCACCAGGCCCTTCCCTGTCAGCAATCAGCACCTTGGCCTGGACCTCCTCTCCAGGTCTACCCGGCCCGGCAGGCGGTGAGGTAGGGGCCTGCCCGGGGCAGTCAGGATCAGCCCGCCCAGCAAAGTGACCGTACCTGCACGGCCAATGGAACGGGCACTGCGCCTCCCTGTCCAGATGTTGGAAGGGCCCCACCTTCCCACATGAGATGGCCAGGACGCAGCACGGACTCCAGACCCTCCTAGCAGCCTCCACAACAGGGGAAAGTGCAGGCTCCATGCACCCAGCCAGGTCAGGTTACGTGTGGGCTGCAAGGCTCAGGGAACGCTGACAGCGGGGGACGCCTCTGCTCCCCGGGACTGATGGCAGGGACCCACAACCACTGCCCACCAAGGGGGTCCACAGAAGTCAGGGCAAGGCCGGGCCTGCACCCTGCCCCACCTGTCTCCATCTGTCTCCTCACAAGGGCAGAAGCTCAGGAAGGGTCACAGAGAATGAGGGGAGTTCAGCAAAAGTACAGGCTCACCTGGGGGCCCAGTCCTGGTGAGTGACTGAGTGGGAGGGTCTGCAGCCTCGGGCAGCCCCACACCACACACAGCCCAACATACCCGGGGTATCAATAAGTAAATGTTTGTTGAATTAAATTTTCAAGGTCTTACAAACAAGGAGAGACCAACGAAAATCAATAATAGCTTGTTCCAACTATGAGCTCAGGAACATGAGAATTCCTCTAAGTTATCACCAAGCCCCACACTGATCTCATGGCCTCCAAACCCACCCCAGCTCCCTGCTCACAGAGCCTCTGCACCTGGACAGACCTTTGCCTGTCCCCTCCAGCGGGGCCGCCCACCCCCCTGGCCCATTCTGACCCCCACAGCAGCCACCACCCACCAGCCGGGGCTGTGACACGCACCGCAGAGCCCAGGGGTGCCCTGCTCTGTGGCCCGGTACATGGCTGTTTGGGGTGGGAAGAGGTGCTGGGCCGTGAGCAGGCCCCCACCCCAACCTGGCTGCTTCCATCCCACACTCTGTCCCCTCGCCCAGATGCATGCCCCCTTCTCCCATCCCCTCCCTGCTCCACCAGGCACCACCTCCTTCAGGAAGCGCCCAGTCCCCATCTCCCAAGGGACTGAGACATAGCCTCTGGGCCTGGCCCTAACTCCCGCCTGCAAAGAGCACTGATAGTCATATCTCTTTGCAATGCAGCCCTACTGTGAGAGCAACTTTATCATCAACTTACTGCATTTTCCTTATTGGTGCCCCGTTACCACTTCCAAAAATACACAAACTAATAAAGTAGACTCTCCCTCTTAAGAGGCTCATTGTCGTTCTCTAGACATCTCCAGTGTCACACCTCCGCCCTCCAGATCCAAGAGGCAGAGGGAGAGCAGAGAGCCCATGCCCTGCCCCCACAGCGTGCTATGGCCCCCGGTCTGGCCCTGCAGACCCTCCCACTCTCCCATGGGCAGCATGGGCCCAGGGGTGGACGCGCCTGACAACGGCCCCAGAGAGGACCGTCCAGGGCGCCCTTGTCCAGGACACGAGCTCAGCAAGTTGGACGGACGGGTGGTATGCCACCCTCGTCCTAGGGGTGGTAGGACTAGGGGCTCCTAAATTAACCGCACATGATACGCAGGGGTGAGAAAGCTCGGGTGGGAGGCCCAGTAGCCCCGAAGCCTGTGCGCAGGCGGAGCAGCGGGTGTGGTCTCCAGGAGGCAGCGCGCTCCTTGAGCGGGCAGGGCCGCCTGAGCCCAGCCCAGCACNGCTCCTAAATTAACCGCACATGATACGCAGGGGTGAGAAAGCTCGGGTGGGAGGCCCAGTAGCCCCGAAGCCTGTGCGCAGGCGGAGCAGCGGGTGTGGTCTCCAGGAGGCAGCGCGCTCCTTGAGCGGGCAGGGCCGCCTGAGCCCAGCCCAGCACAGCCCTGCCAGGCAGCAGGCTCTCCCCTTCCTCCTGGCTGGCTGAAGTCTGTGTAGATAATCATGTTATTTAGATAGGATGTTGGTTTAATTCCCTTCATTACAGACTCCCAGGGCTGTAATTTTTTTCTCCGCATGATGTATTCCCCGTGGCACATTTCACTCAAATCAAACCCTTCGCGCCTTTATTGCCAATGACGCCCGGGCGCCGCGTTATCAGGCCCACACACACAGCCCTCTCCGCCCCGCTGTGCAGAGGTCACTTCTAATGACTAATCGATCTCATTAGCTTCCCTAATTAAAAACTTTACTACCGCAGTGGAAGACAAACTACAAAAAAACTGCTGGCATCATATCTGAATGGGTATGAGCCCATCCATCAGCTGGGCCCTGGTCCCGCACGCCAAGCTCGAGGCTGGGGTGGGGGGTGCTGCCAGGGGGGCCAGCCGCAAGGCCTGGCCATCTGGGAATGGGGGAGAACCAGCCCTCGTGGTGGCCGTCCAGCAGCACCATCCGCAGCAGCCCCGCCTCCAGCTGACCCTGGCCCCCACCCCCCTCAACGAGCACCACAGACAGCAGAACCACCGGACAGAGGGCAGGTCCTCGCTCTGTCACTGCAGACTGGGCTTGAGAGGGAGTTCAGGTTTTTATGGAACTTCAAAGGGCGAGAACTAGGAGGAAACGAGCTGATTTCACGACTGTTTAACGAGTGAAGAGGAGCTGGAACCAGAGCACCTCTGAGCAGAGGCTGCCTGGGGCTGCTGATGGGAGCATGAAGTGGCGGGAGGAGCCCCGACAGCCCACTGGCCAGTCAGCTCCGGACATCCCGACAAGGCAGGGTGGGCGCCGTCAGGAAAGATGGGGCGGGGCAGGGGCGGCAAGGCAGATCTGGGACTTTGAGGATAGTGGACTAGAGGCCTGTCGCCAGACTCGCCCTGACTGGGCCCTGGGCCCCGCGGCCCATTGTGCACCAGCTTCCAGGTCCACACGGGCACTGGGGCCTCTGGAATGGGCAGACTGAGCAACAGGCCATGGAGGACACCCAAGAGAGCAGACAGTCACAGCTGGGCTTCTCACGCAGTCCAAGGGTGCCACCCTCGCAACTGAGGGCCAGCAGAGCGAGGAGACAGCTCAGCGCCACCGAGGAAGGCTGAGCGGGAGAACACAGCTGCCTCCAGCCCTCTCGCCTGGCGGAGTGCAGAACAGGACAGCTGGGCCACAGCCACCACCTGGCGTCCAGGCAGGGGATTCGCCAGAACCAGACGCACGAGGCACCTGGGCCAGGCACAGCCTGAGGACCAAGAACCCCACCCGCCTATCAGGCACCCCAGAAACCAAGCTCTGCTCCTGAAGGGGGCCCTAGGCCCCACCAGCGAACAGAGTGGACAGGGTCAGTCGAGCACCCGGCCTCCCAGGGTCTTGCAGCACAGCCGGCGGGCTGTGGGGTGAGCCTCCTGCCAGCCTAGGTGTCCCATGCTGTCCTGTGTGACTCAAAGCCCCCCTGTCACCGAACCTGGTCTTCCTCAGCAGCTGCCCTGACACTTCCTCACACCCCCAACTCCGGGGTAAGAGAGCCAAGAGGCCACGTCACGGCTCAGGCTTTTAGGAGCCCCGGGAGCTGCCCTCCACTCCCAGTATCGTGGGTCCCACTGGCCTGTCGCCTCACCAGCAGCCCGCACTGCACCCCGCTCCCCAAGGCTCCTCAAGGCCCCCACATCAGGGGAGGCCTCCACCTGACTGGGGCCGTGGGTGCCAACAACCGAAGCAGCTTCCGAGCACCCAAACCTGTTCCTCCTGGATTCCGAGGTCTGAAAGAGGTTTCAAGCCCACAGTTCCCAAGAGGGCTCCCCCATTACGCCTCTTCCTAGGGCGCCCCCCAGACCACCCCAGTCTCCCCGAGAATAGGCCCCTCCAGCTAACTGCCTGCTTAGTAATCACAAGGCAGGGAGCTCAGGGAGCGCGCCCACAATGACACTGCTGGCCGGGGCGGGGGGGGGGGGGGGCTAGACAGAGGGTACGGTATGGCCACGGCCCCTGGGACAGTGGGAAGCAGGGAGGGCTGCAGGCAGGTGGAGAGTCTGGGCCTGCCCTCTGCTGCCTCAAGGCTGGTGGAAGGCTCACATCTGGCCAGCAGAAAAAAGCCTGCCAGATCACCAATGAAGGGCCTGTTGTCTCTGGACACCACCTTTTCTGAACATCAGCCTGTCTGAGCTGTTCCCTTGGTGACGCCTATGGTTCTGGAGACAGTGAGACCACAACAGCATCAGGTGGACTGAGGAGGGGCGTGAAGACCCCAAGGGCCACCAGGAGAAGCTCCACCACCTGCAGGAACCAGCAGGACGGCTGCAAGGCCAGAGGTGCTCCCAGAGGGGTGCTCCCAGCAAGCGCCAGGGGCAGAGCAGCTCCCACACTGGCCCCACACACACTGCGGAAGGGCCAGGACCTAAAGCAGAGCCGGCGAGATGCTGCCTGCAAAGAGGCGGATGAAAGCAAGCGTCATGGCAGGAGGCTGGGCCCCTCACCCTGCCCAGACCTCAGTTCTCAGGGGAAGACCCAGGGAGGGGTGGCTCTGGCCAGCTCAGGAGGTGCTTCCTTGTCAAGAGAAGTGGGGACTCCCTGCCCTCCACCCCCTCCACAGAGGATCCACAGTGCCTACCGTGCAGCAGAGCCACCAGGCACATCAGCTCTAAGGATGAGAGAAAGAAAATGACCTGCCCACCTTGCCCCACAGGAAGGGACCCAGGCTGGGCCAGGCGGGCACCAGGCCCAGGGGCCTCTGTGTAAGAGTCTCTCATGAAGGACAAAAAAGGGGCTCAACTCTTTGATATCAGCCTAGAAGACACACGGCTCCAACCCATAAAGACAGCCAGAGACACACTGCAACCTGCCCCTGCATCCACACCTCCCCCAGCACCCCGGATCTCCACCTCGCCCTGCAGGCTCCCTNTGAAGGACAAAAAAGGGGCTCAACTCTTTGATATCAGCCTAGAAGACACACGGCTCCAACCCATAAAGACAGCCAGAGACACACTGCAACCTGCCCCTGCATCCACACCTCCCCCAGCACCCCGGATCTCCACCTCGCCCTGCAGGCTCCCTGTGCCCCCAGACCTGTGTCTCACTCCTCACCGGGACAGTGCTCACGTGGTGCCACTCTGGGCCCACTGCAGTCAGTGCTCTGGCCAGTCCCAGCTGCAGCGTGCGTGCAGTGACCAGGCCGGGCCCTCCCGCTCCCACCACAGGAGGACAAACTGCGCTAGTGAGGGCCTTCTTCTGGAGGAGGCAGACGCCCCGCCCCCAAGCTCGCTCAGTGGGAGCTGCCAGGGACCGCAGCCCCCTGCGCTCTAACAAGCTTCAAACGGGGGATGACGGGGATCGCAAAGTATGAATTTTTATGAGTCTAATAAATCACTCCACTTTTCCTGTGCCTGACGGCTGCCAGCACTTCAAACGGTGGACAAGCCCTGCAGCAGTCAGTGGCTCGGCCGCGTCCCCGCAGGCGGGGTGTGGCAGGGAGGGGACGGGCCGCCGAGGCCCCTCCCGCCTCCCGAGGCACCCAGCTCTGCCCCCAGGAACGGCTCAGGTAGCCTGCGGAGAGGCTCTGCCAGACTCCAACACGCAGAGGACCCACCTCTGCCTTCCAGGCCAGAGTCCGCACAGGCGGCCCTGGGGAGGGGGTGGACACGTGGACACGTGCTCGCTCACACACGCACTCACATGCAGGCCGCAGGCACACGTCAACAAGGGGGAGGGCCGCCTGTCCCTGAGAAGGGAGAGGCAGGCCTGGGTCTTGCCCTGCGAGGCTTCCTGTCTCCTGCTCCAGGGACCAGCCTCGGCAAACAACTACCATCACCAAGTCACAGTGGCAGCCCGACCAGGCCACACGTCACCTGCCCAGAGAAGCGTGGGCAGCAGGGAGGTGACAGACAGCCTTGTCGCCCCCCTGGCCCCGCAGGCCGCCATCCCACACTACCTGGTGTTTAATGACGACACTGTCAGCCAGAGACGCACAGCGCCAGGACTGTCAGGGCCCTATTAGAGGGAAGATTGAGACCCTACTCTTCTCAAACTCACTCAAGCAACACAAGCCGCCGCTTCCTGTAATTATCGTGCACGAGCCATCGATCGCACGATGACACCGCCCCGTCTGTGTGAAATGGGGGTAGTCTGCTCCCTGGCAGTCGCTGTACATTACGGGGGTAGGTCTTCCCACCCCTTTAGGCGTCACTCTAAAGTATGGAGGAAGAGAAGGGAGCACCTCCTAGCCCACCCCCCACCTGCAGGCCCTGGGCACAGGGGGCAGGGAGCCCGAGCACATCCCAGGGAGGCGCGCCTCAGAAGGCGGAGGAGACAGCATGGCGTGTGGCTGGGGATCGGGGCGGGGGCAAACCCAGGGAGCAGGGCCCACAGGAGCAAGAGACGGCCACATTCCAAGGCCAGGTATCCCAAGCAAAGGCAGGGAAGGCTGGATCCGGGCCAGGCAGACACCCCACCCTCCCCCCACTCCCCCAGAGACAGGGCAAGGCCCGAGTGGGCAGAAAACAGTATCCAGACACAGCTGGGCTCCCCTCAACAGGAGACCAGGCAGTGCTGAGCTGACACGCCTGCCTGCAGAGGTCCAAGGCCTGACTGCCCAGGGGACCAGGGGCCAGCCAACACCTAGCCCCGCACTGGGTCTGCGGGCACATGGTCTCCGTCCTCACAGGACAGCGGTCCTTTCTCACACCTGTGTCCGTCCATCTGGGAGCCTGGCTTAGGCAGGCCAGGAGGACAGGGAGATGGCCTGAGGGGGAACCTGCCCCCCACCAGGCTGAGACCCCAGAAGGCCGGAGCCCTAGGGAGCAACAGGGGCTCCCAGGTCCACCAAGGGAGTGGAAGGGCCTTGTCCACACCCCACTGACAGCACCAGGGCCCCCAACAAGCCAGGTCAACTGGGACAAAGCCGATTCTGGGAGGTGAAGGCCCACCCCACNGAAGGACTGTGCCGTTTCGGTAGAAACAAGTATGAAAACAGCTGTGTACATCCCTGTATGCAGCTGGGGGTGTAAAATGATATGGCCTCTGTGGTAAACTGTTTCCCCAGAAAGTTAAAAATGGATGCTTTGAGCCAGCAGTCACATACTTCAGGGTATATACCCTGAAGAAGTGAGAACAGGGACTCGAAATACTCGTGCGCCAACGTTGGGTGAAGCATTATTTGCCATACCAAAATGTAGAAATAGCCCAAGTGCCCATGAGTGTGAATGGGTAAGCGGTGTTTATCTGTACGATGGAATAGGATTTAGTCCTGAAAAGGAATGTAGGATTGGTCCGTGATACAGCGTAAACGAATCTCAAAAACATTAAATGAAATAAAGCCAGCCACAAAAGGACAAATGTGGTAACATCTCACTTGCATGACATCTTGAATAGGCACATTTGTACCAACAAAGTGCATCAGAAGTTAGGGAGGGTTGAAGGGAGGAGAGACGGAATTAATGCTTTTTGGCTAGAGAGTTTATGCTTGCAGTGATGAGGAAGTTTTGGAAACATAGTAGTGATGGTTGCACAACCTTATGAATCTACTTAATCCACCGAATTGGACACTTCAAAATGATTATATGAGGACTCCCCTGATGGGCCAGTGCCTGAGACTCTGACCTTCTGTCGCAGGGTGCCCAGCTGCGGTCTCCGGTCAGGGAACTAGATCCTGTATGCCACAACTAAGACCTGGTGCAGCCAAATAAATAAAAATTTAAAATAATTATATATTTTGTTATTCAATCGCTAAGTTGTCTCCAACACTAGAACCCCATGGGCTGCAGCACGCCAGGCTTCCCATCCTTCATTATCTCCCAGACTTTGTTCAAATTCATGTCTGTTGAGTTGGTGATGCCATCCAACCATCTCATCCTCTGTGGCCCCCTTCTCCTCCCGCCGTCAATCTTTCCCAGCATCAGGGTCTTTTCCAGTGAGTCAGCTCTTTGCATCAGGTGGCTAAAGTATTAGCTTCAGCATCAGTCTTTCCAATGAATATTCAAGGTTGATTTCCTTTAGGGTTGACTGATTTGCTATCCTTGCAGTGCAAGGAACTCTAAACAGTCTTCAGCACCACAATTCAAAAGCCTCAATTGCTGCTGCTGTTTGTTAGTATATATTTTACCACAATAATAAAAAGCGGACACAATGTGTCTGCAGCAGACCTGAACAATAGGAAATGTTAAAGGAAATTCTTCTAACTGAAGAGGAATGATACAATATGGAAACATCTTCACGTAGAAAGAGAACAGGAAACAGTGTTAACTAAATTTTTAAATTTTCTCCAAAAGATACAGCAAAAATAATAAAAATGTGTTTTGGGTTTGTAATGTAGGTAGAGGTAAAACATGCCAACAGTGATGGAAGGGGTCACATGCACTGTGTCTCCTGCAGGTGAGGACGCAACCCCCAGCCTGCCTCCTAGGCCAGCGCCTGAGCCCACCCCAGGGTGTTAGTGTTACTCTGCTTAACAAGCAGCAGTGAGCACCCTGGAGTTTCTTAGTGGTGGCAGCTCCAGGCTGGGAATATCAGGCAATAGAATGACCCCTGCACCCAGGCTGTGGGACAAGGTGAGCCACGGGTTATGCTGAACACTGTGTGAGACCCTTAGGCCTTGGCAAAACTGAGAGCAGGGTATGGGAGTTCCCAGAGAATGCAATGGAATTTCCCACCAGGGATCGTGAAAAGCACTTCTTCGGGCTGGTGCTGTCTTGGCTTTTGAGAATCCTGCAGCCATCACCCCTGAATGTGCCAGGACTGGCCTGCGGGAGGATGGGCAGCACATGCCCACTTAACACCACTGACCCTCATGACGGCCTGCTGTCTGCCATCAGTTGCTAGCTAGCCACAAACTTGATAAACCCAGGTGATGCCACGTGGAGCAGAGATAAGCCTAAATGTCATGATTTAGGGCACCTCATAATTTTGGGCTTCCCTGGTAGCTCAGCTGGTAAAAGGGATCTGCCAGCAATACAGGAGGCTTGGGTTCTATCCCTGGGTTGGGAAGATCCCCTGGAGAAGGGAATGGCAACCCACTGCAGTATCCTTGCCTGGAGAACCATGCACAGAGGAGCCTGGCAGGTTACAGTCCCTGGAATCACAGTGTCGGACACAACTAAGGGACTAACCACAACCACAGGCCCTCATAGGAACAGGTGTTGACTGGCTGGGACCACTACCCCATGGATGCCCCCTTGCCTTCTGTCCCAGTGGGGAGAAGCAGGAAGTGACTGTAGAAGAGACTAACCATTGAGGACTCTGTGGGTTCCCCCATCCCAGCCGCTAACCCCCACTCCACCCTCCGCTCTCACTGCAAAGCATGACCCTCAGAACCAGATCCTTTGGGAAGAGAAGTTGACTAGTTGCTGTTTCCTAGATGACAGCATTTCCACAAGGCTCTCAGGGGCCACGGAGGATGGATGGTTGGACATCACCACAATGTCCCACATGCCTTAGTCCTGGACAAGCCCGGACAGGGACCTTGCCAGGTGCAAAAGACACCCCTCCCCAGCCAAGGGATGCCTGGAGGCTAGCTGTCAGAGACTCCTGCTAGGGCAAGGCTCAGAGCAGTAGAGCCCCATGCCCTGCAGGGTCAGTGGAGGTGGGGTGGGGCTCTGTGCCTCTTCCCCAGCCCCTCCCGGCAGAAAATCCAGGGAGCCAGGCAGGCATCAGGGCCGGGAGGGCCGTGCGGGAGCTGGGCAGGGCGACGGGAACAGTTCGTCACCCATCTCGGCGCAGAGACCGGCTGTGAGGCTCCCCTGATCCTGCCGCACCCTTTCCCCATTCTGCCCGGCCTTCCTGCGGCCTCCTCCCCTCCTGACTCTGGAGCTCCCCCCAGCCCGAGGCCGCCCTGTTGCCCAGCGATCCGCTGAGCATGGACCACAGGCCTGCTGGACAGGCGCTGCTGCCCAGCGGTCCGAGCCACCGCCGAGGGTCTGGGCCAGCAAGTGGGGCAGGGGCAGCGGGCGGGAGGCGGCCCCACGGGGACTTAACCCTGGAGGAAAGGACTCCTGGACTTCAGTGCGCTCCGCATCCCCTAGGCCCCACAGCGGCACGCTCCTTCCCTCTGGTCCGCCTCTTGCCTGGGCGGGTTCCAGAGCCGGAGGCGCCGGGCAGCGGCCGACATCGCGGCGCCCGGGGAACTCCTGTGTCACTGGGTGGAGGGCCCAGGGTGGAGCCGCTGCCTGCCACTCCCCACGCACCTACCCCGTCCCGCGCTGAGGCCCCGCCACCCTGACCCGGCGTGCCCTGAAGCCGAGTGGTCCGGGGCTGGGTGGGCCCGGTGGGGCGGGAGCGCGGGTGGGTTCCTCGGGACCACTGCCCCTCCCCTCACCCCAAGCCGTCGCCAGCCCATCTCCCTGTCTCTCTGTCTGGCCTCTGCTGTTGCAGCTTGGACACCACCCTCCCTCAGCCTGCTCCCCCATCTCCTCTGAGAGGGTCCCAGCCGCTGCATCCTACAACCAGTACTGGTTATCTCCCCGTCTTGAGACCTGCTCTGTTCCTACCAGGGGCTGGGCATTTCCAGGACAGGGACCAGCCCCCACTGCCCAGCTTCCTGCAGGGTCTGGCCTGGTGTCGCCCCACTCGGGGTGGTAGAGGCCTGAGGCTGCAGTGAGGTTCTTCCTTCCAGCTCTCTCGGAGGTGCCACAGCCTCCCTGCATGCAGCCCAGAGCCTCTCTCGGCCCTGGTCACAGTACTCCATCAGGCACGGTGTCCTCCCTGGCTCTGGACCCCAGGGCCTGCCTGGAGCTTGCCTAGGGAGGCCTCCACACCCTCATGTTGCATGATGTTGCCCCAGACTTCCTGGGGCATGGAAGTCTGCCATGGGGGAGGGGGGTGCACGGCCAGCCCCTCCCACCTTCCTTCTGCTGCTTCTCCAGTGGATTCACTTCCTGCCCTTTCAGACTGACCTCTGCCTTCAGGAGCCTAGTGACACCACCACTCACCAGTCCAGTGCTTCTTGTGTAGACTGTTGCTACAGAACTGAACCCTGGACTTCCCTGGCCCTCCAGCAGTTAAGATTCCTCACTTCCACTGCAGGGGCACTGGTTCCATGATCCCTAATCAGGTCAGGGAACTAAGATTCCCCATGAACATGCAGCAACAACACCCTTCCATGGTTCATTCAGCCCCAGGTCACGGCCTGAGGCAGGGGGGCACAGTGCAGCACAACACCCCCATTACCATGGCCACTGTGGCCACCGCACTACTCCTCCATGTGGACAGCACCTGCCTCCACTGGTCCACCCACATGGCAGCAAGGCCTTCTGGAAAAGTAAACCCAGGGCCAATCATACCTCAGCTAGAAGCCCACAATAGATTCAGCACATACTGAAGAGGCTGCTACCCCCACCCTTGGCCTGGAACCTGGCCAACTGGAGAGGTGGAAGTTAGGGGCCACTAGGAGGCTACACAGCTTTCCAGAAGCTTTGCTGCAGGAACAGGGAGAAACAGGATGATGCCTGGGGGGCCCAGCACACACCATACAGAGTACAGGACTGCACATAGGAGCAAACACACACAGACCCAGGTACAAGCACATAACACGCAAAACACAGCCATAAGAATACACAAGCATTCGTGTGTAGACCTACATCATGCACAGATACCCATACTTGTGGACGTGTGCATACATGCTTACGTTATATACACACGGCAACATGGATACGCACTCAGCCTCCTGGAGCATCCTGCCACACCAGCAGGATTCCCTGCTCATATTGGCAAATGGACTCCAGTGACTGGGTTGGATGTGGGAGCCCTACACTGAGCTGGGTGGGGACCCACTGCCCCAGAGGCCCTCAGCCAGCAGAGTTTGCTGGCCTGCACTCTAGTCCCCTGATGTGGAGAGAGAAATGGCCTCAGAGACCCCAGTGAGGCACTGAAGCCACCCTGCTCCCCACCCCACCCCTCCGATGGACGGTGCCTGCCTGTGTCTGCCCAGAGTTCACAGCGGCTCCAAACTTCTGCTTTCACAAGATTGCTTCCTTTCTGTTTGAATCAGCATTTCCACTTATTTGCAGCTGCAACGTTCCAAAACACACAACCCCTGCACTGGCATCGGGGCTGACACCAGCAGCTCTACCTGACGGGGCCCTCGTCCAATCCACTTCAGAGCCCTCATCTGCAGGAGCACGTGGTACCGGGTGCTGACACACAGCCACCTCATGAGTGAGTGTGCACAGCGGAGCCTATGGGCTAAGTCTTGGGCCAGCCAGCCGGGAGGGGCCCTGGTGTGAGCTCCAGAGGGTCAGGAGACCTAGAGGCGGAATGTGGCAGTGGAGAAGCGGGGTATGGGGCTCCTGGGCATCTTGCCCCGGACACAGTCCACACATGGCCCGGGAAGGAAGGACATAGAGAGCCTGCGCCAGGCCTGGATGTCATCACTTGGCTTCAGGTTTACACAGTAACAGCTGTGAATGTTACTGTGGTATGTGAGGTATAATTCACAAACCATACAATTCACCCATTGAAAGTGTAAAACTCGGGGGGTTTAGCATATCCAGACTCGGGCAACCACCAGCACAACCAATCTGAGAACATTCTCGTCACCCCAAAGACACTGTGTCACGGCCCCCGCCCCTGCCAGCTGTAACTCTGCTTTTTGTCCCTGCAGATCTGCCTGTTCTCATTTCATACACCTAGATCCTGAGAGCTGTTGTCCTGCGGGCCTGACTTCTTGTCTTGGTGTAACGCTTTGAGGTCTATTTACGCTGTGCTGTGTGTCAAAACTTCCTCTGTGTGGCTGAACACCGACCGCTCCATTGTGTGTGTTGACCACGTTTTGTTTGTTCGTGCTTCCATAGGTGGACATTTTCCACAGATAGACATTTGCAGTGCGTGTTGGCTGTTAAGGATAACCTTGTGAGAGCATTCCCGTGCAGGTTTCTGCATGAACATGTTTTCATTTCTCTTGAATGCACACCTAGCCTTGGAATGGATGAGCCTATAGTCGTTCTCTGTTTAACTTTTTGAGGAACTGACAGACTGTTTTCCATGGGCGCCTGCACCCTTTTACAAGCCCAGTGCAGTGTGCTGCCAGGTTCCCCCAGGTCTTCTCCCACACTTGTTACTCTCCCTTTTATATTACAGTTAACCTATGGGTGTGAGGCAGCCTCTAACCTTGCTTTGATTCGCATTTCCCTGAGGCTAATGACCTGAGCCTCTTCTTCCAAGCTCACTGGCCATCTATACACTTTCCCTGAAGAAATGATTTTTCAGACCCTTTGCCCTGGTCTAGGGTATTAGGAGAGAAGGATCAAAGAAGCTCGGCACAGCTGGAGGCTATGGGGGGTGGGGTGAGAGCCTCCCGGCCCCCACCTCCCCCTGCCCCTGCACCCCCACTCCCAGCCAGCCAAGGGGCGGGCTCACCAGGGGCGTTTCCGGCTTCTCTAAGCGCCTCCGGCTGCCCCGCGGAGGTTTCACTTTTGGGTCTGGGAACCTTCAGGCTGTGTGTGCACTGGACAACTCCAGGGCAGAGGCTTCCAATCCTGGCCCGCAGGGCAGCCTGGCTTCGGCCTAGTGGGCACAGGCACGCAACAGTCACGGTCACTGGTGAGCTGCCCCCGCCCATGCCCTGTGCCCCTGTGCCTCACAGGGGGCTGCCTGCCCTGGCTCCCGGGGTCGGCCCTTGCTTCTCCTGGGTGGGGAGGCCAGCACCTTTGGGTGGAGACCAGGTCCTGTCACCTTCCTTGGGCTTCCCCAAGCCCCCCAGGACTCTCCGCATCCCAGGCCAGCTTGGGAAGCCCCAGGCCTCTGGGAAGGGGGCTCCCTCCGAAGTCTGGCTGGTTTGGGCTTTGCTCCAGGCAGGCACCTCCAGGTGCCCCTGGGCCCACTCTGGGATCTCAGGCCAGCACCAAGGCTTAGAGGCTTCCCGCAGCCCAGACGTCCTGGGTCCTGAGTCAGGCCCGCAATGGCTCCTGACCCCTGAAGACAGATGAGTGACTCACAGAGCTCTGGGCACTGAGGAAGACCTAGAGGACAGTCCTCGGGGCTGGGGATGCTTGGGCCGGGCCTTGCCTGGGCCTTCACACCAACTGCCCAGAACGCGATGGCTTCTGCCTGCTCCCTGCTCTCTGAACACCTCGGCCAGGAAGGCAGCTGCTAAGGCAAACAGAGCTCCAGCCTTGCCCTGCCCTTCCTCAGTGGCTACTTTTCATGAGCAACCCAAAACCTTGTTGAAGTAGCAAAGTGATGGAGGGCTTGGTGGGCAGCCAGGGCTGCCCCCTTCCCGACAAGTGCTGAGTCCCAGGGCTTTCTTGGGCTTCCTGCGGGCACTCTGGTCACAGGACAGATGGTGTGCGTGGCTGGCCCGAGTCTCATGGAGGGCTGCAAGTGACATCCAGCCTGGAGGCGCTCAGGGCCCCTTGCAGAGATGGACAGTGGGTGACAGGGTGCACTTGTGGGCCAGCATCCCAGGCCTGGCCAGGCAGGACTGCCTTGGAGACACCCGAGCAGCTACCTCTCTGCTCTTCCCCTCCCCTGCCCTCTTCCAGCCCTGAGGGTGGAAGACCTGACCAGCTGCCCTCCTTAGGAGCATGGCATCGGCCTTTGAGAAGGTGGTCAGGAGCGTGGTCCGGGAGCTGGACCACAGGGAGCTCACCCCTGTGGATAGCCTGCGGAGCTCTGCCAGCTTCCAGCCCTACAGCCTTTTGAGCAGGAAGCCCTTGAGCTCACGGTTCTGGAGACCGCGCTACCTGTGTGTCAACTTGTCCATCAGGGACATCCTGGAGCCTGATGCGCCAGAGCCAGGTACCCGACTGGTACTGAGTCCGAGTCATGGGTGGGCAGAGGTGGGCCAGCTGGCTCCCACTTGGGCTCCTGGGCTTTGTCTCCAGAGGGCAGGCACTTTCCAGAGGCCCCTCCACCAGGCGGGACAGACAGCAGCCGGCGGGCGGGGCCTCAGCTGCGCTCTCGCTCCAGCCCTGGAGTGTGGCGGCACCTTCCAGTTCCACGACGCGATGGACGGGCAGCTGCAGGGCAGCGTGAAGCTGGCGGCCCCGGGACAAGGCAGGCTCTCAGGCGAGGCCGCAGTGTCCGGCAGCTCCAGCGCCTCAATGGACCTGTGCACTCTCAGAGTGGCCCCCAACACCTGGGAAGCCATGCACCATGAGAGGTGAGCACAAGGGCTGCGGGCCCACTGACTCTGGGCAACTGACCCTGGTCAGGCCCTTGGGGCCGCAGCAGTCACAGGGTGTCTGTGCAGGCTGAGGGATGTCCCAGAGTCAGGGGCCGTACGGGGACCAGTGGCTGGGAAGGAGGCTGCCGAGGTCCTGGGGGCCTGCATCCTGCAGGTGGGAGGACAGGGGTCAGACGGAGCCCTGTTGCAGAGAGGCTGGGGTGGAACACACACAGGGACCCTGGTGAGAAGGACTGTTAGCTCAGCACACAGACGTGAGATCTGAACCCAGGGAGTGGAGACAGACAGCAGACAGGTGAGCAGCCAGCCACAGGGTAGGCTCCTCCAGAGGCCCGCAGGCTTCCCCGTCCCTTCTTCCTGCCCCCCGTCTGCTCACAGGCACTGGAGCACCCAGGGGATGGGGCGATAGGGGTCCCGTGCCGGGGCACCACATCACTTCATCCATGGCTGCAGATGCTGAGGTCCAGGGAAGGGAAGGCCATCCCAGGGCAGGGGGAGGGGAGGGCAAGGCGCACCCTGCAAGCTTCCCACTGGTCCACTCACCACAGGCGCCTGCGGCAGCCTGAGCCCAAAACCTTGCAGCAGCTGCGGAGTCGGGGGGATGACGTGTTCGTAGTAACTGAGGTGCTGCAGACACAGAAGGAGGTGGAGGTCACCCGGACGCACAAGCAGGAGGGCTCAGGCCAGTTTGCGCTTCCGGGAGCCCTCTGCTTGCAGGTGGGTGGCGAGGACCCTGCAGTGGGCACAGTGGGGGAGGCAAGAGGGCACTGTCCCCACGCAGACCCCCGCCACCAGCGCCTGGCTGCCCCCAGCCCCACCACCCGGAACCCAGTCCTGAGCCCACATCCGTCCCTCAGGGCAAAGGCGAGGGCCACCTGAGCCAGAAGAAGACGGTCACCATCCCCTCAGGCAGCACCCTTGCATTTCGGGCGGCCCAGCTGGTTATTGGCTCTGACTGGGGTGAGCCGGGGTCCGAGTGACTTCTGGGGCCAAGGCTCCATCGCAGAGGCGGAGAGGCCTGGAAGAGTCACCGGCTGCCTGGGGGTGCTGGGGACATTTGGTGGCATGATTGTGGGCTGGGGTGGCCGAGAGCCCCTTGTTCAGGCAGGTGGGAGATCAGGGCACAAAGCGGGGCTGCACAGAGAGCCCAGTGGGCCAGGGAGAGGCTAGGTGTTCCACGAACCTGCCTCCCTCATCTCTGCCCCTCCCGGCTTCCAGACATCCTCCTCTTCCCAGACAAGAAGCAAAGGACCTTCCCGTCGCTGCAGGCAGGTGAGGCCCGTGCACCTGGGAAGTGGGACAGGCTGATAAGGAGAGCCCAGAACAGCACATCTGAGACACACACACACACACGTGCACGCACACACACACACACACTAGTGCAAATGCACACACACACACCCATGCAAACATACATGCCCACTCATACATATATACACACACAACATACACACTTGTGTGTACAAATGCACACACTTGTACATATACACACATGTAATACACATGCACACATGCACACTCACGCACATACACACTCGTGTAAACACACACACATGGGTAGCATGGCACCAGGCTGGCGCCAGGCGGGTTTGGCCTTGCTCCTTGGCCCAGGCTGCCAGGACTGGGATGACAAGCTGTGAGGGCCCAGGGGAGGACTCAGCCCTCTCCCTGCCTCCAGCACTGACCAGCCCCGCCTTGCCCAGGCCACAGGCCCTCCAGCAGTGCAGACGGCCATGCACGTTCGTGCTTCAGCTTTGCCTCCATAAGAGCCCTTTTTGACTACTTCCAGTTCCAGTCAGGTCAGTACCTTCTGGGCCACCCTGGGGCCCCTGCTCCCCTTTTGCCCCCAGCATCTGCTCTCCCTTACCAGGGCTCCCTGGGGCCACATGGGCACCTGGGCAATTGCAGACCTGTCCCCACAGATGGGTCCACAGAGCACTGGCTGGCGACCACTGATGACTTCCAGGGCCTCCGGGCGGAGGTGAAGGCCTGGGCTGTGGGCCTGGAGAGCTTGTCCAAGGGGCCATGTGGGCGGCTGCTGGGTGGCCTGGGGCAGGTGCTACGGGACGAGCCGGGTCTGCAAGCCCTGGAGGAGTCAGTGAGTGAGCTGGGCTATGCATGCGGGGTGTTAGGGGGTGGGGTAGCACGAGAGCTGAGTAGGGTGATGGAGCAGGTGCCTGCCCACCCTGCTCACCCCCACTCGCCCGGGTGCCCCCACCTGGAGCAGGACCTGTCCCGCCCTGCTCACCCCTGCTCCCCCAGGCACCCCCACTTGGAGCAGGGCCTGCCTGCCCTGCTCACCCCCACTCCCCCGGGCACCCCCACTTGGAGCAGGTGCCTGCCCGCCCTGCTCACCCCCACTCCCTGGGGTGCCCCTACCTGGAGCAGGTGCCTGCCTGCCCTGCTCACCCCAATTCCCCCTGGCGTCCCCACCTGGAGCAGGTGCCTGTCCCGCCCTGCTCACCCCCACTCCCCCGGGTGCCCTCACCTGGAGCAGGGCCTGTCCCGCCCTGCTCACCCCCACTCCCCCAGGCACCCCCACTTGGAGCAGGGCCTGCCCGCCCTGCTCACCCCCACTCCC
>SJYA01002023.1:132114-196128 GCA_006410615.1 Neotragus moschatus
CGTGGTTCAGCGCCAGGTGGCCGAGGCCCAGCAGGCCCAGCCAGCGCACGGTGGGCTCAGGGTCGCCCTGCCAGGCGCGGAGCCGCTCCAGGATCACCTCATCCCGCAGGAGACGCGCGGTGGGCCGGCTCTGCAACAGCTGGGCGGGGGACACTGGGTCAGCGCGCTGGCTTTCCGTGCAGCCCAGGGCCGCTTAGGGGCCAAGCTCACTGTCACCCATCCCCACCCGTCCTGAAAGCAGGCTCACCCCGGTGAAGAAGGCCATGGCCGTCAGGCGCTGTGCGTCGTCTGTGCTGCGCAGCCGCGGCAGCAAGTCAGCGAACAGGCCTCGGAGGTGGTGGTCTGCGTGAGCCACCAGGGCACTGGGACGGGCCAAACGGAAGCTCTCTCTCAAGAAGCTGCACCCCCCTAACCACCGCCATGCCCCTGCTTCTTCCACACTCCCGCCCCGCACCTGGCCAGCAGCAGGACACCCTCCAGGTGGGTGCCGGCTCCTACCAGTCTCCTCCAGCCTCCAGCCTGCTCCATGCACGTTACCACCATGCGGCCTCCGTCCCCAGTGAGCAGGGCCTTCAGGGCCTCCACGGTGCAGCTGGAGGCAGGGGCAGTGGCAAGTGGGCAATGAGGGCCAGGAGGGCACTGGGCCAGCCCTCACACCCTGGTGTGCACCCCCTCACCTGGCATGACTGTGCAGTGGCCCTCGGTGAGATGGGGCCCAAACCTTGGGTGTGTCGGGGGGGTGTGCGTCCCGTGCCAGCTTGTGGAGCTGAGTGACCAGCACCAGGAGAAGATGCGGGTAGAAGCCTCGGGTGGCACCTATGCAGCCAGACACAGCCAGCATCTCCCCAAGGGCGCGAGTGGCCTGTGGAACCAGGGGCTCATTCAGGCTCAGACACAGCAGACAGGGAGAGGACAAGGCCTCTACACTGAAAGGACGTTATGGATGGGTGTGATTAGGGTGAGCGTCTGCTGCCCCCGAGCCCCTGTAACCAGACTCTCCTGGCCTCTTGGGCCAGGGCTGGGGTGTCCCCTGGCAAGCTGGACAGAGCCACCTACCGCCAGCGCCTCCAGCTGGGATCCGGCTGAGCCTTTTAGCGCCCAAAGCAATTGCACCAGCACCTGTCTGTTCACACGCTGGTTCCGGCTCAGACTGCGCCAGAGCTCAGCAGCCGCCCTGGGGGCATGGGGCGTGTGAGACAGGGTCTGGGGCTGGGGTGAGGAGAGCCCCCAAGTCCGGGAGGCAGCCACTAGGACTCCAGCAGGAGGAGGGAAGGTTAACTGCCTCCCACCCCACCCTGGCAATCCCTGAGGAACAAGATGAGTGGCATCTGTGCAGACCACATGGGACCCCAACGGGCCAGCAACAAATCTGGCATCATGAACAGTCACCATGGGGAGTAAAACCAGAAATAACATCCCCTGGGGGCAGACTAACCAGACCCAGGGGCGTTGGGGGTGCAGAAGCCACCCGGCTTGCTCAGGCGGGTACCCCCAGATGGGGAGAGAGAAGGCCAAGCTGCAGCCAGGAACCAGCAGAGGACCCGAGGTGGGAGGAGCAGCAGGAGGACGAGAGGGAGGAGGGGAGGGGGAAGGCTCCCTCCTTTGTCTGCCCTGGGCCAGACTCGACCAAGCCGAAGGGGGAAGGAAGCCGCGTGGGGCCCCAACGACGCGACGCAAGCCTGGTGGGGCGGGGCAGGTTACCGGTCTGGGGCCGGTGAGCAGCGCAGCAGTGCGAACACCACGTCCTGGGAGTGCTCCAGAGCCAGTGCACTCAGCACCCGCAGCGCCGCCCGCCTGGGCCGCCCCTCTGCCAGGTGGGGCACCTGAGCCAACAGCCCCCGCACGAGCCCATGCACCTGGCATGAGGGGCGGCGGGCGGCGGTCAGGGCTCTGTGAGCCCTGCCCCCACCAAGCAGGCACAGCTCACCCCCCACAACCTTGGAGGGGCTGGCCGGGGAGGAGCCCGGGG
Source organism: Neotragus moschatus (assembly GCA_006410615.1). Lineage (NCBI taxonomy): Eukaryota > Metazoa > Chordata > Mammalia > Artiodactyla > Bovidae > Neotragus > Neotragus moschatus. Next base: position 134,084 of record SJYA01002023.1, read on the forward strand.
CTCACCTGATCCTCCAGCCTGTGCCCCCGCGCCTCCAGGGCTGAGGACAGGGTGAGCGCTGTCGCCTGGGTTCCCACAAAGCCAGCCTCTTCCAGGCAGGCAGCGGTGTACACGGCAAGGTCTGCGAGGGCCCCCTCCTCCCAGGAGCTCCGGGGAGTCTGGGGATGGGAGGAGGGGGGCATGTGGAGCCCCCTTGCCTCTCTCACACTCTTCTTCCCTCCACAGAGCCTTTCTGCCATTTCCCAGCCCCCTCCCTCGTTACCTCCCCTGCCCCCCAGGCAGCCCTCCTGCTTACCAGCTGGGGCCCCTCAGGGGCTGGCTCCTGGGGAGGGGGCAGGGAGAGGGGCTCACCGCCAGCGGTGGGGGTGGTGGCTGCCACTGCAGGTTCAGGTTCAGGCTGGGGCTGAGGGCTTGGGGCAGGGAGTCCTGTGGGCTGCCCCCGGCTGGCCCGGATCCCTTCAGCCAGGGCTGTCAGGGTCAGGGACCCCACGGGGGCCCCACGGGCTGGGCCCCACATGCCCCCAGCCATGGCTGTGGCACACGCCAAGCTTGTAGCACCTGTCGCTGGTCCTCCCAGGAAGTCGTGCCCAGGCCTGACCTAGAAGCAGGCCCCAGGCAGGCGGGACCAGGCGTGGTGGCATGTCTCTGTGTGTGTGTGTGTGTGTGTGTGTGTGTAGGGTGGAGGTGGGGAGCCATACAGAGGTATCTCCAGGTGTGGTACCTACCAGGGGCTTTGGGAGGGCCCTCCTGCCCAGGCTGCCTATAGCCTGAGTGCCTGGGGTCCAGTTCTGCCCAACCAGGCCCTAGGAGAGGGCCAAGCAAGGTCCCTGGGGGACAGAGGATCTGCCGGGGCAGGGAGTACAAGGGGGTGGTGGCAGGAAGGCGAGCCCTTGACCTGACCGCCAACCCCACTGGGCAGGGAATCCCGGCAAGTGTGCACAGCTCTTAAAGGTCTGGCCCAGCCCTGAGCTGAGACCTCGCCTGAATCAGCCCTGAAAGGCAGTCGAGTCCCATGCTGGGCCTGGGGCTGGAGCTGGGCTGTCCCCTCGGTGTTCCCACCTGACTGGACCTCCAGGAAGGGGACGGACCGAGAGCTGCCACTCCCTCTGAACTCAGAGCAGCCCTGGGGGTGGGCCAGTGGAAGAGCTGCCCGGTGCCTCTGGTGCCCTCACAGGTGGCTAGCGTCACTGGATGGGTTACTGGGGGAGGGTCTAGGTCCTGGCATCAGAGTGCAAAGCTCAGAAGTTATGACATGAGGGGGCCTTGGGCCTGGGTGTGTTCTGTTGTGTGCGTGCTGGCAGGGGTGTTTGTATCTCTCTCCAAGTCCCCATCTCCCCAGGAGGCCTGACCGGGCCTTTGTCCCAAATCCCCACTGTCACCCTCACCCAGCAACGCAGTGGCCACTGCCCAGCCCAGGCTGTGGGAGCCAGAAGAGCTGGTCCTGCCAAATACCTGAGCAGGTGGGAGAGCCCGAGGGCCATCCCCTGGACAGTCAGCATTCCCCTGTGTCCTTGCTGGTTCCTCAAGCTGCCCACCGCCTGGACAAGAGACCGAGGCCTTGGCCCCCGTGTCCTGCAGAGCCTCGACCTTCTCTTCTGGAGTGGAAGCAGGTGGAAACCTGACAAGCCTGCTGCACAGAGGCGGGGCGGCCAGGACTTGGCCAGGTGCCCAGGGCGGGCCCCTGCTCCCTAACTTCCTCCCTGGTTCTGGTCAGGCAGGCCCCACCGCTCCAAGCCTTTCCTGGTACTTCGGGGGCAGCAGCTGGATCCCCACGACCAAGGCCTGGTCCACACTGTGACACGCCAGAGCCATGAGGGAGCCGGATGGGTGGAGTGTGGACCCTGCCAGCAGCAGTGGCAGGGGACACCCAGGCCTCCCCTTGGGGAGGTGGAGGTATTCCAGTGAGCCTTCCCAGGGGGAATCCCAGAGCCCCTCCAGCTGGCGCTTCAACCCCAACCTGTGGCTCCCGCCTCCAGCCTCATGGAGACGTCTCCCAGCCACTCCCCCAGCTCTTAGTTGGGCACAAAGACTGCCCTCCTTTCCCTATACCTCTGCCCTGTCCCGATCTGCCCCTAGAGTCCAGCTCCTCAAGCCTTGGACACCCTCCCACAAGCTTAGCTGACTTCAGGCCTCAGCATAGGGCTGCCTCTTGAACCCTGGCCAGCCTGGGGTCTCCTCTGGGAGCATAAACCCTCTTACTAATTCCTGACTCCAGTCCACCCCAGGAAGCCCTGAGGGTCCAGCGAGTGGCAGGCTGGATGAAGAAATGACACATGACAAGTGGAGACAGTGAATGACTCATGTTAATTTCAGGCAGCTCCCAGCACAGGTTGTCAAAGGGCTCCTCTGACACTCAGTCTGTCCACCAGGGCCTGGAGCTTCTCAGACAGTGCGACCTGCAGCAGGGAGATGTGGGGGGTGATGAGGCCATGGGGGCAGACAGCATAGACCAGGTTGAGGGCGTGACCTCGCACGCACCTGGTACAGTGCTGGCTGCTCCAGCCGCCTGTGGGCGGGGCTCAGACGGTGCAGGGACTGCTGGGCAAAGGCTCTGGATTCAGCCAGAGATGGCAGCGGCTTACACAGCTGTTGGGAGGCGGGAAGGGGCTCAAGGTCAGATGTCAGAGCTTGGTCTGGGTTGAAGGTGCAGACTCAGGGGGTAGGTAGGGGTGGTCACCTGTCCCTGCTGGACCCAGAGTCGCAGCAGTGGCTCCACGTGGGCCGGCCTCACAGTACAGGGCTCCCGGGCCCCTCGAGGCCAGACTCTCAGCTCCTGGCCAGCCTGGGGAGGTGGCTCCTCTGCCAACTGCAGCACATCTAACAGCAGAGACCCTGTGTGTGTGTGCACGTGAGGGGCGCCAAGAATAACTTGTGAGGGGCCTGGGGCTCGGAACTGAACTGAGGAGGGTGGAGGGGCCTCACCATCAGAGCCCAGGAGCCGGAAGGCAGCCTTGCTCCCAGGCAATGTCTGCTTCTCGGGGTCCTCAGTCAGCTTCATCCGCGGCTGGCCTCCCACAGACACCAGCTGTGGGGACAAAGTGCTGGGCTAGCTGCACCTGCTTTCCGGACCCCTGGTCCACCCCCAGCCCACTTGCACTGTGCCCTACCTTGTAGACACAGCCCAGGGAAGGCTGGCGAGGGCAGGTGACCACGCTAGTGCCGATGCCAATGACGTTCACCTCACTGCCCTGGAAGGTGAGTGGGTGGGCACTGAGCTCAGCCAGCATGTGCAGGCCCAGGGCCCCCATGCCACCCTCTGGCCTGCTGCTGCCCTGCCCACCTTCTGGGCCAGCCGGGCCAGCTCCTCCTCGTCAATGTTGTTGCTGACAGCAATGGGGACCGACTGCAGCCAGGGCACCCCGAACCTGTGATGGGGCAGCCTCTCAGATGTTCCTGACTCCTGCAGCTCCCCCTCACCCGTCCAGCCGCCCTCACCTGCTGGTCTGGCTCAAGCCTTCGTGCCTATAGGCCCCTGAGTGAGCCCAGCACAGCCTCCTCACCCGCTGCAGCATTGCCACTCGGGTAGCATCAAAGAGGCTCCCTCCCATTTCCCCTCTCAGTACCCCTGAGCTGGAGGCGGTCTCTCAGCAGACAAAGCCCCTCCCAGGGACTCACTGGGCTGCAGCTGTCTGGAAGACCCCGCGGATCTCCCGAGCCTGCTGAAGCAGGTCGCCACTGTCCAGCCTCACGCCCACTGCCTGGTAGCCCAGCTCCTGAAGGGCGAGGGCTACAGCCAGGAAGTTGGGGAGCCCGCTCCTGGGGACGGGGACAGGAGGGTCAGCATGGGGGATCTTCAGCTTCACTGCTGAGACCATCCCGGGGGATGGCCGGGCCTCACCTCCGCACACTGTAGGTGTCCAGCAGGCCCTGGAAGGCCTGGGGAAAGGCTAGGGCATAGGCCACAAAGGCTGCCCGCTCTCCCGGGTGTGGCTCTTGCACACCCAGCCCCAGGAGGCCACACACACGCTCCAGCCATGTCTCCACACTGGCAGCCAGATCCACCTGGGAGCCCTGACCAGCCGCTGGAGCCAACATCTAAGGAGAGGGGTAAAGGACAGAAGACCCAGAGTGTGGTGGGGGTGGGGGCTGGCTTGCACCAGTAGACAGTCTGAGCACCCGTCTGCCAGAGCCACACTGAGACACCAGCCCAGGGTGGCTTGGATGGGCCAGGCGTGGTACCTGCCTGAGGGCCGAGCAGGGACTGGTGTCTCCTTCTGGGGAAGGGATTGCCCTGGGGGTCTGCCCTCTGGAATGCAGCTAGGGGGACAGGGGTACTGACCGGGTCAGGGGGCACCTCGCTGCCTGAAAAGGAAGTGACAAAGGAGTGTGCCAGGGTCCCAGCCACCGGCACACCCCGCAGCTGTCCTGCGAGCACGTTGCTGCTGGCATCGAAGCCTGGATCAGGGTAAAGTTGGAGGACTTCAGACATTGAAAGGGGGAGGTCTCGGGGCTAGACTCCTCCTCCCGTCTCCTGGCCCTCACCGCCTAGGTAGCTGTAGGTAGAAGCAGTAAGACCCCCGTCGGGACCCTGAGCACGCCGAAGCCCCATCTCCAGCAGCCGCTTGTCGGGCCCTGCGATCAGGCGAAGGCGCGCGGCATTTGTTGCGACGAGGCTGTGGGAGCAGGGAAGTAGGAGACCGGAGTGACGGCCAGGAAGCTACTGGGCCCAGCCTCTCTCTAGAGACTGCGCAGCGGGAGCGAGTGCGGGCCCGCGCTCCACCCCCACCCCGCCCCCACGGGGCCACGCCCCACAGGCCGGCCGGGAAGGCCCCTCCCACTCGCAGGATACTGCCTTCCCACCCCAGGCCCCACCTGGCGTAGCTGACGAGGCAGAGGAGCGGCGTCTCCAGCAGCTGGACCACCAGTAGCGGCCCGGACACCTGCAGTAGCGGCACCTGCGGGGCGGGCTGTCACTCGGTGCCGCCCTGCCCCGTTCGCCACCCCCCGCCACCGCGTCCCACCCCCCGCACTCACGCCGGGGAAGGCGAGGGAGCCCTCGGGCAGGGCCCGCACCGTCACACCAGAGCAGTCGAGGGCACGAAGGTGCTCAAAGAACGCGGGGTCTGTGTCTGGGGGCAGCGCCGAAGCCAGGAACTGCACGTCTGGGGGCGACAGAGGCCGTGGCAGGCGGGGGCTCAGGGGCGTGCGGGCGAGGGCTCGCCGGGCCGGGGCCTACCTGCGTCCCGCAGGCGGAAAGCACGCAGGAAACGCACGCAGTCGCGCAGCCCCGCGGCCAAAGCAAAGGCTCCGCCGAACGGGCACTGGCGGAAGAAGAGCTCGAACTCGGCCTGGTCCTGCGCGCGGCCGGCGCGCCAGTAACCTAGCGCCATGGTGGCCTGGTACAGGTCGGTGAGCAGCGGCCACGCCGCCGCACGCCCCTCGGGGTCCTGCTCCGCCGCCATCGCCCGGACTCTGGCCGCCCCGCCTTCCTGCTTGACGTCCGCGCTCGCCAGGGACCGCCCCGCCAGCGGGTTGGAGCTAGGAGATTGGGACACCGGGGCGCAACCAGAACCCAAGGGGCGGGCCGCCGGCCTCCAGACGCCGGGCAGTCGTCCCTTCAGCTGGACGCGGCTCGAGCTGGGGCGTCTGCTCCCCCTGGTCGGCTCCGTGGGGCACGGTCTGTCTTGTCCCGTGCCACCCGCGGCTCCATGCAGCGTACAGACGGTAAAAGAGGGCAATGCAAACTCCACATCCCCTCCCGCCCAGAGCCACTGCGGCCATGAGCAGGGCAACTCAAGGCCACCACCACACCGCGGCAAGCCCACACTGTCTTGGGAGGAACGTGATGCCAAGCCAAGTAAGGGGCTGCTTGTCCACCAGCTGGCACAGAAGGCTCTCCGGTCCTGCACTCTAAGCCCCACAGGAATCCTAAGGGGCCTTAGAAGCCCCAACAACTCACTCTTCCTTACCAGTCACACCGGCTCCAGGGAGGAACCACTAGTGACACAGTCCTGCCCAGATCAGAGGGTGAGGGGGACACAGGTGGGCGAGGGGCACAGATCCATGGAGTAGTGTGTCCAGGGGTCTGTCAGGGGCCCAGGTCTCTCTCCAGTGGGTGTGTCTGTGTGGCGGGTGCCCTTCCAGGGCTGGAGGGAGAAGGGCAGGGCTAAGGGAAGAAACCCCACCTCCTTCCTAGACATGGACAGATGTGCGCAGGGTTTCCCACAGGTGACTATCTATAGTCACAAGAGCAGGGCCAGGACAGCCACTGGGACCTCTTCCCCAGATGGTTCCAGGCTGGCATTTTTGTACCCACGGGGAAAACTCAAAAAGAGGAGGCAGAGTAGAGATGGTAGGGGACCCACCGTCTCCACCCCCACCAGTGGAGGAGACAATGCACGTGTCAGGGCTCAACCTGGGCATGGCACTTGCAACTGAGAGCTAAGTGAAAAGGGGATGGGAGGGGCAGGCAGAGGGGCGGGCCCACACGGGCACGCCAGGGACACAGGCCCAGGGTGCTCCCTGAATGTGCCCACCCACAGGGCCCAGACCAGGACAGACAAGAGCCAGAGGGGTGGAATCTCAGTCTTTATTGGCTGCAAGGCTGCACAGGTTCAGGCCAGGGCTCAGATCTTGTTGAAAGCAGCAATGTCGACGCTCTGCACCTGCAGGGAGGGAGGCTGGTGGTCACACAGGGCCTTGTTTCCCAAAGTCCTACATGCCTGGCCAGGGCTTCCCATGGGACACCCCTGCACTCCCAAGCGCGCCCCCTCACTCACGTGCTCCTCGAACTTGGTGATCTCCTCTTCCAGCTGGTCTGTCCCCACTTTGTCGTCCTCCACCACACACTGGATCTGCAGCTTGCGGATGCCATAGCCCACGGGCACCAGCTTGGAGCTCCCCCAGACCAACCCGTCCAGCTGGACAGAGCGCACACAGGCCTCCAGTTGGGCCATGTCCGTCTCGTCGTCCCACTGAGGCGAGAGGAAAGGAGCACAGGCTGAGTTTACACTTGCCCTGCCCGTTGCTGACCCCTCCAGGGCCCCAGGCATGGGGTAGGGGGGGTGAGGGAAGGTCGGAGGTGAGCCACTCACAGGCTTCACATCCAGGAGGATGGAGGACTTGGCCACCAGGGCAGGTTTCTTGGCCTTCTTCTCTGCGTACTGCCGCAGCCTCTCCTCCCGCAGCCGGGCAGCCTCCTTGTCCTCCTCCTCGTCACTACCAAACAAGTCGATGTCGTCGTCCTCGTCGTCCTCCGTGGCGGTGGCCGCCTTCCTGCTGGGCGGCTCCACTTGGCGCATGGGAGACACGTGCTACCGTGGCGGGGGGAGCCGGTGTGGAGGCTGAGACCCACGCAGGCAGGACCGCAGGCCCCTGCCCCTCACTGCTGCCTGGGCTGGCCCACAGAGGGCCCCCCGCTCCTCAGAGCCAGGCTGGGGGTCCCTGGTGGGGGTGGGCCCTCACCTGGGTCTGTAGAGTGGTGGCCCGGTGGGCAGGCGAGCTCTTCTCCAGGGCGCTCAGCCGCGCCTCCAGCTTGGAGACAGCCTGCTGCAGATCCTGCACCACTGGGGGGGTACAGGGATGCTGGTTGGACAGTAGGGCCCAGGGAGGGACCCCCACCCCATCAGCCCAGGGCCTCACCCCCTCGCAGACTCTGGTTCTCCACTTCCAGGCTGGCAATCCGGGTGACCAGCTCACTGTGGTCTCCACTGGGCCCACTGGAGGCCCCGGGGCCTGTGCTCTGCAAGGCAGGAGGAGGAGGGGCTCACAGCTTTGCCTGCCCCTTGGGGTCCCCTGTTCACAGCTGTGCTGAAGCAGAGCCCCAAGCTCAGCCTAGGGGGAAGCCATGCGAGCTCCCCAAGCCGAGGCGGCACCACAGCCAAGCGGGAACTCAGCCCAGGAAGCAGGGGGCTCAGGCAGCCCCAACATGGAGGCAGCGCAGAGCCTCAGCTGCTGTTGCCTGTGGGGGTGGAGGGAGGAGGCCAAAGACTCATAGCTCCAGGGGCGGCCAGACCCAGGGCAGGGGGACCAGGCAGCACAGCCTTGAGCAGGGGACAGCAGCGGAGGGCCTGCTGGGGGCAGGAGGATGAGCAGGCAGTGCAGGAGCACCGGCCCGGCCCGGCCTCTTCAGGCCACACGGCTGCCCGCCTTGCAAAGCTCCGGTGATGCAGCGACTCAGCCCAGCTGCCAGCCTGCTCCGTTCCTCGGAGGGGGAGCCCCTGCCATCTACCCCAGGTGGCACTGCCCAGGGAGCTCACCCACAAGGCACCTTGGCTCAAGCCCGAGCTACACGCCAGGACCCAGCTACCCTGCACCCCAATGGAACAGCTCCCAGGACAGGCACCTGGCCCTTTTTACATGGCTGCTGCCCACCTCCGGGGTCCAGTTATGAGAGACCTGGGGCCTTGAGCCTGCCCGCCAAGTACCATTCGGAAGCCATGTGGCTCCTCCATGCCCTGCACACCCCCAGAGGCTGACAGATGCTGGCTCCCCATCCCAGGGCCAGCAGGCAGTGCTGGGCTGACACCATGTTCCACGGGCCATCACTCCCACCACACAGAGCACCCAGCAGAGCCGGCCAGTGGAGCCTAGTGACGGGAAGGGGCAGCGACCAGCTCCTGGATGCCCCCTCCCCTCACGTCAGCCCAGGAATCCACCCCAACCACCCCCACCTTCCTACTCTGGTCAGTGACTGGCCGCCCCGCCTCCCACAGCTGACCACCCTCAGCACATCTCCACCTCCAGCTCGCAACTCAGCTTGCACGGCCATTCCCATGAGGGTCCGTGGGCCCCCTGGCTCAGGGACGTGATCCAGAACCACCTGCTCCTCAGAAGCCCACCTCCCTCCAGGGCTCCACCAGCCTCAGGCCCCCCCCACAACCAAGCCAGGCCCTCCCTCCTGGAGGATCCACGCCCACAAAGCGGATCAAACAGGTCCAGGAGCCTCAAGGCAGCTGCAGCCTCAAACCTTTGCCCTGCTGTGCCTGCCGCCCGGACCTGGGAACCTCCCAACACACCCCTGGCGACAACACTGATGGGTCCCCACGGCACGGGTTCTGGGCCATGAGGACACCGCCGCTCAGCGCAGACCAGGCAACAGGCCACCCGACGGCCTCCAGGCCAGGGCCTAGCCTCCCACCCTGTCCGAGGAGGAAGCCATGGGCTCAGTGAGGTAGCCATCGGGCACGGGCAGTGCCACCCAAGTTTCTACGCTGGGAAGTCCGCGTCCCTGCCTGCAGCCTGGCTGGCACCAGCAGCTCCCAGGAACCTCTGGAGCCCCGGTGTGTGCTGGGCCTGTGTGCCCCAACTCAAGCCCAGTGCTGGGCCAGCACCCTTTCCAGGCGGCTGGAGGCCCCGCCACAGGGCTTCAGGGTGGGGGACACTGTCAACAGTGGGGTCCTCACAGGGGTGATCAGCTGCAACAGGGTCATGAGAGGGGTCCCAACCCAGTGACTGGTGTCCTTGCCAGCAGAGTTTTGTTCACAGAAAGACAATGGAAAGACACAGGAAGAAGACAACCACAAACACGCCGAGGCCTCTCCTAAGAGCCTCAGAAGGAACCCACCGCATCCACACCTTCCGCCCCAACTCTGACCCTCCAGGTCATCAAAACAAGTTTCTGTTGTTTCGGTCACCTGGTGTGTGATGCTTTGTCATTACAGAGCCACCTCGAAGTCCCCTGACCCTGTGGAAAAGTGACCCCAGGGCAGAGGGTCTGAGGAGCTGGACGGGCAGGCTCCTGGATTATCCCAGTTGGCCCAGTGTCGTCACAAAGGGCCCCATCAGAGACAAGTAGGAGAGAGAAAGAAACGAGATGGAAATGGGTGTCAGAGTCCCGACACCGCTGGCTGGAAGCCACAGGCCAAGGCATGTGGGCAGCTTCTCAAAGCAGGAAGGTAGGTTCTCTCCTGGAGTCTCCAGGAGCAGCACAGCTCTGTGGACAGTGAGGCTGAGGCTGGACACTACCCTGCGGCCCTGGGCGGGCGAGCAGCAGGGTTGCCATCCCTGAGGGATGTGCCCCAGCCAGGCTAGGGACAGAGCTGGACGGGGCCGTGCTCCCCTCCTGACCTCAGGTGGGCCAGGAGGCCACGCTGGGCTGCAGGCCCCTCTCTGGGCTTCCAATCAAGAAGGTAGCTTCACACCCTGTGAAAGCTTCATGCTGGGAAAGACTGAAGGCGGGAGAAGGGGACAACAGAGGATGAGATGGTTGGATGGCATCACTGACTCAACGGACATGAGCTTGAGCAAGCTCCAGGAGATGGTGAAGGACAGGGAGGCCTGGCGTGCTGCAGTCCACAGGGTCGCAAAGAGCTGGACATGACTGAGTACCNGCTGGGAAAGACTGAAGGCGGGAGAAGGGGACAACAGAGGATGAGATGGTTGGATGGCATCACTGACTCAACGGACATGAGCTTGAGCAAGCTCCAGGAGATGGTGAAGGACAGGGAGGCCTGGCGTGCTGCAGTCCACAGGGTCGCAAAGAGCTGGACATGACTGAGTACCTAAACGACCTTGATGACCCCGTGACCCACCCCTCTGGGGACAGCCACAGCTGACAGGGGAGGAGGAAGCAGGGGAGGAGGAAGCAGGGCAGGCGCCAGCACACAGGCAGCCGCAGGCCTGGGACGGCAGGAGCAGCCACCTCAAGGTGGGCAGCGCCGGGTGACCTCCAGCTTGGCGAGGCCTCGGGCAGTGCGGTGGGCAGCCCTGCATGCCTCACCCCAAGGTGCCCTGAAGGCCATGCTGGGGGAAATGCCAGACAGGCTGCCTGGTGTGAGGGCAGTACTCACTCCAGCCAGAGACTTCTGGATGTTTTCTCTGGCTCTCGCGATGTCACGGAGGATCACACTGGCGCCATTCTCCTGCAGACAGTGCAGAAAGAACCTGTCTGTTTTTTTTCAATTAACATTTTTTTCTACAAATAAGCAAACCTCAGCTACCCCAAGGCCCAAGTGCAGCAGCCCCTACCTGGCGTGAGGAGCCAGCCACGGGTCCGTTCATCTGCTCGTAGAACTTCCTTTCTGCATCATCGTATTTGAACTTGTCAAACCAGATCTTCTCATGCATAAGGAAGTTTGTGGCCATTTTTCTGTTGAAGAGAAGAGAGACTAAGGCCCGCCGGGAGGAGAGGCTGCCCGCGCCAAGGCCCTAGGACCTGCCCGCACGCATGCCCTTCCGATGGCACGGACCCCAAGGGAGCGGGGCAAGCTGTCCAGTCCTGGGTGGCAAGTCCCAGAACAGGGTACCAGAGGCTCTCCGCGTGGGCCACAACGAGCCTGGGAGCCCCCTAACCCCAAGCCCGCTATATGGACTCCTTTCAGGACTAAGGCCGGCGGTCTCCAGGCCAGTCCCTAAGACCAGCGACTCTCAAAGCATGGCCAGGGACCTCTGGGGGTCACCAAGGTCCTCCCTTTCCCCACCACGCATCTGTTCAAGGCTGGATTGATCAGACAATACACACTCACACACTGAATTGCACAGTAGGTTTAGGAATTCAGCTGCCTCCTGATTAAGTCAGACACAAGATTTGCAAAAATACAAAATAAGGCCAATCTACTTCACTGAATATTTGTTACAGAAAAACTATTCTTCACATAAGTGTCAGTAATGTGTAACAAGATTCTTATCTGTCAACTAGTAAGTAACGCATTTAACTACTACAGTGGGACAACCGAGATAGAAAACAAACACTCTCTAACACCCAGAGACTGGTAAGTGTGAGTCCGGCTGCTCCAGGTGGGCCTGTGAATTGGATCCAGCCACGTTCAAGGCTGCAACCAGCGGCTTCTCCACCACTCGCCAGGGCAGGGGAGCCGCCAGACCTGGGCCATAGCCCAGATTCCACAAGCAAAGTCCGCTGCTCGGGGCTGCCCATCCCTCGGCCAGTGCAACAGAACAGGACCCGATCCTGCCAACACTCTTTGCTGCAGATCCCTGGCCACCACCGGACCTCAGTGACGAGAGGGGCAGGACCCTGAGACCCTCTCCAACCCTCCCCCGAGAGGCACCGTGAAGATTCTTTTAGACCCATATCTCTCCTCCAGCCTTCTGGGGAACATCTGACCACAACAGACCCCACATCAAGGCCAAGACCCTATCAAACCAGCATGTTTATGCCCTCTGAGGGGTGGAGGGGCTCCTGCCAGAGTCTGGGGTCCAGGAAGCCCTCTCCCTACTGTTGCACCTTCAGGCTGCCTAAGGTCCACCTGTCTCCGCCCATCTGCCTAAGCCCCACAGGCTAGCAGACCCCTTCCTCGGCCAGGCCCTGGCCCCCAGAGGTCAGCTGGCACCGCACAAAATCACTCTGGGGCCAGATCCCCAGATCCACAAGCAGGAGGCAAGTTGGCCTTGTCCAGTGGGTGTCTTTCAGACTCAGGCGGAGCACCAGAGACGCCCACCTCATGTCAGGTCACTTCAGATGAGTGAGGCCAGGCCCAGTGGGGCTCAGATATGAGGACCCACCATCACACGCCCCCGCCCCACCCGTGACTGTCAGGGGGGACCCTGCAAGCTGCCCGGCCAGAGGGGAAACACCGCGCAGGCCACATTTGGGCCCACCCTGACCCCATGGGGGTGACCAGGATGCAGTGCTCCCAGGCAGAGCCCAGAGGCAGCAGTGCCCAGGGTAGAGCCCTATTCCTGGAGAGCTGTTTGGGTAGCCTGCTCGGCTGGGCCGGCGGTCTTGGGATGAGTTCTGCCAGGGTGGGAGCAGGGAGGGGTTGCATGCTGGCCTGGGAAGCCCAGGCGCCTGGCCAGCACGCTTCTCCTACTTGGGTCTCAGGCTGGACCTGGATGGGCCCGGCCGGGTACTGGGTCGGTGAGCCAGGGACGCAGCTTCGAGGCGCCAGGCCATGCGCAGGGCCTCAGTCGCGTGGTGGCGGCACTCCGCGCTGTCGTAGGTGGGCTTGCTGAGCCACGGGGCCTCGGCGTCCTTGTGTAGGAAGTACCAGTAGGGCAGGGCACAGGGGGCCTCTCCGTTGGCCCGCCGCGGCCCAAGCCGCTTGCTTCCCGCGGCGTTACGGCCCCTCCGGTCTCTGCGGCCCCGCCGGGCACTCTCCGCCTGGCTGGCTCGCTCCTGCAGGCGCACCTTCCCAGGGGGATGGCCATCAAACAGGGCCTCATAGAAGCCCCTCTCGGCTGCATCGTAGCGGGGTTTCTCCAGCCACACCTCCCGCACCAGTGCCTGCAGGCTGTCCAGTGGTGGCTGGCTGTTGGCTGGTGGACTGGGCTGGCGGACAAGGTGCAGATCGAGGGTGGCCACCTGCTGGCCCGTGTCAGGAGCCCCCAGTGCGCCACTCCCCTCTGTGGCCAGTAGCAGGGCCTGAGACCACTCCACAAATGCCCGCTCAGCCTGGTCGAAGGACGACTTGTTGACCCAGATGCCCCAGGCCACGTGGTGGCAGGCCACCTGGCTCCCGTGGGTGCAGGGGACCCCGGGCGCCAGGGCAGGATGCTGGGCTGCCTGGGCAGCCACGTCGGCCAGCCTCTGGCGGTACAAGCTCTCCGCCTGGTCGAAAAGAGGCTTGTCCAGCCAGACGTGGTCAGCCGAGAGGCCTACGAGGGCCAGGTCTGCCTGGCCGAGCCAGCCCTTTGGGGAGCGCTTCCTCTTTTTCTGCAGCGGCTTCTTCCCGTCGAGGTTCTTCCCAGGCTCTCTCCTGCCGCTACTGTCTGCCTCGTCCTCCTGACCTGGTCCGTTCACGGCCAGCGTCTCGGCCAGGAGCTGCTGGGTGGCGGCTCTTGTGGCCTCGTGCTCATAGAACCTCCGCTCGGCTTCCCCATACTTCTGCTTGTCCTCCCAGACGGTCTCCAGGGCGCAGGAGGCCTTCAGGCTCCTCATCTTGCGTGCAGCGTTAAAAAGCAAGCACAAGAGGGCAGTTGCAACACGGCCCCTCCCGGTTGGCCCTCCCTGCTCGGCCTCCCGGATGGGGTGCCCTGGGGCAGCATGCACAAGGAGCTCGGAAGGCATTCAACACGCATGTGCAGGGCTGTGGCGTGGCGGGGGCACGTATGTGTGTGTATTGTCCTAACTGCAAAACTTGTCTCATCCAACAAGTACCCAGGGTCTCTCCAAGAGGTCCAGAGAACACTTTCCAAACCTCTTTGGTTATGGAAACCTTTCCTGTGAACCCCAAAAATGGCCACCAGGTAAAACACAGGACACACTCAGCTAATCTGATTTTGACGTCGACAGCAAATGATCTTGAGAATAAGTTTATCCCATGAAACCATTGAGACTCCCACTGAAAAGTGAGCTGCTGTTCATCTGAAATTTTAACTGAACGTCCTGTGCTTTCACTAGGCCTGGCCAAACACCCTGAGGCAGAGCTTCTGTTCTATGGAAATGACTTGGTGGTCTCAGGGGACGGCCCGGCACACCCCGCCTGACCTGAGTCCCCCACCTGCATGGCCACACTGCCATCCTGAGCAGGGCCTGTTCCAAGGGGGAACTGGAAGGTCGGGGACAAGGGGCAGCCAAGAGCAGAGGGTGAGAACTCACCCCCGTGGAGGCCAAATCCGGGGACACAGCAGGGAATCACTATCTAAAAGGGAAGGTACCCAGTGGCCCAGGCAGAACCTGGTCACCCCATCTCCAGAGCAAGAGGCAATCAGCCCCCACCATGGGTGCACCTCGAGGGGCCGCCGCGCAGGAACCTGAGTCCTGTCCTTGCGCTTCAGCACCTTTTGGTTAAGGGGCTCCATCACCAGAACATTGGGAGGTGGACACGGGGCTCCGCACCTCCTGTCATGGCCCCTGCACAAGCTGCTGCTGGCAGGATGATGCCCCATTCTGCTCTGGGGCATCAGGTTCCACAAAGACTAGACCCTGCCCAGGCAGCCCAGAATGCTAAAGCACCCCCCACTGCCAGAAGCAGCCCCGCCCAGGAAGCCAGCCTGCTCTTGGGATGCACCAGGGGCCACAAGCCCACACCAGACCCGCCAGTTCTCGAGTGGAGCTGGACTGGCCAAGGTCTCCATGCCCCTCAGATCCTACTCTGAACCCTGTGCTGGAAGCAGAGGCACCAGGCCAACTGGCCCGGGGCTGGCAGCTGTCTCCCAGAATGTCCTATGTCCCCTGCCGCCATCATGAGGTCTGTGGAGCCCTCACCCAGGATGAGGCCCCAGGGGGAGGCAGACTGTCGCCCTGATGGCACACCCCCCCCTGCCGCTCCCTGCAGGGTCTACAGCCCTTTCCTAACACCACCCCTCCAACCAAAACCCAATTCCAATTACCCTGCAATGCACAGGCTAAATCCTGACCTGCCCAGGACTTCAGGGAGACCCCTGTACTCTGAGGGTGGGGGCCCCAGGCTTAGAGGGGTCCCTGGCTTCCCCCTCGAGCCTCCCCCCGACCCCGCCGGTGGCAGCGGCACTTACCGAGGCCAGGCTGATGGCAGAGGCAGTGCTAGGGGGCAGGGCTGGGTGTCCAGGAGGCAGGGGCATTGTGACATCACCCACTGTCCCCAGGGGCTGCGGGCCTACCAGGCTGGGCCTGTCTGCCCTCTGCCCTCCCCCACAGACCCTCACACAGCAGCCTTGCCCACCAGGCTGAAACCCTGCCTGAATCTAGCAGCCTAGACACGTGGCTCCTCACACCAGGCCAGGCTCCACTTGGAGCCCTCTGAGCCACTGCCGTTTCTGAACATGCCTGAGAGCCGACCTGGCCGGGTCGGCGGTGGCGCCCTGCCCTCCCACAGGTGGAGGAACGCAGGCTGATCCCTGCTCAGGGGTACCCCCCACTGCTGGGGCTGGGGCTGGCTTGGCCTGGGACAGGCAGAAGCTACCCTCCAGGCCCAGCCTCCACTCCAGATGAGGTCAGGCGCCCGGGAGGTGTCAGGATGCAGCAGGCACGGGGGCTGGGCTGCGGTGCCCAGGTGCCTGGGGCAGGACGGTACTTACTTTCCCTTTGGTCTCCTAGGACAGCATGAAGAGAAAGCAGCAAGGTTAGAGGTGGTCTGACAGGGTGGCCCGAGCAGGCTGGGGGCCTTTGCTGAAGCTGCTTGGTGAGGCGGTGTGGAGGCAAGTTTGGTGGAGGAGAAAGACAGCCAGAGCTCACCCCCAAATCCCCGTTCAGTTCAGTTCAGTCGCTCAGTCATGTCCGACTCTGCGACCTCATGGACTGCAGCGTGCCAGGCTTTCCTGTCCATCACCAACTCCCGGAGTTTACCCAAACTCATGTCCGTTGAGTCAGTGATGCCATCCAGCCATCTCATCCTCTGTTGTCCCCTTCTCCCNCTTATCACTGGCACAGATCAGGGGCTATCGGGTGGGCCTCTGCCGAGCTCGGGCCGGTTTCTGGGTGGGAACAGCGCGCGCTGGTTCTGTTTGGAGCCCGTGAGCAGTCGCCTGTGGAGGACAGGGCTGTCTATTCCGGGCTTGTGGTCAGCTTTACCCCAAGTTGTAGTGGGTCCGAGTGACAGCATAAAATTGACGCAGCTAGTGAAACGTGGGAGCAGCGGTCTGCGGCTTTGCTGTAAAGAAGCTCCTCAGGCCAGCCTGGGTTTTGGCTTCTGAGAGCCTCTCAGGGAGCTATGTAGCTATGTAGGCAGGGGAGACCTTCCTGAGGTGTAGGTCCCCAGGAAAGTCCTGGCCCCTCTAGTTGGTTCTAAGGAAGAGTGTGAGGCTAGGGACAGGAAGCACCTTAGAGGCTGCGAGGGGAGGGTGGTGTGGGGTGTGCTTGTAATTTTTAATTGACCTAGGAAAAATAAGCTAAGTCTGCAGTTTTTAAGATTGCATTTTTAAAACGTTTTGATATTTTCTTTAAACTCTGCTTTAGCACGTTCTAAATTCTTCAACGGGCTTACCAGGTGGCTCGGTGGAAAGAATCTTCCTGCAACACAGGAGATGCAGGTTCCATCCCAGGGTTGTCAAGATACCCTGGAGGAGGAAATGGCAACCCACTCCAGTATTCTTGCCTGGGAAATCCCATGGATAGAGGAGCCTCGTGGGCTCCACGGGGTCACAAAAAGAGTGAGATACGACTTAGCAACTAAAAAATTCTTCAACAATGAGAGTCCCTCACCCACTCAACACTGTCCCTTCAGTGAGAAGCCCCTGCTCTAGTGCTGGGAATGAAGCCCTCACAGCAGCAGAATGGACAGCCAAAGCCCTACCTGCAGACCTGCCCCTCTATGATACACATCCCGCAAGGGACAGCTCAGGACACGCAACCACTATTAGTGTCCTCCCAGGCACGTCCAGGCCTTTCTGCTCCTGCCCCCTTTCTCACTGGGCTGATCCTAGATCCATCTCAGGTGCCACCCCTGCCCATCTCCCTTAACCAGCAGACCCTTCATTCACAAATGGTTGCCACCTCGGGGATATACCATGAAGGCGGACCTGGTCCTGGAGCTCTGAGTCCTGTGGGTGGGGGAGGGGAGGAACTTCTGGAGAAGCAGGCTGGTGGGGTGGGACTCAGGGATAACCATCTAGAAAGAGACCGAGAAGGTAGGGAGGCACTGACACTATTGGGGAGAGTAATGGGGTGCTGACAAACGCAGTGTGTGGTCAGCTAGATGGGGCACAGGCGTTGGGACTGTGTGCCTAGCACAGGGGGGACAGCCGGCGCTGCCCAGATAAACAAAAGATGTCATGACCATGTGGGCACACCAGTCACTGGTCCACACTCATGAAGAGGGGACTTGAGAAGAGGGGGATCCCAGAGCCAGGGAAGGTGCCTGGGTCCTGAGGGAGGCAGTCCCGCTCCGGCCTGGAGGCTGGGCACTCACAGCACTGCCTGAACGGCCAGGGCACCAGTGGGCCAACCCGTCTAGAACTTCCTGTTGAGAAAGGTGCCACTCACCTCCCTGCCCGCCAGGCCCATTCCTGTGTGACACCTGTCACTGTCTTCGGGAGAAGGACAGGCTGGGCCCCAGCACCCAAGCCACCACATGAGGGCTAGGGAAATGAAGGGCCAGGTCGGGCTCCTCTGCTGGGGCCCCAGGGGAGCCTGAACCAGCAGACTGACACTCTCCTCAGATCCTTCTGTGCCCGCCTGGTCTATCCAAACCCAGACCCAGCCTCTTTCCCCGAAGTCCTGGGAGGAAGTAGAGGAGCCCTGGGGAGTGCGGTTACCCAGGCCCGCATGTGGCCGTGTGGGGAGAGGCTGGCTCTGGCCACCACACTGGGACCATTGCAGGTGCCCTGCCCTTTGTCCCTACCAGCTGACAGCTCACCCTCTCCTGCCACCTGCCCACTCACCACTTCTGTCTCCGCCCACTGCCATCTTTCTGCCCCCGGGTCAGTTGGTCACCATGGTCCAGCAGCACTTGGGGGCTGGCCAGGCTTAGGAGGCAGTGCTGGGGTGGGGATGGGGGTGGCTGGCACACAGGCCTGTGAAAATGCTCTTTATTGGCTCCCAGGGATTGGAAGCGGACACTCAGGGATGGAGTTGGGGAGCAGAGTGCTGGGCTTGGCTTCCCTGATGTGGACGGAGGCCCCACCAGACAGTCACTGAGGCCTGCCTCAGCAGATGGAGTGGAGCAGAGGCCACCATCAGGAGGGCAAGCGGTGCCCCCGGCTCCTGGCAGGTTCTGAGAGTGGCTGCTGCTGGGTGCTGCCGGCCGGGCACTGGGGAGGAGGTGGACCAGTTCCGGCCACAGGCTTCACTTCCGGGCCTGCTCATAGTTGTCCGTGAACCAGGCACAGGTCTCCTTCACGGCTGCAGAGGTGGGCAGGTGAGGGCCAGGGCAGTCCTGACCTCCCCGGAAGGAGGATGGGGACCCAGGGAGTCCTGCCTCTGCAGTGAGGGCACGGAGGCCAAACCCGTGGAACGTTCCCCTCAGCTGGCACTGGGAAAGCTGAGGCCTGGGCAGGGGCAGTGGTGGGCCCCGGGAAAGGCCAGAAGGCCCTGAGGAACAGGGTGGGAGGCTCACCCTGCTTGAAGGGTGTGAACCGGAAGTCAGGCAGGTAGGCCCGCAGCTTGGCATTACTGGCCGTCTTCTTAAACTGTCCATCTGACTTGGTTGTATCAAACTGGGCACTTGGTCAAGGCCTCAGCACGAGGGGAAGCCCCACTGCCCCCACCTGCCCTTGAGCCTGGCCCAGCTTTCCCAGGGGGAGCCTCCAGGGCAGAGCAGCAGTGCCCCCACCCCCTGGCCACCAGGGTGAGTGCCATGGGGGCATCAGGGCACAGTCTCCTGCAGGGAGGCCCGAGGCACCCCAGCCTCCGACCAAAGGATACGGTGACCTCCCCGTGGAAGTCCATGGCCTCCACCACGGCCTCAGCTGCCTCCTGGACGGACACCTCGTCCTCCTCGCCCACTGTGGGGAGCCAGGGGCCAAAGGCCAGGTCAGGCCCTTGCTGCCTGGCCCCCAGAAGTCCCTTCCCTGCTTGGCAGCTCCAGGGACACACAGGGTCGCCCCCAGCGGGTGGGGGTGGGGCTGCTGGGTGCCCACCTGACAGGATGATGGGCTCCACCTCGTCGTATTCCCGCAGGGCCCAGATAAAGAGCCGGGCCAGGTCCTGCCAGTCAGACGTCTGGGGTCAGAGGCCACCAGTGACAGCCCACGGGCGCGTGTCCCCTCTCCAGCCCAGGTCCCTTCCTTTGGGCAGTGGCCAGCCAGCTGTGCCCCAACTCCCTCCTCCAGATGAGCTCAAAGCTACCCCAGCAACTCTCCAGGGACAGGAACCTACAGGGCCCCAGCGAGGATGGGGGCAGCCTGGACCCCCACACTTTCCCAGGCTCCTTCCCGCCTGCCCATGGCCAGCTCGGCAGCCCCAGGAGACATTCTGGGGGACAGCCGTGCCCCTCTGCGGCACCAACCAGCGAGTAGATGAACTGCCTCCGGGGCCTCCCCGTGCCCCACACCGTCAGGGCTGAGCCGCTGCCTGTGGGTCAGGAGGGCAGGTGTCAGAGGGGCTGTGGCAGCATCAGCCATCCCGCCCCCCTGGGCTGCACCCCAGGGGCCCCCACGGGCAGCGGGCACTCACTCTTGGCCAGGTGCACCTTGTGGATGAGGCCAGGCAGTACGTGGCCATCCTCGATACTGAAGTTGTCGTGGGGCCCGAAGACGTTGGTGGGGATGACAGCGGTGAAGGTGCAGCCATGCTGCTGAAAGTAGGCCCTGCGGCGGCAGTGTCCCCTCTGGCCCTCACCCTAGGGCCACTGGCCCGTCCCACCCCGAGTCCCACCCCAGCCGAAGTCTGGGAGCCCTGACAGGCCACCCCCTGGGCCCACCCACCGCGGGGCACCGAGGCCCCCTTCCCCAGCCTGACTGGCCTCTGCCCAGGGGGAGTATGAGGAGGACCTGTTCTGCACGTCGATCATCCTCTTCGCGTAAGAGTAGCCAAAATTGCTGCTGTGCGGCGGCCCGTTGTGAATCTGGGGGAGCAGAGGACCTGCTGCTTCTCAGCCCCGGCCCCAGGCCAGGCCCCACCCTGTCCAGGTTCCTCCCCTTACCATGGTCTCATCGATAGGGTAGGTGGTCTTGTCTGGGAAGATGCAGGTGGACAGGCAGGAGACCACCTTGCGCACGCCCACCTCGAAGGCTGAGTGTAGCACATTATCATTGATGTGTATGTTTTTCCTCTGTGGGGTTGGGGGGGGGCGGTGGGAAGCAGGGGTCAGGCCCCTCCAGGAATGGTCCGAAGCCTCATCTGCTCCTCCAGGGACTGAAGTGGGGATGGATTCTGGAGGCCGCATCTGAGCCTGAGTTCCAACTACTCCCAGGGCCCACCCCTAGGACTGCAGGAGGGTCTAGGCCTGCCTCCCCTGAGGCTGTGGGAGGACCTCAGAGGAGAGGGCTACACCCCAAGCCCAGGGCTGAGCCCCACCTTCAGGGGCTGCTGAGGTGATTCAGGAGCCAGGGGGGCCCAATCTGGCCCTGAGGCAGGGGGGGAAGATGGGGCCCTTCCACATCTCCAACCCAGGAGCTCACCCCTGGCTCTACTGCTCTACAGTAGTGAAGCCTTTGCCGGCCACACCCCTCCTCAGGCCTCACTTCCCTCTCCGAGGCAAGGGGCATTTGGGTGGTTTGGGGAGAGGGGAGAGGTGGTGTTCAGGCAGCCTCCTGGGAAGGCTGTGGCTGAGACAAGGACAGACCCCCGTGCAGAATCTGGTCTAAGCTTCCACCATCCCAGGCCCAAAGTAGGGCTGAACCACACCAAGGCCAGTGGCAGAGACAGGGACAGCCCTCAGGGGCAAAGCCTGGCAGGGGCAGGGCCCTGGGAGAGCCCAGCTTACACCTCAGCAGCCCAGGGTGCACCCCAGGCTCAGTGCAGCTGGACCTCCTGGGAGCAGGGCATCTGGAGGCCCAGGAAGCAGGAAGCAGTTGGGGCAGGATCACACGGCAAATGCTGGCTTCTCTCAGCTCACCCAAACCCCATTTACCTCTTGGGCTTTCCCTATTGGACCAAATGTCCCCAAGCCTACCTGTGTGCCCCTCTGCCTACAGCCCAAGTGTAGGGCACTGGGGGCCCTCAGGGCTGCCCCACCTGCTGGGCCAAGCCCTGACCCCTCAGGAACTTCGTGGGGCCAGAATGAGAGCTTGGGAAGCTGGCCAAAAAGCCCCCAAAATCCGGGATCCTAGCTCCCAGTGCTCACTGGGGCTCTCCCTTACCCAGAAGTCCAAATTGTATTTGATATTCCGGAACAGGCCCCCCACCATTGCAGCAAGATGGATGACGTGTGTGGGCTGGACCTGTTGAAACAGCGCTCTGGTCTGTGCAGCATCCCTGTGGGGAAGCCAGGCCATCAGGGGCTGCTTGGAGGCAAGAGGGAAGGAGCGCCCTGGCTCAAGGCACTGGGGGCAGGAGCCAGGCAGGGCCAAAGGTGGGAGGGGCTGCCAAAAGGGAAAGTGGCCAGGCCAGGCCAGGCCGTGGCTGGTAGGAGAGTGTGGGTTTCCAGGAAGAGAAAGGAGGAAGTTTGCCCAGGAGCAAAGGTGTGCACATCCTGGCCAGGCCAGCCACCTGGCAGGGAGGGCCAGGATTCGAGGCCCCGCCGAGGACACGGCTGGCCCCGAGCGCTCAGTCTGGAGAGGGCACAGTGGGTGTGGTCCAGGGATAGGCAGACTCACGTGAGATCAGCATCCTTGGAGGAGACAAACACCCAGTCCTCTCCGGGCAGCCTGGCCCCATCTTCTACCACCTTCTGGATGGCTCTGCCCACCAGCCCTGAGCCCCCAGTCACTAGGATCCGCCTGGTCCCCCGAGGATCACCCATGGTGGCTACACCTGTAAGGCCAAATGGTGCGAGGCTGAGGCCATCGCTCCCATCCCACAGAACCCCACTCCCCTGAGCTGCCCCAGCCCAGGGTCACTGCCCCTAGCATTGGGGCACAGTATGAGGTCACCAGGCCAGGGAGACTGCCTGCTGGGGACCAGGCAGACGCAGCTAGCCTGAGCCATCCGCTCCTCTCAGCTCTGTTCCCCAGGGAGCCCTGTGCCTACCACTCAGCCCAGAGAACCAGGCTCTGCCCTGCGGGCCCAACCCTGACCCCCACTGGGCCAAGAAAGAGAACATTTGGCTCCTTTCTGGCTCACAAGAGGGAAGGCAGCCAACCTTAGGTCTGGGGCTTTCTGACCAAAGTCTATATGCTACTGACTGCGAGAAGGGGTGGCGCCTGTGTTTGCAACCCAGTGCCCACTTCAGCTAGCCTTGGAAAGCTTGGTTCCTTCTGGGCAGGCAGAGCTTCTGGCTACCTGGAGAAATGGACAGGCCTCAGGGTGCCACCACCTCGTAGCACCCTATCCTGGGGGTTGGAAATCTGCTCGGGCAGCTACTGGAGGACTTTGAACTCCCCGATGCAGAGCCGACGGGCAGCCCGGACCAGAGGGGGCCCTTCCCGGACATTCTGATGGCACGGACAGTGTAGCAGCAGGCCCTGGGGTAGACGCTACCGCGGCCGGGCCCCTCTCACGTTTCCCCAGGCGCTTCCCAAGCCCTCCACCCCTGGACCCTCCTCTGAGCCCACTCGCACAGTGCATTTGGGCCCCCTTCCGTGCTTCCTGGTCCCTCCCACGCCCCCAGTTCCCGGCACCCTTTAGGCATTTCTGATTGTCACGGGGCACCCAAGGTCCAGGCCCCGGCTCGCCATCCCACGCCCCCACCACCCNCCAGGCAGTACGTGGCCATCCTCGATACTGAAGTTGTCGTGGGGCCCGAAGACGTTGGTGGGGATGACAGCGGTGAAGGTGCAGCCATGCTGCTGAAAGTAGGCCCTGCGGCGGCAGTGTCCCCTCTGGCCCTCACCCTAGGGCCACTGGCCCGTCCCACCCCGAGTCCCACCCCAGCCGAAGTCTGGGAGCCCTGACAGGCCACCCCCTGGGCCCACCCACCGCGGGGCACCGAGGCCCCCTTCCCCAGCCTGACTGGCCTCTGCCCAGGGGGAGTATGAGGAGGACCTGTTCTGCACGTCGATCATCCTCTTCGCGTAAGAGTAGCCAAAATTGCTGCTGTGCGGCGGCCCGTTGTGAATCTGGGGGAGCAGAGGACCTGCTGCTTCTCAGCCCCGGCCCCAGGCCAGGCCCCACCCTGTCCAGGTTCCTCCCCTTACCATGGTCTCATCGATAGGGTAGGTGGTCTTGTCTGGGAAGATGCAGGTGGACAGGCAGGAGACCACCTTGCGCACGCCCACCTCGAAGGCTGAGTGTAGCACATTATCATTGATGTGTATGTTTTTCCTCTGTGGGGTTGGGGGGGGGCGGTGGGAAGCAGGGGTCAGGCCCCTCCAGGAATGGTCCGAAGCCTCATCTGCTCCTCCAGGGACTGAAGTGGGGATGGATTCTGGAGGCCGCATCTGAGCCTGAGTTCCAACTACTCCCAGGGCCCACCCCTAGGACTGCAGGAGGGTCTAGGCCTGCCTCCCCTGAGGCTGTGGGAGGACCTCAGAGGAGAGGGCTACACCCCAAGCCCAGGGCTGAGCCCCACCTTCAGGGGCTGCTGAGGTGATTCAGGAGCCAGGGGGGCCCAATCTGGCCCTGAGGCAGGGGGGGAAGATGGGGCCCTTCCACATCTCCAACCCAGGAGCTCACCCCTGGCTCTACTGCTCTACAGTAGTGAAGCCTTTGCCGGCCACACCCCTCCTCAGGCCTCACTTCCCTCTCCGAGGCAAGGGGCATTTGGGTGGTTTGGGGAGAGGGGAGAGGTGGTGTTCAGGCAGCCTCCTGGGAAGGCTGTGGCTGAGACAAGGACAGACCCCCGTGCAGAATCTGGTCTAAGCTTCCACCATCCCAGGCCCAAAGTAGGGCTGAACCACACCAAGGCCAGTGGCAGAGACAGGGACAGCCCTCAGGGGCAAAGCCTGGCAGGGGCAGGGCCCTGGGAGAGCCCAGCTTACACCTCAGCAGCCCAGGGTGCACCCCAGGCTCAGTGCAGCTGGACCTCCTGGGAGCAGGGCATCTGGAGGCCCAGGAAGCAGGAAGCAGTTGGGGCAGGATCACACGGCAAATGCTGGCTTCTCTCAGCTCACCCAAACCCCATTTACCTCTTGGGCTTTCCCTATTGGACCAAATGTCCCCAAGCCTACCTGTGTGCCCCTCTGCCTACAGCCCAAGTGTAGGGCACTGGGGGCCCTCAGGGCTGCCCCACCTGCTGGGCCAAGCCCTGACCCCTCAGGAACTTCGTGGGGCCAGAATGAGAGCTTGGGAAGCTGGCCAAAAAGCCCCCAAAATCCGGGATCCTAGCTCCCAGTGCTCACTGGGGCTCTCCCTTACCCAGAAGTCCAAATTGTATTTGATATTCCGGAACAGGCCCCCCACCATTGCAGCAAGATGGATGACGTGTGTGGGCTGGACCTGTTGAAACAGCGCTCTGGTCTGTGCAGCATCCCTGTGGGGAAGCCAGGCCATCAGGGGCTGCTTGGAGGCAAGAGGGAAGGAGCGCCCTGGCTCAAGGCACTGGGGGCAGGAGCCAGGCAGGGCCAAAGGTGGGAGGGGCTGCCAAAAGGGAAAGTGGCCAGGCCAGGCCAGGTCGTGGCTGGTAGGAGAGTGTGGGTTTCCAGGAAGAGAAAGGAGGAAGTTTGCCCAGGAGCAAAGGTGTGCACATCCTGGCCAGGCCAGCCACCTGGCAGGGAGGGCCAGGATTCGAGGCCCCGCCGAGGACACGGCTGGCCCCGAGCGCTCAGTCTGGAGAGGGCACAGTGGGTGTGGTCCAGGGATAGGCAGACTCACGTGAGATCAGCATCCTTGGAGGAGACAAACACCCAGTCCTCTCCGGGCAGCCTGGCCCCATCTTCTACCACCTTCTGGATGGCTCTGCCCACCAGCCCTGAGCCCCCAGTCACTAGGATCCGCCTGGTCCCCCGAGGATCACCCATGGTGGCTACACCTGTAAGGCCAAATGGTGCGAGGCTGAGGCCATCGCTCCCATCCCACAGAACCCCACTCCCCTGAGCTGCCCCAGCCCAGGGTCACTGCCCCTAGCATTGGGGCACAGTATGAGGTCACCAGGCCAGGGAGACTGCCTGCTGGGGACCAGGCAGACGCAGCTAGCCTGAGCCATCCGCTCCTCTCAGCTCTGTTCCCCAGGGAGCCCTGTGCCTACCACTCAGCCCAGAGAACCAGGCTCTGCCCTGCGGGCCCAACCCTGACCCCCACTGGGCCAAGAAAGAGAACATTTGGCTCCTTTCTGGCTCACAAGAGGGAAGGCAGCCAACCTTAGGTCTGGGGCTTTCTGACCAAAGTCTATATGCTACTGACTGCGAGAAGGGGTGGCGCCTGTGTTTGCAACCCAGTGCCCACTTCAGCTAGCCTTGGAAAGCTTGGTTCCTTCTGGGCAGGCAGAGCTTCTGGCTACCTGGAGAAATGGACAGGCCTCAGGGTGCCACCACCTCGTAGCACCCTATCCTGGGGGTTGGAAATCTGCTCGGGCAGCTACTGGAGGACTTTGAACTCCCCGATGCAGAGCCGACGGGCAGCCCGGACCAGAGGGGGCCCTTCCCGGACATTCTGATGGCACGGACAGTGTAGCAGCAGGCCCTGGGGTAGACGCTACCGCGGCCGGGCCCCTCTCACGTTTCCCCAGGCGCTTCCCAAGCCCTCCACCCCTGGACCCTCCTCTGAGCCCACTCGCACAGTGCATTTGGGCCCCCTTCCGTGCTTCCTGGTCCCTCCCACGCCCCCAGTTCCCGGCACCCTTTAGGCATTTCTGATTGTCACGGGGCACCCAAGGTCCAGGCCCCGGCTCGCCATCCCACGCCCCCACCACCCCCTCCCGAGGTCCCCTCAGGGCCCCTCGCCTTCTTACCTACGCCTTGCCCCACCGGCCCGCAGAGCCGCTTCCGGCCCCGGCTGAGCGCCCAGCCACGCGCCGGGGCCAGGTGGAGTGGGCAGGACCAGGTCGGGCCCTCCCGCGGCACTCTGGGAAGTGGAGTCCTCGAGGGCCGCCCCGGGCATTGCTGGGACATGAAGTCCAGAGCCGCGCAGTAGCCTGGGAAATGTAGTTTCCGTCGGCTCCGCCTCCCCCGGGCCGATCACTGCTAGCCTCTAACCCCGAAGGTGCCGGCGTTCGGGCTGTGGGAGAGGACGCGAGGCTGTGCATCTCCGAAAGCCCTCAGACTCTGGACGGAGGAGTAGCGGCAGGGCCAAAGAATATTCTGAAAACGGAGGAGCTGCAGCTGCTCGGTGCTTTCCTAGGGTAAAAACTGCTTTTGTGAGAAGCAACTGCAACAATTACTATATTCGGGACACTGATGGGGACAGTATATAAAATATACTTTAATAAAAACATTAAAAAGACAAGCACATTTCATGAGATTATTAATAGCAGGAGATCGCTTGGGGGCCACTGCCGTAGTGCAGGTAATAAGGACTCAGAAGTTTACTGACTGAAGCAACATCAAGTTGGAAGAATTAAGAGGATTCCTGCTTCAATGGCTAGGCAAGCTAAGGAAGGAAGTTAGGTACGAGGCCTGGTGTGATGGTTGGTGTCAACCGGTTATGTGTCAACTTGGCGAAGCTGTAGCACCCAGTGATTCACACACAAATCTAGGTGCTGCCAGTGAAGATACTTCATAGACAGTAGCATCTTAGATCAGGTGACTTGAAGAAACCTAAACTTTCCTTGATAACGTGGGTCTCATTCATTCAGGAGGCTTCTCAGGTGGCACAGTGGTAAAGAATCCACCTGCCAATTTAGGAGGCACAGTTTTGATTCCTGAGTCGGGAAGATCCCCTAGAGTAGGAAATGGCAACCCACTCCAGTATTCTTGCATAGGAAATCCCATGGACAGAGGAGCCTGGTGGGCTACAGTCCAGGGGGTCGCAAAGAGCCGGACACGACTGAGTGAGCACATCTATTCAGTTGAGAAGCCTTAAAAGCAAAATTGAAGTTTCACTGAAGGAGAAGACATTCTACTTCAAGACTGGAGAGTTCCTGCCCTAGAGTTCTAGCCTGCCAGCCTGTCCTACAGACTTCAGACTTGCCAGCCCCACAATCATGTAAGTCAGTCCTTCGAAATACATCTATGTCTACCTATCTATATATACATATATGTATTTGTTATATATATAGTTTGCGTTTCTGTCTAGGGCACTGCAGTATGGTGAATGGAGTTTTCACCAAGGGAAGTAAAGAGCTGGAATAAAAGCAACTGTAAACTGAAGCCAGCAGCATAGTAAAAGGATTATACACGTGACTAAGTGGGACTTATTTCTGCAAAGCAAGGGATGGTTCAATTAAAAAAAAAGAATCAAATACACCACATTCATAGAACAAAGAACAAAAATGATCTCAGCTGAGGCAGATAAAGCATTTGATAGTCTAACACCCTTTCATGATAAGAACACTCAACCAACCAGGAACAGAAGAGAACTTCCTCAACTTAATCAAGGGCATTTATGCCACAGCTAACATCACACTCCTTTAACATCCCAAAGGAAATCAGTNTAGAACAAAGAACAAAAATGATCTCAGCTGAGGCAGATAAAGCATTTGATAGTCTAACACCCTTTCATGATAAGAACACTCAACCAACCAGGAACAGAAGAGAACTTCCTCAACTTAATCAAGGGCATTTATGCCACAGCTAACATCACACTCCTTTAACATCCCAAAGGAAATCAGTCCTGAATATTCATTGGAAGGACTGATGCTGAAGCTGAAACTCCAATACTTTGGCCACCTGATGCGAAGAACCGACTCACTGGAAAAGACCCTGATGCTGGGAAAGATTGAAGTCAGGAGAAGGGGATGACAGAGGATGAGATGGTTGGATGGCATCACCGACTCGATGGACATGAGTTTGAGCAAGCTCTGGGAGATGGTGAAGGACAGGGAAGCCTGATGTGCTGCAGTCCATGGGGTCACAAAGAGTTGGACACAACTGAACGACTGAACAACAATGTCAAACTCAATGAATGAAAGACTAAAAGCCTTCCCCTTAAGGTAAGAGATTAAACAAGAATGTTCACTTTTGCCACTTCTGCTCAAAATTGTACTGGAAGTTCTGGCCTGAGTGACTGAGCAAGAAAAAGGAAAACAAGGCACCCAGACTGACAGCACCACTGTGACTTCCTACAACGGATCCTGGGAAGTGCTGCAAACAGAAGGGGAGGTGCTTTTACAAAAAGAAAGCAGGGTGGATTCAGGATGGGCTGAAACAAGATATGTTCATTACAATCCACCCCTTGACGACTCAATATCCACATTAGTACATTTTCTGAAAAAGCAGTTTCAAAGCTTCTGTCCATCCATTCCAACACCTAATTATTACACAGCTCTGAAGCTGGTCCCTCCTCCACCCCAAAGGAACATCATCCAGCTTCTCTTCATTAATTGTGTCCTGTTTCATCCAGTGTTTCTGAGCCATGTCTTCTTTATGTTTGACAAGACTCCATCATATTTTTTGCATCTAATTAATTTAATTTGAATTTAACTATTGCTATCACACCCTAGGAAGAAAGAGGTAAAGGGAAAAGAATGAAAATAAGCTTTAAAATTTGACTCAAGGACTTCCCTGGCAGCCCAGTGGTTAAGACTCTGGACTTCCACTACGGGGGGCTCAAGGAACTAAGATCCTACACTCCTCAAGGCACAGTCAAAATAAGTAAATAAAATATGGTGACACATTAAGGAAATAAATATGGAAAGAGCTGCAGTCTTTGTTAATTAAAGTCTGGGGAAAGCTTATTTTTTTCTGTTGGTGATCTACTTCTTTCTCCTGGGTGTTTGTGGTCCAGTCATTCCACGAAACTTCATGTTCTCTGTTTTTTCTTTCGCTCACAATCAGGTCTTTCAATGTTAAGATCAGGCACTCCTTTAGTTCAAGAAGGTTTTCTTCTGCTACAGCTTTGAATCTAGATAGTCTGGGTGAAATGTGACACTCGTCCTCTAAGCAGTGAAAGGAATGCCAAGAGTTCAGTGGATGGTCACAAAGGCATAGCCTTCTCCTGCCCGCCCCCTGATGCTTGGGCAGTGCTTGCCAACTAAGCTTCCTATAGATATCCTGTGTTTTGTGACCACTGTCTTCTTTTATATCTGTTTTCTCTATTTCCACCATGTGTTTTAAATTTTTAATGTTTTCATTGTATAGAAAACATTCACACTATGCAAACATATTCTCTATGGAAGAACTGGCTGGAAAAAAGAACAGTCCAAATGACATGCACACTCTTAATGTTTCATATGGCCTGACTCAAGCAGAGTTGGCATGCAGGACGGTGAAGCTGAGCAAGCAAATCCACAGGGCCAACAGCAAGAGCTGAGCTGCCCAAGATGGAACACTCACATCCTGATCAACAAATCAGCATCTGAAAACAACCAGCCAGGACCAAACGATGACCAGAGTCACATGTTCTTCTCCTGGTGCTCAGGGCTGCTGTGTGATGGAAGACTGATTATACAAAAGTTCGGCAGCCCATCTGGATTTCAAAGGCATTTAGAACCCACCTATGATGCAAATAAACCAAAGACCTACATTTTAAATTTCAGAAATAAATTCTGGATGCACCTGAAAATAGTAACTTTAAAAGCATCAATTTGTCCACAGATGTCTCACAGCTACACTGAATGCAGCAGACTACCAGGTTGTGGTGGCTGGGGCAGGCAGGCCTGAGCTACCCCTTGTTGTCGGAAGGACCTGAAATGCACACGTTGATCTCCAGTGGAGAAACAATCCAGTCCCTCGTGCTTGTCTCGCTCTGCGCAGCACCACATGCTGAGGACATCCTTCTGGGGCCCTCCTTGCAGCAGCAGCCAGCCCGAAGCTCCCCCTGTCAGCGGCTACTTAGCTTACAGAGATCCACGCCGCCTGGCTGCACAGGTGTGATTTCTGATGAGTCCGAAAGCTGGACTTCCAGATGAAGCTCTTCCCGCACTTTGAGCACCGGAACGGCCTCTCTCGGGTGTGGATCCGCTGGTGCTGGGCGAGGAGAGTGCTGTAACTGAAGGGCTTCCCGCACCACTGGCACCCAAAAGGCTTCTCGCCACTGTGGACGCGCTGGTGGCGGTGCAGCGTGGAGAGCCGCGTGAAGGCGCGGCCGCACTGCCCGCAGGTGTGCGGCTTCTGGCCAGCGTGCGCGCTGCGGTGCTGCGCCAGGTGCGAGAGCTGGCTGAACGCGCGGCCGCACTCCCCGCACGCGTGCGGCTTCTCGCCGCTGTGCGTGGCCTGGTGTCTCACCAGACGCGAGAGGTATCGGAAGGTCTTGGCGCACGTTTCGCACGTGTGGGCTGTCTGCCCTTTAGCCTTTGCCTCACGGCTACAGAAAAGCTCGGGTCCCCATTTACTGCCTTTCTGGGCCCCTTCTCCTTTGGAGATGGTCCAGAAGGTTCCATGTGATGGTCTCTCCTGGATAAGGAAGTTCTCCAGGCTCCCTAGCCTGCCCTCCTGCCCAGTGGCTTCTTCGCAGACTGTTTTTGGAGGCTCACCCCCGGAGAAGCTTCCAGATGCTCCTCCTGGAGGCTCTGCAGCTGGAGTCATTTTCATCCTTGCAGTCATATGTTTACACAAAGACCCCTGGGTGGAATCTGAAACAGAGAAAGGGCCCACGTGTTACCCTGTTTGAGAAGGTCCACCTGGGCCCCCACTCTGTGCCTGCAAGTATCAACCACCTGCTGGCCTTCTCCACGAGGTGTCTCACGGGTGAGTCCAGACTCACTGGCTGTGCGCATGTGCCCACCTCCTTCATGAACCTTTCCCTCATATGTCCCAACATTTTCTCACCACCTTTTTCTAGTTGAAGTCTGTAGCTGATGCTGCAAGCACCTTACACCAAGCCCCTGCCTCCCTGGGATTCTAGCCCTGCTGCAGCAGACAGCTCTGAGAGCTCCACCCGCCAGCATCCTCTGGGGCATGCGTGCCTCTGTCTTAGCCGAGGTCTGCACTTCCAGCCCAGGCTGCAGACAGGTACTGCCCTGGGGGCAGGGACCAAGGACAAGTGTCCCCCTCCCTCGCTCTGTTGGACAGTACCAGATGCCTCCTGCAGCCTCTCAGTGGTCATGGTCCTGGAGCTGTGGTGCTCCGCACGCTGGCAGTGGCAGCTCTATGCTGACTTTTCTCTCCTCTCTCTCTTCGTGCTTTCTCTTGCCTGCTTCCAAAAATTACTGCCTTCCAAATACACATCTATACCTGAAACTCTAAGGCTCTACACTCAGGAAACCCAAAGGACTGGAAATGACCCCCAGGAAGGGTTTCTAGGACGATGCCCTCGCTGCTCAGACATCCACAGGCGTCTAGTGCAGGGATGAGGTGTCAGAGCTGGACTGCAGGACACCCAGTAGGTGTGCAGAGAGGTGAAGAACTAGGTACTATGAGGAACTCCCTATATTTGGTGTCAGAAGTGATGCTGTGAGGAGAACAGAAGTTCCCATTTAAGGGGTGGGCAGACACTTCCAGATCGTCGTGGCAAGGTCACCAGGGGCCACTGCTACCCGTGGCCAGCAGCAGTTCTGGGAGGCGGAATGTCTGGCTTGACTGATGTTAAGTGTTCTGGATCTCAAACTTATGCCAAGGGCATTATTTGGAGCCTGAGACCCACGATGCTGAGAACCAACCCCAATTTTCACAACTTGAGCCAAGAGCCTCCCCCAGCTCTGGCTGGTTTGGTTGGGTTTTCAGTTCCTTGTAACTGAGGGTTTTAACTGATAGCTCATCCCATGGGGCTGTTGGGGGAGAAAATGAGGCACAATTTGTTAAGCATCTGGCACTGTGCTGGACTCCAAGAAAATTGTCCTCAATCTGCAATAAAGGGGAAGGGCAACAATCACACCCTTTACCCCTTCACTGCTAACTGGCTGCCTGTTTTCAACTGATGGGTGTCCATGTGCCTGGGTAAGGACACCAAGGGACAAGCCAACAAAAGTGCACTTTATGACTGTGTGACTGTCCTTCTGTCTGGCTGTTCACAACACTGGCTGTGTATGCTGAGTGTAAATACTGAACAACCGGAGGCCTGTGGCTCCCCTCACTCACCTATGCCAGCATTTCCCGCAGTCTCTGCTTCCTGGGCCCCCAGCAGGTCTGAGCCCCAGGGCTCCCTTCCTTGCTCCAGTTGGGAGATCAGATCTGGTTTGGATCCTGGAACTCCTGCCCGAGAGGAGAGAGGAAATGGGTGAAGTGCTAGGGCACGCTTGGCTTTCCACTCCAGAGGCAGTCTGGGACTAGGGGGTTAGCTGGCCCTACGATGCAGGCTCTGAAACATGTAGTCTCCCCAGGAGGTTGAGGTGGGTGGGGAGCAGGGCAGGGATGAGGACTAAACAGAGGCCCGACTCTGTGAGAGACGTGGACACCTCTAGTCTCCAGGCAGCAAAGTGCTGGCAGAGACCCTGCCCAGGGGATGGGTCCAGAGACCCACACCTGTCACCTAGGAGCAGAATGTCCCACTTCTGGTCCCAGAGTCACAGCCAGCCTGGCCCCTCCAGGATCCCACTTCAGCTGGGGGTGGGGAGGAGGGAAGGGCTGGGGCTGAATCACCTCACCCAGACAAACCAGGTTCCTGTAAGTCTCCAGCATCACGTCTCTATATAGGGTCCTCTGCCCAGCGTCCAGACACGCCCCTTCTTCCTGGGTGAAGTGCACAGCCACGTCCCCAAATGTTAGGAGGCCCTGAAACAACACTGGTTCTGCTCATGGGGTCAGCACATCAGGATTCAAGGTGGAGGAGGCAGATGGCTCACCAGCAAGCATGTGGGACCCCTGGACTCCATCTCAAGGTACCCTGCTTGCCAAGGAACCCCTAATGACAACCGTCAACCCAACCTATCCATACCCCAACCTGCTCAGTACCGCCTTTCCTGGGGAGTGTCCCTTCGCAGCCTCCGGAAGGCCCTGGGGAACAACGCGGAGGGGTAAGAGAAACCCCTGTGAGGCCCCGTCCTGGAGAGCACCTGGGACTCAGGGTCCCAAGTGAAGTGGGCTCCGAGGAAAGATCTTCTGGGAGGCAAGGAGCCCAGGTCCCGGGGGCA
Organism: Neotragus moschatus; assembly: GCA_006410615.1. Classification (NCBI taxonomy): domain Eukaryota; kingdom Metazoa; phylum Chordata; class Mammalia; order Artiodactyla; family Bovidae; genus Neotragus; species Neotragus moschatus. The sequence goes on from SJYA01002023.1 coordinate 167,362, forward strand.
GGCGCGCTCACCTGGGGCCAGGCAACCGGGGGGCTGCCCGCCATGCCGGCTCCCCGTCCCTCCGCGGCGAGGGCAGCGGCGGCGGCAAGGCGGCCTGCAAACAGGAGAGAAGGCAGGGAACGGCGGCGGGCCTGGGGCTCCGGACCCAGACCCAGCCCTGCAGCGGCTCCAGCTCGCAGGCCGGCCGGGACAGGGGCCTCGCGAGGACGCAGAGGCTCTGCGTTAAGGTGAGCACCCGGGCGCGCTGGTCAACCATAATAGAGCAGGGTAGCTGGCTGGGCGTCGCGCGGGCAGACGGAGAAGCCGGCTCACGCCCTGTCCCGCCTGCCTGCGGCGAGGCTGTAGCTTCGAGTCAGCTCGGCTCCCCAAGCTCCCCACTCGGCCCTGCCCCGCTTTGTCTCCACAGGCCCCGCCCCCTGCGGCCCTCGGCCCCGCCCCACGCCCCGCCTCCTTGGGCTCCGGCCCTGGGACACCTGCGACGCTTGCTGAAAGCAGAGATCACGGGCCATTTCCGCTGAAGTTTTAGTTCCATGGGTCTGAAAGTACTTCGGAGTCAACTTGAGTAAGCTCTCCTGGAGACTCTATGGAGAGCAGACTTTAGCACCCTTCCGGTCCTAGGACGGTCCGCACCTTCTCCACTGCCTGGCCGGTGCCGGAGGGCCTGCTAGTCACACACGTGCATGTCTGCCTCCTAGGATCTGGGCTTGGCGCTGGCACAACTCTGTCAGGAAAGAAGAGAGGGAGGGAGGAAAAGAAAAGAAAGAAAAAGTAAAAGAAAGAGGCACCTGGTCCAGATACTAGGAAGGTTTGTGGTTATGACCAACCGGTGTTAGAAAAGTCCTGCTTCCAGGTACAAGGAGGTTTGGAGCAGCGGAAGTGCTGAGGTGAGAGGAGACAGATGACTGACTAGATCCTTCGCAGGCAGTTGGTCCAGCATAAGGAAGCGCAGCTAGTAGTAGCGAGGACGATCGTTACTCTTGATTCTTCTATGGCAATCACGCTGCAGGACGGGATAGACCCCACCCCAGATTTGACTGCGATGTGGACTTATGGCGCCACACACACACCAAGAAGGTAGCAAAACATTTACTACTTACATGAGGAGGCTTTTCTGGGGGCAGCAAGGCAGCCCGCTGAAAATGGCTTGAAAAAGCAGGCAAAGGAGCCTGGATTGGGGTTTGATGGTGGTCAAAGGGTAAGCCAGGGTATTCCCACCTGCAGGCAGGGACTTGGAGGGAGCACCCGGGCCTTCTCATCCACTTGTCCAGATGTGGGGCTAAGGGAAGAGTGAGAGGTGAGGATTAAAAGCCTTAGCACTGAAAGGAATGCAGACTATCACATCTTCCTACTGCAGGCTGTGGCTTCAGAGCTCCTCACACACCCCATAGCATTCACAGTGTTTGCACACTTTGTACTATCAAGTGATTCACGTTCCTTTCAACCATGTATATTTATCGATCTAGACATTGGTTGCCTGTACTGATTTTTTTATCATGGCAATTAGATGGACGTTGAACCTCGAACTACAAATATTTTATTTTTATAAGCACATTTAATGACAATTGTATTTTCAAAAAGTTAAATTTCAGCATTTCAGCTTTAAAATTCAAGAGCAGAGAAAACCAATCTATGGTGAAAATACTGAGAGAAGTGTTGTGTCTCTGAGAGTCCAGAGGCAGGGGGGAGGCATTGGCTATGCAGGCCTTGAAATTTTTCTGGGGTGATGGTGACACTCCTTATCTATATACAGGTTTGAGTAACACAAGTGTCTGCATATGTCAAAGTCAAAGTTCATACAAGGGTACATGTAAGACATGTATTTCACTGTCTAAGTTTTACCTAAAATATGTCTCCTGTAAACATATTAAAGAATAGTCAGTGATTTGCATGCTGAATTAGGAGTGGACTGTGCTGATATCTGCAACTTACTTTGAAATGCACCAAAAAAATAAGATGAATGAGCAGACAGAATAGATAGGCAGCTGAATAAATACATGATAAAGAAAGACAGCAAACAGTAATTTGTTGTTGTTGTTCAGTCACTAAATCACATCTAACTCTTGACCCCATGGACTGCAGCACGCCAGGCTTTTCTGTCCTTCATTATCTCCTGGAGTTTGCTCGAACTCACGTCCACTGAGTCGTTGATGCCATCCAACCACCTCATCCTCTGTCGCCCCCTTCTCATCCTGCTTTCAATTTTTCCCAGCATCAGGGTGTTTTCCAGTGATTCAACTCTTAGCATCAGGTGGCCAACATATTGGAGCTTCAGCTTCAACATCAGTTCTTCCAATGAATATTCAGGGAATAAACATCTGGTAGAGAAACATAGCAAAACAGTAATAGTAGAAACTAAATACTGTGTATATGAAGGCTCACTGTACAATTTTTTTCAAATGTATTTTTAAAAATAGTCACGATATTGGCATTTTTCATTTATTAAGTTTTATTTTACAACTTTATACTCATTAACTATAACTTATGTTTTGGTTTTTTAACTTCTGCTTTTTATTTTGAAATAACTTTAAACTCACAGGAAGTTGCAAGATACTACAGAGAGGTCCCATGTTCTCTTCACTCAGTGTTTCCCAATAACACATCTTACATTATCAAAACCAGGAAATGGATGATGGTATTAATTCATATACAGACCTTACCTGATTTCATCAGTCTTGCCTGCACTCTTTATTTTGGGAGTTCAGTTCAGTTCAGTCACTCAGTCTTGTCCCACTCTTTGCGACCCCATGGACTGCAGCACAGCAGGCCTCCCTGTGCATCACCAACTCCCAGAGTTTACTCAAACTCATGTCCATTGAGTTGGTGATACCATCCAACAATCTCATCCTTTGTCGTCCACTTCTCCTCCCGCCTTCCATCTTTCCTAGCATCAGGGCCTTTTCAANCATCCTCTGTCGCCCCCTTCTCATCCTGCTTTCAATTTTTCCCAGCATCAGGGTGTTTTCCAGTGATTCAACTCTTAGCATCAGGTGGCCAACATATTGGAGCTTCAGCTTCAACATCAGTTCTTCCAATGAATATTCAGGGAATAAACATCTGGTAGAGAAACATAGCAAAACAGTAATAGTAGAAACTAAATACTGTGTATATGAAGGCTCACTGTACAATTTTTTTCAAATGTATTTTTAAAAATAGTCACGATATTGGCATTTTTCATTTATTAAGTTTTATTTTACAACTTTATACTCATTAACTATAACTTATGTTTTGGTTTTTTAACTTCTGCTTTTTATTTTGAAATAACTTTAAACTCACAGGAAGTTGCAAGATACTACAGAGAGGTCCCATGTTCTCTTCACTCAGTGTTTCCCAATAACACATCTTACATTATCAAAACCAGGAAATGGATGATGGTATTAATTCATATACAGACCTTACCTGATTTCATCAGTCTTGCCTGCACTCTTTATTTTGGGAGTTCAGTTCAGTTCAGTCACTCAGTCTTGTCCCACTCTTTGCGACCCCATGGACTGCAGCACAGCAGGCCTCCCTGTGCATCACCAACTCCCAGAGTTTACTCAAACTCATGTCCATTGAGTTGGTGATACCATCCAACAATCTCATCCTTTGTCGTCCACTTCTCCTCCCGCCTTCCATCTTTCCTAGCATCAGGGCCTTTTCAAATGAGTCAGTTCTTCTCATCAGGTGGCCAAAGTATTGGAGTTTCAACTTCAGCATCAGTCCTTCCAATGAATATTCAGGACTGATCTCCGTTAGAATGGACTGGTTGGATCTCCTTGCAGTCCAAGGGACTCTCAAGAGTCTTCTCCAACACCACAGTTCAAAAGCGTTAATTCTTCGGCACTCAGCCTTCTTTATAGTCCAACTCTCATATCCATACACGACTACTGGAAAAACCATACCCTTAACTAGACAAACATTTGTTGGCAAAGTAATGTCTCTGCTTTTTAATATGCTGTCTAGGTTGGTCATAACTTTGCTTCCAAGGAGTAAGCATCTTTTAATTTCATGGCTGCAGTCACCATCTGCAGTGATTTTGGAGCCCCCCAAAATAAAGTCTATCACTGTTTCCACTGTTTCCCCATCTATTTCCCATGAATTGATGGGACCAGATGACATGATCTTAGTTTTCTGAATGTTGAACTTTAAGCCAACTTTTTCACTCTCTTTCACTTAGATCAAGAGACTCTTTAGTTGTTTTTCAATTTCTACCATAAGAATGGTGTCATTTGTGTATCTGAAGTTATTGATATTTCTCCTGGCAATCTTGGGAGTAGGGGTATGTTTTTTGAAATTCTGTCACACCTGTGGAGCCTTGGAACCACCACCACAATCAGGACACAGCATTACTCCATGATGACAAAGAAATGTCTTTGTGCTACTTCTGTATAGTCACATCACCCTAGGACTGTAACTCCTGGAGATCATCCTGGGTCTCTGTCACTATGGTGTCATCACATTTTAAGATTGGCTTTACCATTCAGGATAATGCCCCGTAATTTGCCCATGTGGCACTAGAATTGTATTCATTTTAGTTGCAGACTTTTCGCCCTCCATGAGGCTGGACCTGGGTTTGTTTGTTCATTCAACTGTTGAAGGACATTTGGCAGTTGTGAATAAAGCTGCTATAAATATTTCAATGCAGATCTTACTGTGAACATACGTTTTTATTTTTGTAGGATAGATACTCAGTAAATGTAACTGCTGGGTCATGTGACAAGTTTATGGTTAACTTTGCAAGAAACTACCTAACTCTTTTCCAGAATTCTTTTTTATATTCCTTCCAGCACGGCAGGAGTGATACACTCCTTTATCCGAATTTAGTGTTGTCACTATTTTTATTTAATTTTAGCCATTCTGAGAGATGCATTCTGATAGATATCCCATTATGAATTTAATTTGCATTTTCCCTTATCACTAAAGATGTTGAATATCTTTTCATGTGCTTTTTTGTTATCTTTATATTATTTTTTGATGATGTTTCTGTTCAAATCTTTTCTCCATGTTCTAATTAAAATTTTCATTTTCTTATGGCTTAGTGAATTCCTCATATATTCCAGACACAAATTCTTTGTCAGATATGTGATTTGCAAATATTTTCTCCCAGTCTGCAGCTTGTCATTTCATCCCTTTAACAGAATTTTTTGAAGACCACAAGATCTGTGGGTTGCAGGGCAAATTGAGCAGTGGAGGCACTCAGGTATGAAAAAAGGTAAAATAACTAATGGGTCAAATCTTTCTTACTTTTCTTCCTGTTCCAATTTACAACTCCAGGAATACTCAGGAACCAGTGCAGTACTTGTAATCTTAGCTGAGGAACATTTCGTAGTACTGATTCATACTTCTCTTGAATTTGTATGTATGTAAGTCTAGATGAAACACTCATTTGACTTAAAAAAATGGGGAAAAAAACAACCTTACCATTTTAGGCATTGATTTTAAAAATTACCAAGGGCAAGTAGATACTACTGGCACTGACATGATTACAGAAGTTAAAGGTGTGTAGAAGACAGAATTTTGGCCAAAAATTTAGAAGCATTTTTTGTGCTCTGTATCACGTTACTGGGAGACTTGACCTCAATTGTGATCATGAAGACATTCTCTGGAACAATTAAAAGACCATATGCAAGACTTTCTGGATCTACCCAAAGATGAAATATCTTGGGAAAACTTATCACATTTGCCCTTGTAACTGCCCTTGGACTTGTGGTGGGGATGCTAAGCACTTTAAAGAAAGTAGATTAGGTTAGATTCTAGAAGAATCAGAAAGTGAAAGTGAAGCCGCTCAGTGTGGGACTCTTTGTGACCCCATGGAATGTAGCCTATCAGGATCCTCAGTCCTCGGGATTTTCCAGGCAAGAATACTGGAGTGGGTTGCCATTTACTTTTCCAGGGGATCTTCGACCCAGGGATCGAACCTGGGTCTCCCACATTGTAGGCAGATGCTTTACCGTCTGAGCTACCAGGAAGAATCAGAAGAGTTAAGCAAAACAGAGCATGATTCTCAAATAGAGAGCAAATCTTGGTCCTAAGGAGAAAATGAAATCTGTCTGAACTTTGCACTATTAACAGGTGTTTGAGAGGGACTGTAGTTTATTGACAAAAGTTTAACAAAAAAAATTCCAAGGTTAACTTTTATATTTTTTTAACAATTGATGAGGCAACACTCGATACATTATTAAGAACTGAAATCTCCATCGAATTGCTTTTACACTTTTTGTTAAAAGTCCACTGGATATATTGGTGTGGATCTGTGCCTGGTTCTTTATTCTGCTCCAGATACCTAGATTCTAGGTATCTGTCCCCCCACCAAAGCCACACTCTCATGATTACAGAAGCAGTATTATAGATCTTAATATTAGGTGGTAATCCTCCCATTTTATTCTTCAAGAATGTTTTAAGCTATTCTAAGGCATACCCTGTACATACACACTTTAGAATAAGCTTATCTATGTCTGCTAAAAGTCTTTCTGGAATTTTGATAGAAATTGCATTAGACCTTTAGATTAACTTATAGAGAATTAACATTTATACTATGTTGAGTCTTCCAGTCCATGAACATATTTATTTAACTCTTCCATTTATTTAACTCTTCTTTGACCTGTTTCACCAGCATCTTTTAATTTGCAGCATACAGATCTTGTCCATGTTTTGTTAAGAGACAATCCTCTCAGGCCTCCATAAAAGACCCCCTCCTCCAAGATTTCCCTGTTGTACAGAGGGGTGTGTGTGGGGCCGGGGTGGNCAGTGAGTCCACAGGAGGGACTCGAGTCCTGCCTCCTGGACTGACGGTAGATCCGGGGAGGTAGGCGTTAAATACAAAGAGTTTGGTTTTAATTTTGAGGAGACCCCACCCTGCTGTACCCACTCCAGGGTTCTTGCCTGGAGAATCCCAGGGACGGGGGAGCCTGGTGGACTGCCGTCTATGGGGTTGCACAGAGTCGGACACGACTGAAGCGACTTAGCAGCAGCAGCAGCAGCACCACTCTGCTGTGAAAGTGTCTATTAAACTGGAATAGTGATCGCACTTTTTAGACTGTGTGGTCACTGCCCGATTTCTTGTGTATTCCTTTAGGAGATGACAGGGGCTGTGAGCTCTGAATTTCGCTTTTTCCCAGAACTGTAGCCCCAGACCTGAGCGCAATACACTATATGCATTTAAGACACTATACATGCTGTCAGGGTTGCTGTTTAGCCCCTAAGTCAGGTCGGACTCTTTGTGACCCCATGGACTGCAGCACACCAGGCTTCCCTGTTCTTCACCATCTCCCTAAGTTTGCTCAAACTCACATCGGTTGAATCAATGAGGCCATTCAACCATCTTGCCTTCTGCCACCCTCTTCTCTTCCTGTCCTCAATCTTTCCCAGCCTCAGCATCTTTTCCATCGAGGTGACTCTTCGCATCAGGTGGCCAAAGTATTGGAGCTTCAGATTCAGCATCAGTCCTTCCATTGAAGATTCAGGATTGATTTCCTTTAGGATTGACTGGCTTGATCTCCTTGCATACCAGTAGCCATGTTGCTGTCTGGAAAATGCTTCTAGAAGGCTCTGCGATTGCTCACTTGTCACAACACAGGATTTGGAGTACGCCTGCCCACAATCTTCACGTGTCCCTGAACAGACAGACATAAAGGCACAGATGCTGAAAAAATTTCTGAAGCTCAGCTCAGGGCATTTGCTTTTAGCGTGTCTCCCTGGCCCCTCCCCTGGCCCCCTGGCACCCACAGAGCTGGCACCATGTGTGCTTTGCCTGAAGCCCATTCATTCCAGTGTGCCACCTCTCCCCGGCAGCTGCAGTTTTAGCCTTCCTTTCAATGTCTAGCATGAAAGCTTGTGTGCTCTGTAAAAGGAATTTCAGATTAACTGGGAAAAGTTAGTGGAAACTGAAATACAAGGTCCCCACAGACATGTGGACGTCAAGCCTGCTAGCGTTTAGGTTGTAGTTTTGTGACAAAACTGACTCGGGTTGCCTACATTCTTTTGCGTGACTTGAATACCACAAAAAACACCACTTTGACATGAAAAGAATGCCAGAGCCTGAAGGCAATCTTGGTTTAGCCATTTCTAGGGTAATAGAGATGTGACGGCTTGGGAGTCAGGAGCCGCAGGTGCTGGAGAACAGCTGGCTTAGCGCCACCCCATCAGCCTTCCCCACCCCTCCCCTCCTGCTCCCCTAGTTTCCAAACACCCCGGGCTCCAGGGCCCAGCATCCCTGTGCCATCTGTTCCGTATCCCCGTCCCTGTGTCTGAGGCTCACCTTCCCTCCTGCACTCAGCCTGTGCATGTCACGGCCTCAGCCAGGCTGCTGAGAATTCTCTCTGGATTCCCGGTCCCTGGGCAGCACGGACTCTTAGGGATGCGTGGAGGAGTCAGTGTGTTGTCTGGAGTCATGTGCAAGACCGTGGGTGCAATGGGAGGACAAGAGTGGACGCATGTTCCTTGGCTCTGGGTCACAACGAAGAGCATCAGAACATCTCAGGAGGGGGAAATCTCAACTCTTGGTGGCATCAGATGAGGATGTGATCACCTGTGTATATTGGAAACTCTTAGAGTCAGTAGAGGGCTTCCCTGGTGGCTCAGATGGTAAAGAATCTGCCTGCCAATGGAGGAGACTAGGGTTGATCCCTGGGTCAGGAAGATACCCTGGAGAAGAGAATGGCAACCCACTCCAGTACTCTTGCCTGGGAAATCCCATGGACAGAGGAGTCTGGTGGATTACAGTCCATGGGGCCACATGGAGTTGGACATGACTGAGCAACTAACACTTTCTTTCAGAGTCAGTACAGATTTGGGACATCCGTGCCAACTGCAGATATCAAAGAAGGGATAAAAAGAGAAGAGAAACTACGTTACTGATATACATAAATGAGCTCTACATCTTATATGCCTACTGTATGTAGGATGAAATGTACTGTGAATTATATCAGATTGAAACAGTAAAATCGATATATATTAATGTAACTTATAGGTAAATAAACAGAATTAAACACAAGCAAACTTGGTAGAAATATAGTTTTTTCCAGCTAACACCACTCTCTGAGTAGGGACATTTGGCCACAATGAAGAAACACAAACCTCTGTTTTGTCTTGTCTCCTGGGGAGATGATTTTTCTGGAAGGCTTTCCTGAGGTCTGTGGCTTTCCCCCTTTTCCCTCTGTCCCCTCAGTTCCCACTCCCTCCTCTCTAATAATTTTCACGGTAGGAGTAAGTCACCCAGGAACGGTTCCAAACAATGGACAACTTCACAGAGTACGAACTTTCAGTTGAAATACCAGATAGAAGCTGGAAGAACAAGCTCAGCTACAAGAAGGGAGGGCAAAGAGAAAAACAGATACACTCTTTTGCTACTTTCAGTAGCTGAAGGAAAAATCCACTTTGGAAGAGAGAGCCTACTACAATTAAAGAAGATTGTGCAGCTGTTAGAAGATACATGTTTACGTGTATGAGACACGGGTCATGCCTGAGCGACTGAACTGAGCTGAACACCAATAAGACAAAAGAGNATACACTCTTTTGCTACTTTCAGTAGCTGAAGGAAAAATCCACTTTGGAAGAGAGAGCCTACTACAATTAAAGAAGATTGTGCAGCTGTTAGAAGATACATGTTTACGTGTATGAGACACGGGTCATGCCTGAGCGACTGAACTGAGCTGAACACCAATAAGACAAAAGAGGTACCTGATTCATTAACGTGACTACACACTAATTTTAATCCTGTATGAAACTCCTCCAAATTGATGCTTAAAGAGCCTGCAGCACTTGCTGTTTGAAATAGCATGCTAAAAATAAATATCATATATAAGAAATCTAAAACAATGGTACTGATTAAGTATGGATNTCGGGGGGGGGGGGTGGGATAGATGGCATTTCCCACGACTGTCCCCAGAGGCCACCCTTGCACCCACAGGACCAACAGCATAGCCGGGGCAGGAGCGTGGCTCTAGAGGCGATCGGCCTGGCCACTCACTAGCTGTGTGACAAGTGACCTGGCTTCTCCAGCTTTAGTCCCTGGGCTGTAAAAGGACTAAGTCAGAGGGCACTCCTCGTGGCTGAAGAAGGAAGGGAAGACGCGGGAAGTCTCAGGAATCGCTGCCCGCTGCGGGAAGCAGGAGAAAGCCCTCGGCGGCCGTGCCAAGCCAGACCTCGCCTCTCAGAGGGGCGGCGCTCTGACCAAGCCCGAAGGTGGAGGGCGGGCGCACGCTCTGGGGCCCCGGGGCAATGGGCGCAGGGAGCTTTGCCTGCCGACGTTTTTAACGTTGGGATTTACAGCTAACTGGAAGCCAGTTAACTCTTGGGGGACAGACGGCGCTCAGGGCTGCGGGGACGCGGGAGGTGAAGTCTCGCCCAACCCTCGACTCGGGTCCCGGCCAGCTGCACCCGGCCGGAAGTGTGCACCACAGAGAGGCCGGCCGGCCCGCAGCGCCTAGAGCGGTACCGGAAGCTCTCCGGGCGGGCCCTCGGGCCGGTTTCCGGCCGCGGCGTGCGGGCTACTGTGCAGGCTTTGTCGGCCGGTCTGCGGGGCGGGCGTCTGGCAGTCCGCGTGTGGGGCGCCGGCGTCCTCTCGCCGTTGGGCGCCGGGTGAGTGGCGCGTTCCGGGCCCCGAGTGGGTCAGCAGGGTCCTCCGGTCGGGTGGACGGGCGGGCTGAGCGCGGCCGGTCCCGCACGGGGGTCCCGGAGCCTCGGGCTCGGTGAACCCGGCTCCCAGCAGCCGTCACGGCTGCCCCCGCCGGACTGCAGTCCGGCCTGGGTCCCACAGCTTCTCTCTCCAGGGAACGTGTGGGTAAATCCCACTCTCTTGGTTCCTTTACCTGGCTCCAGGGGCCACACACCCCGGGCGTAGAAACCCCAGCTTCAGCGTCTGTATCGCGGCTCTCAAGCCCACTGCCGGCTCTGGGGTGGCCAGGGGGTAGGTGAGGGGCACCGTACGGGTAGTGCTGCTCTTTTGTTGGAAGCCAGCCGGCCTCTCCCTGGAGCCCGAGGGAGCTCTCCAGATGATGCTGGGAGAGTGACCGGCGCCTCGAGCCTGCCTGTGCTGGAGGAGGTGCAGAGCCAGCACCGCTGCCCTGGCGGGGTGGAGGTGAAGAAGAGAATCCCCTCCAGATGATGGGCGGCGCCGTCCTTTCTCGAGTTGTATCAGTCCTGGAGGCCATCTCTGCTGGTGCCCTCGACGTCTTACCCCTCATGCAGTGGCTGCATCGTAGTCATAGGAGCCTCAGGGCCTGAGTAGCATGCCTCTCTGTGTTCCTGGGAGTGTTAGCTTAAGGCCCGTTTGAACTCGGGCAGTTTGTCTATAGAGCTCATGCTCTTAATCAGGCCGCAGTGCCCTCTCTGGAGCACGTCTTTTCCCTGAGCTCCAGTCCCAGTGAATGACAGGACTTGATCCTGTCCACGGAGGTGGGACTTTCCTTAGATGTAACAATAACGGTATCTTAATAATGCCAATAGCTACAGCATCACTCATGTGGAAGATAACAGAGAAATGGGGCGGGGCGGGGCGGGGTTGCTATGTCTTTTCACAAGCCTAACTTCCTAGCTCCAGTGTCTCCTGGAGAGATGGGGATGGATTTCCCCTGCAAAGCCGTTAGGTATGGTAAGATTTGCACGGTGGAGCTGAGAAAGCCCAGACCGCGTTCACAAGCTGGTAATGGAAAAGGTTCTCAGAGAAGCAGCTGACCCGTAATAGGGCAGGGCCTTGAAGCAGTTCAGGGAGCTGTCGGGCGCGTCCAGTGCTGCCTCAGGTTGTGGAATATGACCAGTGAAAGGACACTGAACTGCTCAGGAAAGACGAAGACCATTGACATCTGGGCAGAGCCCTGGGAGCAAAACTCAGATGGCTGTGGGGTTGTTGGGGGAGGAGACCGCAGCTAGCAGCTGGCTCAGCTGTAAGCCAGTGACCTCCCCGAACCTCATGGATGATTGTGTGGCGAACACAGGAAATAAGCATGTGCCGGGCACTTGGTCCCCACCATGTCTGTGGCAGCACGAGTGCAGGGTGACACTGGTGGCCGTGGGGCCGCGCCGGGGTGCAGATTCTCCTGCAGCTCTAGTCCGTGTCTCTTCCTTGGGTGCCCTTTTACTGTCCTTTTCCTGCTGCTCCCAAGAGTGGAGCTCTGCACACCTACCTGCTTCGTTTCTTTAGACTGTAAGCGGCAGACAGCCATGCTGGTAACTTTGCAAGCCCAAGGCTTATAACACCCCTTTACTAGTGCACCTGCGCAAACAGCTTCCCGCCCCTGCAGTGGGCACTGCCCCCTCCCGTCTCAGAGCCACTCTAGCAACTTATAAGCTTCACTCCCAGCTCTGAGGCTCTCCCCATCTCAACATCAACGATGTTGTGTTATATTTTGTCTAGCAAGTTCTGACAGAAGGGAGGGCCATGTTAGCCCCAGACATTATGGAACCAGCAGTCTGATATATTTCTACTTCGTTTGCTTGTTTCTTTCAGGTTTCTTTAAATGAAAAAGTATCAATTTAACTTTATTTGAATTCACAGGGGAAAAAAGGCATTAAGGAGAAACTAAAAGATTGTTGATATTCAGATAAATGTTTATTCAAAGCAAGGTATATTTAATTTTAAAAACTCCCTGAAAAGTTAAAATTATGAAAGTCACGAAAAGGCACACTTTTTATTTATTTATTTATTTTAAATGTTTATTTATTTGGCTGTGCCAAGTCCTAGTTGTGGCACATAGGATCTTTAGTTTCAGCATGTAAACTCTGAGTTGTGGCATGTGGGATCTAGTTCCCTGGACCAGGGATCAAACCCTGGACTCCTTGCACTGGGAGCTTGGAGTCTTATCCACTGGACCACCAGGGAAGTCCCAAAGGCATACATTTTAAAGCTATATTCTTATAAATAGACGCAAGCCTGTTTTCAGGTGGTATAACAGTCCTTTTAAACAACAACAACAAAAAAATAAGGAAATATCACCTCCAAAACAAGAAAATGAATATACTCCCTTTTTTAGGATTAGAAAAAATAAGATTTAAAATATAACCTTACTTTTAGAATATCATTCGCAGCTGCTCTAAGCAAAATACCCTGTAACAGCAACATCACACTTGTGGAGGGAAGAACATCTTTGAGAATGGACTCTGGAGGCAGACGCCTGACTCTGAACCTAAGCTCTGCACTAACTGGCTTAGCAGCCTTGGGTAATTGACTTTCTCAGCCTCTGTAAAATAGAGTAAATAATAGAGGTCATGGCTGCCTCGCAAGGTTTGGAGCTGTGCCTTAGACTGTGCAGGCCAGTTTAGCAGTGCCTGGTTGGGGTTGAGGGTTGCCATCAACAGCACCCCTCCTGCCCTCCCAAATCTGTACCAGTGAGGCCCATGAAGAGTGAAAGTTCAGCTCGCTACTTGTCCAAGCCTTGGTTGGACTGATGCTGGACCTCTAGGCCAAGTGCCGGTTAGGCTGTGTCCTGCCTGCCCACAGGAGGCGCTAGATCGCTGCAGCCTCTCCACAGCACTGCACTCCTGGCCCAGAGCAGCAGGACTTGTGCCCCAGTGGACGAGGCTGGATGCTACGTGCCTAGTTATTCTCCCAGGCCTTTCATTCAGCTAACTCCTTTCCTCAGTCTGGGGAAGGGAAGTGGGCTGAGTACTTCAGGTAATGTGCCTCATGACACCAGGGGCATCTGCGGCATCTGAAGCGTAGTGGGGCCTCAGAGCACCAGGGCCCTGTGTGAATGAACTTGAAGGGATGTGTTAGAAGTCAGGGGAGGGTGTACAGATGGACAAGTATATGTGACCCCACGTTTATACCTACAGATGGCATGCGTGGAAGTAAATATGTCCTTTTTGTTTAAGCAGAAGGCTGGATGAATGTGTATAAACTGAACAGCTTGCAGTGGTCTCTGGGATTGTTGGGGATTATCCTTTTTGTTTACCACTTGAGTGTTCTTACAGTGTGGGTCTTACGTCTGTAATTGCTCAGAATGGACAGTATAAAAGTAAAGTAAAATAGGATATGAGACTAAGAAGTGTGGTCCTCATTTCATAATACATTGGTGCAGAAAAAAACACTAGAGGAAAACGTCAATGTGTAATCTGAGTACTGGGGTTAAGGATAATTTTATTTTTAGCCAAAAGTGAAGTGAAAGTGAAGTCGCTCAGTCGTGTCCGACCCTTAGCGACCCCATGGACTGCAGCCTACCAGGCTCCACCGTCCATGGGGTTTTCCAGGCAAGAGTANGGACATGGCGTTGTGTTCACGTGGTGAAGGCTGCCTGCACTGAGGTCCATGCAACACAGGTGGCCTCCCTGGTGTGGTGCTCAGCATCAGCAGACACCTGGGGGTGGGGGAGGGGGGTCTTGATGTTGCTCAAATTAGTGTGGAAGGTTCTACAACCTTAGAAATATGCTAAGAAGCACTGAAGTGTGTGCTTTAAAATGGTGGATTTTATGATGTGTGAATTCTAGCTCTATAAAAAGTGGGTGCCTACTGAATAAAAAGCAGACACAAAACAACCATATGATTCCATTGAAGTGAAATTGAAAACTGCAAAATTATAAGAGACAGTTCCCCTTAGAGGAGGGCCTCTGGGTGATGGGAATGGTATGGTTAGAATGGTGGGCAGAGGAGTCCAGGGAGACTGTGCACTAGATGCGAGCTGTCACTCGAGAAGGAAAGCTGCCTGTTGGGGGGAACCTGGGGAGCCCTCCTGCCCCCAGAAGCTCCGCACCACCTGGCTCTGTCCTCAGGGGCACATCCTTGCCCTCGGGGATTTGGGGGCATCTCTGTGGGGCTGCACAGCAGTTGGACTGCTTCCCAATGGTGCAGATTTGAGGAGAAGTGGTCCTATGGGGTCATTTTGGGGGGAGCTCCTGGGAACTGGGCTCAGCTGAGGAGGGAGCACTCGGGGAAGCACCTGTGAGCAAGTGCCCCACATGGAGACTGAGACATTCTGGGCTCTGTCATGGGCCAGGCCCCTGCTGGGGTATGACAGGCAGGGTTCTGCACTCCTCCTGACACGAGGAAGGGTGGGGCTCATCAAGAACCCTTGGAAAGGAGAGTTTGTGCAGCTGGCTGCAGAAGAGAAGGAGAGAGTGTCTGAGCTGCTCCTGCCTGGGAGGTGCCGGTGCTCCCAAGGGGCTGTTCCATGACCACAGGAAACCACGTTCTGCCAACAACCTGAGTGAGGTGGAGACAAAGTTTTCCCAAGCTTCTAGAGCTTTCCTGAGCCTGGCTGACACTGCGTGCAACCCTTTGGAGGGGCTCACTCAGGCCAGGCTGGTCTCTGACCTGCTGCCCTGTGAGATGGCAGATGGAAGGTTGTAGATGGCAGTTGTAGTAGTGGAGGGCTGGCAGTAGAGAGGGTGTCCCCTTGGCAAATTCTTGCTGAAGGAGAAATTTTCTGCTGGGGCAAGAATTCCAGAGCTGAAGGCACGTCCCAGAAATGGTGTGAGGTTCCCTAATCACAGGCTTTTCCATGGCAGACACACCTGTGCAGCGTGGCCCCCCTGCACTCGCAAGCACCATCTTCCTAAAGACCGTAACTAGAATTTCCCACCATGGCAGCTTTGTCTTGGTCTGACCTCCATGGAAGTAGGATCACACACTGAGCTCTTGGGCTCGGTGTCACCCCAGGAGGTCCACCTGTGCTCTGGTGCAGGGCTGCCCTCCTTACTGGAGGATACCTCAGTTGGCCCTCTCTTCTGCTGATGGATGTTCTGGTGACTGCATGGTGGTGTGGTGACCATTCCCACCCCAGACTCTGCTGCTGGGCGGGCGAAGGGTGCACAGGTGGATGTGTTTACCTCTGATTCCATGGAAGACATTTAACCCAGTACAGAGGGTGGGCATGGCATGGGCACCAACGCTGGCAGCGTGGTAAATGTGGGAGAAAGTGGGTGTCCTCATCTCATTGCTTGTGTTTTCTCATTAGAAGAAACCCCAAGGCCATCATCCCTGGGGTGGGGAGTGCTGTTGGACTCTTGAGAAGCCAGGAGATGGTCTCACGGGAGAGTTAGCCAGGTGTGGGAGCTGCTGGCAGCCCCCAGGGCCCGTCGGGCAGGTGGTTATAAATGTGAGAGCTCTGGCGGCAGGAACAGAGACATCCATCAGGAAGCAGGTTGAGCTTTGCCCTGAGGGGAAGGCTAGCGGGCACACGTGGTGGAGGAAGGAGAGGGCAGGGGAGTGGGGTTGAGAGGGCAGGGGAGTGGGGTTGAGAGGGCAGGGGAGCAGGATTGACAGGCCAGAGCTTGTGTGAGTCTCACCCATCCAGCGTCTCAGCTGGGCAGAAGGCGGCTGAGTGGGGGTCGGAGCAGTCTTCCTGTGTTTCTTAGGAAACATGCCCTGACTTTGAATGGAGTACAGACCCATCCCTGCCCATCAGCTCATCTGTCCCCTGAAACGGGTGTTGGTGGTGGAGCCCCCTACACCAGTAGAGAGGCCAGCAGACTGAGCTGAGCCCTGTGCTGAGTGCTGCTCCAGGTGCACACTTCACCCCATCTGTTCCAGCAGATTCCCATCTCGTAATGAAGGGGAAAGATGATCTTATTCTGCTTTATTTCAGATGCTGACTGGTGACCAGAAGGGGACTCGCGGAGCCTGGGTTTCTGGGCGTGGGAATCTGTGGAAGGCAGTGTCTGAAGCCCTCCCAGTGATGGAGCTCACAGCCCCCACGTCTGGGAGGGGCCCTGACCCCAGACTCGGGAGGCTTTTAGAAAACCTGGATGCACAGAGCCTGCGGAGCTGCACCTCACAGGAAGGGGGTTTCCAGCAGGTGACAGTCACCCACTGGAAGATCCAAACGGCAGAGGGAGCACAGGCGGGGAGTAAGTCTGAGGGGAGCCCTCTCCTGAGCCCAGACCTCCTCCTGCTTCAGAGAGAGTTGATCGACGGGGAGGCCCCCCAGCACGAGGCCTGTGGCAGCTTCCCGTTCAACCCAGGCCTGGCCAGACATCAGGCTTCTCATGCTGGGGAGAAAGCTCACAGGTGTGATGAGTGTGGGAAGGGCTTCAGCCAGAGCTCCCATCTGGTGGAGCATCGCCATGCTCATGGCGGGGAGAGGCTGTATGTGTGTAACGCATGTGGCAAGGACTTCGTTCTCTACACGGATCTCATGGAGCATCAGAAAGTACACACGGGAGAAAGGCCCTTCAAGTGCACTCAGTGTGGGAAGGCATTCTGTCACAGCTCAGACCTGATCCGCCACCAGCGGGTCCACACCCGTGAGAGGCCCTTTGAGTGCAAGGAGTGTGGGAAGGGCTTCAGCCAGAGCTCATTGCTCATCCGGCACCAGAGGATTCACACAGGGGAGCGGCCGTACGAATGCAACGAGTGCGGCAAGGCCTTCATCCGGAGCTCCAGCCTCATCCGGCACTTCCAGGTCCACACGGAGGTGAGGCAGTACGAGTGCCAGGACTGTGGCAAGGCCTTCCGCCACCGCTCAGACCTCATTGAGCACCAGAGGATCCACACCGGGGAGCGGCCCTTCGAGTGCAACGAGTGTGGCAAGGCCTTCATCCGGAGCTCAAAGCTCATCCAGCACCAGCGCATCCACACTGGGGAGCGGCCATACGTCTGCAACGAGTGTGGGAAGCGCTTCAGCCAGACGTCCAACTTCACGCAACACCAGAGGATCCACACCGGGGAGAAGCTCTATGAGTGCAACGAGTGCGGGAAGGCCTTCTTCCTGAGTTCCTACCTTATTCGACACCAGAAGATCCACACCGGGGAGAGGGTGTATGAGTGCAAGGAGTGTGGGAAAGCCTTTCTCCAGAAAGCACACCTCACCGAGCACCAGAAGATCCACTCTGGGGACAGGCCCTTCGAGTGCAAGGACTGTGGGAAAGCTTTTATTCAGAGCTCCAAGCTCCTCCTGCACCAGATTATTCACACTGGAGAGAAACCCTATGTGTGCAGTTATTGTGGGAAAGGCTTCATTCAGCGGTCAAACTTCCTTCAGCACCAGAAGATCCATACTGAGGAGAAACTCTATGAGTGTAGTCAGTATGGGAAAGAGTTCACCCCACCCCCAGACTTTAAAAGCAGTCAGGAGGCTCCTCAGGAGGGCCTTCCCTTGAGTCAGACAGCTGTACACTTGGGGGAGACGTGTGGAGGCCTGGAGGGGCATACAGACTTCTAATTATCCTCTGGCTCACTTAGTGATGCTGGAAACAAGTGGCAAGGGCCCTGACTCATGAGGCTTTGGAGGAGTCAGCATTTTCCAGGGTCATGGATGGGCGGGGCTGCCACCTCTCACTTAGCCACAGTGAGGCCTGCTGTCCTCTGCTGGGAGAACATCCTTGCAGGAGAGCCACACAATTGGACAGCTGACAAGGAGCTGGACCAGTTATGGGAGAGCTGTGGGTGTGGGAGGGAGGAGCTTGGCCTCAGGAGAAGAAGATTTTATTCCACTGCACAATAACAATTCACCCTTGAGCTAAATCCCTTTTAAAACAGAGTTATGTATCTAATTTTATAACTTTAAAGAGTGTTCCTTATCTGTCAGAAAGGCAAGCTAGAGAAAGATACTTTCTTACCTAAAACCACAACTTGGTTTCCCTGTGGTCCTTAGGAGAAATTCCAGACTCCCTGTCCTGCATCCAAAGGCTTCCTAGAGCCTCATCTGCCCCCAGTTCACTCCAGGTTGCAGAGGTAGCACCAACTGCTGGACGTACCCCCTCATCTGGGCTCTCCTGCCTCCCAACCGAGGCCCAAGTGCCCCATCTCATCTGGCTGATGACCCATCACGAGTCAAGACCCATCCCAAGCTGTGTGTTGGGCTCAGCTCGCTACCCCTCTGCTGCTTCTGATCCTCGGTGGCCATTCACCTCATTACTGTGCTTGCTCTAATTATTGTGTGTGTTCTCTCATTGTTAAGGATGGTGAGTGTATCTCATGATTGTGTGTCCCTGGTATCTGGAGCAGGACAATAAAAAGCACAGCCAAGTGTGCACTTGGCACTTCCCTTGCTTTGTCCTCTCTACACTGTTATTTAAAACATTTAAAAAAAAATTTTTTTTTTTTTGGTCATTGCTTTTTTGTTTTGTGACAATGTAGTCTGCTGGTCTACTGGAAATACCTCCTCTTCACCCTGCTGACGTCTCTGTTCATAATGCATTCAACACTTGCGGGCAGTAGCCAGAGTGAGACTGGCCTCTTGTATGTTTTGCCTTCAGAGTTTGTGAGTGGCTGTCCACTCACTTGAGGGGGCTGCGGGGTGGTGCTCATCTTCACCTAGTGTTCTGTATATCTCTAATTCACTCAGAGGGCACACAGTCCTGATACAGTTCATGACTTTCTTCTGTCTTAATAATTCCATGATTGAGCCCAACTTCTTCCCCCTCTCCCTGTTCTCTAGCTCACTTTGTCACTGATTTGAAAATGTATTGTTCAAAAGGACCAGTGCTAAATACTTGGAAACCAAGGTGAATAAGACACCATCTGTCCTGAAGTCATCCATAGTCTGATGGGGCAGGCAAAAAGGTCATAGCAGGCTGAGTTCAGTGTTAGAGTTGAAGTATGTTTCCAGTTGTGCAGGGGTGTAGGTCAGGAGGCAGTTAGGTTGGTGTGATGTAAGGCGGCTTCATGGAGGAGATGACAGTGAACTGGACAACTAGACACTTGTCACCTAGAGAAGAGGGTGGTCTGGGAGAGACTCTGGAGAAACAAGAGGCCTGGAGGATCCCTCTCTGATCTAAAGCAGGTGAGTTATATCACACAGTGGATAAATGTCTAGCAGAACTGTTAGTTGTTGCATCTGAATTTCTTTTATCTGAACATGAACCAGTTTTGAAATGCTGTCAGAATGTACTGCCCATGTGGGCATATCTTGAGTTCTTAAATTCCAGCAACTCTAGAAGCCTTGAGTGGGTAAAGAGCATATAGTACTCCATTGTTGGAAAACTCACCCATAACATGTTTCAAATTAAGGTCCAGTTGCCATATAGTAACACACCCATTTTAAGTGTACAGAATTTTTGCAAATCCATATACATGTGTAACCATCATCACAAGAAAAATAATACTTCTGTCACCCCCAAAAATGTTCCCTTTTGCCCTTTCCCAGGTCACATTTCAGGCCCAAGTAAACACTTTCTTAGTATGTATTCATTCTGCCTGTTGCAGGACTTCACATAAATGGATTCATATGGCATGTAATCCTGTGTGTCTGACTTCTTCCACTTTGCCATGTTTTAAAGACTAAACCAAGTAGCTCTGTTTCCAGAGCTGTTTGTGAGTAGTGTTCCATTGTATGGGTGAATGTGAACATCATTTATTATTCATCTGTTGGTAGAAATTTGGGTTTCTAGTTTTGGCTGTTATGAATAAAAGTTATCAGCATTTGTGTGAAAGTATTTGGACTTGCCTCTTTATTTCACTTGAGTAAGTGTCTAGGAACTTAATTGCTGGATTATAAGATACATGAGTTTTAATTTTATAAGAAATTGCCCAAAAGTTCTTCATCATGGTTATGGCCTCTCTTGCCACTCTCAGGGTTCAGTTGGTCCACATCCTTATTAACATGTAGTATGGTGACACTTCTAAAATCTAATCCACTCCAGTGGCATAAATGGGTGTCTCTTTATGCTTTTAATTTGTATTTGCCTACTGAATGATGGGACTCCCCAGGTGGCTCAGCAGTAGTGAATCTGCTTACCAGTGCAGGAGCCACTGGAGACATCCCTGGGTTCAATCCCTGGAACAGGCGGAAGATCCCTGGAGAAGGAAATGGCAACCCACTCACTCCATTACTCTTGCTGGGAGAATCCCATGGACAGAAGAGTCAAGCAAGCTACAGTCCATGGAGTTGCAAAGAGTCTAACACGACTGAGCGCACATACGCACACTGAATGATGATATGAAGAATCCATGTCATCTTTTGCCCATTTTAAAGGTGGGTGGTCTGTCATCTACTTAAAAGGATTTTGGCCAAAAAAAAAAAAGGCAAAATGGTTGAAGAGGCCTTACAAATAACAGGAAGAGAAGTGAAAGGTACAGGAGAAAAGGAAAGATATATCCATCTGAATGCAGAGTTCCAAAGAACAGCAAGATGATATAAGTCTAACTATGCAAACAAATAGAGGAAAACAATAGACTGGGAGAAACGAGATCTCTTCAGGAAAATTAGATTCCAAGGGAACGTTTCATGCAAAGATGGACAAAATACAGGACAACCGGTATGGACCTAACAGAAGCAGAACATATTAAGAAGAGGTGGCAAGAATACACAGAACTATACAAAAAAAGACCTTAAAGACCAGATAACCACGATGGTGTGATCACTCACCTAGAGCCAGACATCCTGGAATGCAAAGTCAAGTTGGCCTTAGGAGCATCACTGTGAAAAAACCTAGTAGAGGTGATGGAATTCCAGCTGAACTATTTCATATCCTAAAAGATGATGCTGTGAAAGTGCTGTGCTCAATATGCCAGCAGATTTGGAAAACTCAGCAGTAGCCACAGGACTGGAAAAGGTCAGTTTTCATTCCAATGTGAAAGAAAAGCAGTGTCAAAGAATGTTCAAACTACTGCACAACTGCACTCATCTCACACACTAACAAAGTAATGCTAAAAATTCTCCAAGGCAGGCTTCAACAGTACATGAAAAGAGACCTTCCACATGTTCAAGCTGGATATAGAAAAGGCAAAGAAACAGATCAAATTGCCATGATTGTTGGATCATTGAAAAAGCAAGAAAGTTGCAAAAAAAACATCTACTTCTGCTTTATTTACTACACTAAAGCTTTTGACTGTATGGATCACCACAAACTGTGGAAAATTCGTCAAGAGATGGGAATACCAGACCACCTTACCTGCCTTCTGAGAAATCTGTATGCAGGTCAAGAAGCAGCAGTTAGAATCAGACATGGAACAGCGGACTGGTTCCAAATTGAGAAAGGAGAACATCCAGGCTGTTTCTTGTCACCCTGCTTATTCTATGCAGAGTACATCATCCAAAATGCCGGGCTGGATGAAGCACAAGCTGGGAACAAGATTGCCGGGAGGAATATTAATAACCTGAAATATGCAGATGACACCACCCTTGTGGTAGAAAGCAAAGAGGAACTGAAAAGCTTCTTGGTGAAAGTGAAAGAGGAGAGTGAAAAAGTTGGCTTAAAACTCAAGATTCAGGAAACTAAGATCATGGCATTTGGTCCCATCACTTCATGGCAAATAGAAGGGGAAACAATGACAGACTTTGTTTTGGGGGGCTCTAAAATCACTGCAGATGGTGACTGCAGCCATGAAATTAAAAGACGCTTGCTCCTTGGAAGAAAAGCTATGACCAACCTGGACAGTGTATAAAAAAAAAAAAAGCAGAGCTGTTACTTTTGCTGACAAAGGTGCACCTAGTCAAACCTGTGAGTTTTCCAGTTGTCATGTATGGATGTGAGAGTTGGACCATTAAAAAAAGCTGAGCACAAACAATTGATGCTTCTGAACTGTGGTGTTGGAGAAGGCTCTTAAGAGTCCCTTGGACAGCAGGGAGATCCGACCAGTCAATGGTAAAGGAAATCAGTCCTTAATATTCATTGGAAGGACTGATGCTGAAGCTCCAATACTTTGACCACCTGATGCGAGGAATTAACCATTAAAAAAGACCCTGAAGCTGGGATAGATTGAAGGCAGGAGAAGGGGACGACAGAGGATGAGATGCTTGGATAGCATCACTGACTTGATGGAGTGAGTTTGAACAAGCTCTGGGAGTTGGTGATGGACAGGGAAGCCTGGCGTCCATGGTCGCAGAGTCGGACATGACCGAGCATCTGAAGTGAAGGATTTGGGGGGCTTCTCTGGTGGCCCAGTGGTTGAGAATTCATCTGCCAATGCAGGGGACATGGAGTCAATCCTTGGTCTAAGAAGATCCCACATGCTATGAGGTAGCTGAGCCTGGCTCTGGAGACCTGGAGCCTGTAACTACAGAAGCCAGCTGTACCCTAGAGCCTGTGCTTTGCAACAGGAGAAGCCATGGCAATGAGACACCCGCTCATAGCTTGAGGACAGCCCGCAACTCTCCTCAAATACAGAAAGCCTCCCAGCAAGGAAGACTCAGTTCAGTTCAGTTCAGTCGCTCAGTAGTGGCCAACTCTTCGCCACCCCATGAATTGCAGCACACTAGGCCTCCCTGTCCATCACCATCTCCCAGAGGTCACTCAAACTCACATCCATCGAATCGGTGGTGCCATCGAGCCATCTCATCCTCTGTCGTCCCCTTCTCCTCCTGCCCCCAACCCATCCCCCCTCCCCCCAGCATCAGAGTCTTTTCCAATGAGTCAACTTTTCGCATGAGATGGCCAAAGTACTGGAGTTTCAGCTTTAGCATCATTCCTTCCAAAGAAATCCCAGGGCTGATCTTTNTTGAGTGCAGCACTTTCACAGCATCATCTTTCAGGATTTGAAATAGCTCAACTGGAGTTCCATCACTTCTACTAGCTTTGTTTGCAGTGGTGCTTTGGGGAGCTTGTTGTGGCTTATTCTCAAAATTTGGTGAAGGATAGTGAAGCCCTGATGGAAGAATCTGATCTGGGGGGAAATACCCAAGAATATCCATGTGTGCGGTGCTGTGGGGGTGTGGACTATCTGTCCTGGTCCCATCTCCTGGGGAGGCATCAGGGTGGGGTCTGATCCCCAATCATCCAGTCAGGTATCTGGCTAAGCTGTTGGCTTTCAGCCATAAATGGATGGTGTTGGCCACCATTTGGTGGTAGCCTGTGGCTTGCTCTCTGGAACGTCTGAGTCTTTTGTATGGCAGAGGGGACACAGGATACCCAGTGGTTTCCTTAATGATGCTGGCACCCACCCCACTCCTAAATTCCCTTCCATTGTGGAGCAGGCATGAATCACTGAGGAGGGAGAACTGAAATCCTGCTATCAGCAGGTTCTAAGTCAGGAAGGTGTGATGGAAATATAAAGCATTCCAAGGGTTGGGAGGACAGTCAAGATATCTCCATGAATTATGAGTTCAAATGTGCATTAACACTTCTCAGGTGATCACTAAATGAGAAACGTGTGACTGTCACACAAGCAGAGAAACAAATGAAATCAGAGGGAGGAGGGTTCAGCTGAAACACAAAGGGAGAAATACAGAAAGTATAAAAGGAACTGATAAAAAAGAATACTTCTATGAACACTGAAAATAAACCAATGTAAAATATTCTCTGAACTTAAAAGACTGAGACTGTCAGACTGTATTTTAAAATATAAGAATGAGAGGGATGCAGGTTCCATTCCTGGTTGGGAAGTTGAGATCCCACATGCTGAGGGGCAACTGAGCCTATGCACCACAACTAAGGCCTGATGCAGTCAGAAACAGATAAGTAAGTAAATACTAAAAATAATAAGATACAAGAACCATATATACTGATTCTAGGGACACATCTAAAATATAAAACTGACACTGGTAGAAAGGGGGTGCAAGACAACTCCCCCCCAAAAGCTGGAGCCCCCATATTAGTCAGGCTGTGGGCAGCAGTGAACACTGCAGACTGATGACAGAGTCAATGCACAGAGAACAGCCAGTAGTTCTACACCTGTATGCAACTCAGAATTGCTTCAACACATATAAAATAACAAAGACAGAACTACAAAGAAATTGACAAGTGCCTACTCAGAGCCATCACTCAGGGAGCTACTTCATGGAAACTAGCAGGCTAGAGGTCCTGAGGACCCAAGGTGTTCAGGCAAGAGGGTAGTGAAGTGGCAGTGTTGGGAAGAGGACTGTGGACTATGCTGCTGTCTGTTAGCTTCCTGGTTACCAAAACACTCTATTGATTTAACACCACAAATTAAAAGCAAAGGCTTGAGCAAGGTCCACAAGTCCCATTTAGTGGAAATGTGTCTTAAGTCTCTGTTGTTGTTCAGTCACAAAGTTGTGCCCGACTCTTTGCTACCCTATGGACTGTAACCCGCCAGGCTCCTCTGTCCATAGGATTTCTCAGGCAAGATTACTGGAGTGGGTTGCATTTCCTTCTTCAGGGGATCTTCTAACCCAGAAATCGAACCTGTGTCTCCTTCATCTCTTGCATTGGCAAGCAGGTTCTTTACCACTGAGCCACCAGAGAAGCCCTGAGTCTCTGTTACTTGTTAACAATTTCCTGTCTATACTTTTAAAAAAGTCTTTGCTATTCATTTTTGCCAAAAAAAAGGAGAGCCATTTTTGACAAAAAAGAGTTGTCCTATAGAGGATTTGAATGACTGCATCCCTACTCTGCCTTTTAACACATTCCTCTGTCCCCTGTGTTTTGTATCCTGGTAGTTACAACTAGAAGCTGGATTATATGAATGTTGTTTCTAACACTGTATAGGTTGCTTGGTGTAGATGCTACTGTTTCACACCAGAAGGCACTTCATATCTCACTCTTAGTAAAGTCAGGGTCATTCATGGATTCAGGGATCAGCTAGACTCACTTATTATCCTCATCAAATTCCACCCATAGACTTTAGCAACCATCATGATTGAGTATTTTTTCTACACCTATATTAGGTGGAGTGCTGTATGTAATTTTCCTTCACCAACAATTTGTTTATCCTGACGTTCAGGTCATATGGGAAAGGCAGACTGGATGTGAGATTCTTTGTTTACCAAATGTTATTATTCACTTGGCCCCTTCACACAGCTTGTGGGATCCTAGTCCCGAGTCCAGGGATTGAACCCAGGTTCCCTGCAGTGATAGCACAGAGTCCTAACCACTGGACCATCAGGGAATTCACAATTTAGCAATTTTTGGAATGCTAGATTATTGTATTTTAAGTTCATGTATTTGATGTGTTTCGATTCAGTACATCCTTTTTGATGCTGAAATTGTTGCGTTTTTGGCCAAGCAGAACCCTTCACTTTGCTACTCTGACCTTCTGACAGGTCTCTCTCTCGGAGCAACTTTGTATCTGGAACCAGTTGCCACGGACTCAATTTGTTTTACTTCCTTTCCCAAATTTATAAAGAGCCTCTTTAAAACTGAAATCAGTTCTGAGAACTTGACTGTCCTAGATTTCAAACAGACTTTTCCCAGAGAATTTGTGTTTGCTGCTGCCAGGCACCTCTGAGGATTTTCAACCTAGAACCAGAATATTTAACTAAATTTCCAACAGCGATGTCAGGGGGCGGGGGTGGGGCCCAGTTTGAAAGCTGCGGTCTGAACTTTCTCCAAAGGGCCCAGGTCCTCTGGACACGGTGACACGTCCGCCTGTGGAAACCCAGGAGCCCTCTGGCTGCTCTCGCTGAGGCCACCTCTCCGGTCCATTCTTCAGACCCCGTGAAACCTCGGTCTGCACTTGGCGTGAAATCCCTACCGCTTCGGCCAGCGCTGAGGGTGCCTGGGCCCTGGTCTCCCCCACGCTTACCTTCCTGATACAGCCTCGAGGAAGGCAAACCACACGTGATGGAAACCGTACTAACTGGCCTCCACGCACTGGGTCTGACAGCGAAATCAAAATTAAAAATTATCCCCGGAATTCCCCAGTGGTTAGGACTGGGCGCTGCCTGGGCCCAGGTTCAATGTTGAATCCCTGGTCGGAGAACTGAGATTTCAAAAGCCGCCCGGCAGGGCAAGAAACAAAATACTCAGTAGGTTAAACATAAAAACTCCCGTGACTCCCTTTGGCGCCGGAACAAAGCCCAGCCCCTCCGATGGCTCCTGAGGGCCTGAGACCCTCCACTAGCGCCTCCCCGGCCTGCCAGACTCCCTCCCTGTTCTCATACTACCTGTCCACGCCCCCGATGTCCATATCTGCCACCAGACTATCAGCCCTGTGGGCAGGACGGTGGCGTGGTCGTCTCCCTCTGCCCGTGTCAGTGCAACCAGCTGTGGAGTCCCGGTAGACACACAAGGGAGAGAACGACCAGCCTTGCAGGTTGGAAACTGGAAGCCATAGTGAGTGGCCCCTGCGCTGGCCAGAAACGCTGGAGAGCGAAGCAGGCGGTGCCAGAGCGGAGAATGGTGGAGGGAGTCACGCCTTTATTCATAATCCACTCATCAAACCCGCCTCCTGGACAGACGCTTTCTCCGCCACCTTCTGGCCTCACTAGCCTTCCTCGAGGTAGGTTCAGGCTCTCCCGGAGGCGGCTTCATCTGCAGCATCACGGTCGCTGTCTCCTTCGACTGGGAGAGGATAAGAGCCCGACCTGGGGACGAGCTTCCCAGAGGGGATGGTGTTCTGTGAGGCGGCACGCAGTGAGGACCGCGAAGAGAATCGAGAGTCTGGTCCGGACAGTGTCAAGGACGCGACCCTGGAGCCCGGGTCGGACGGGATCAGGGATGGGACTCGGGAGCCTGGGCGCGACACGGACAAGGACTGGACCCTGGAGTCCACGTCCGATGGGTCATGGGATGGGACTCGTAAACTGGCCTTCGAAGGGGCCAGAGACAGGACCTTGGAGCCAACACGCGATGGGACCAGTGACGGGACCCTGGGAACTGAGACCTTCGAGGGCAGGGACGGGGTCCAAGAATCCGCGCGGTATAAGACCTGAGACGGGTTCTGGGAGGCTGGGACTGATGGGACCCGGAAGGTCGCACTCGACGCGGTCTTAGAGGGAAAAGACTCGGGGTCAGAAGCTGCCGGCGATGGTTCCCAAAGCGGCGGGCCCTCGGGGCCACGGCGCAGCCAGCCATGCACGCGCGCCAGGTCGCGCGTGTCCTCATGCTCGCGCCGCAGCTGCTCGCGCTGCTCCAGCAACTGGCGCCTTGTGTCCTGCAGCACCTGGGCCCGGCGGAGCAGCCGCAGCAGCTCCTGCCGCAGGCGACCATTGTCCACTCTGATCGCCTGGGTGTGCGCCAAGAGCGCGCGCGCCGCCTCCCGCTCCGCGCGCCGCGCCAGCGACTGCACGCGCTGGCGCGCCTCGCGCTCAAACGCCGCCTTGTCCTCCAGGAAGCGCCGCTTCACGCGGTGGAGCAGCTGCGTGTGCTCCACACGCATATGCAGCAACTCGCGCTCCAGCGCCCGGATCCGGGCCAGCTGCTCCAGCTGCAGCTCCTGCGGCCGGGGCGCGGGTTAGCGCCGGTCCGCGGCGCGCACCCACCTCGCCCGGCACCCCCCCGCCCACCGGCCCGCCCGCGGGCTCGCGCGCACTGGCCTTGTAGGGCTGCAGCTCCTGCACCTGCTGCGCCATCTGCGCCGCGCGCGCCTCCATCTCCAGCAGCTGCGCGCGCACCCCGTCCTCACGCCCGCGGTAGATCGACGCCAGCTCTGCGCGCTGCCAGTGGATCTGCGAAAGGTTCACGCGGTTCTGCTCTTCCAGCCTAACGATGGCGTTGGCGCAGCGCTGCGCGCGCGTGCTCGCGTAGCTCGCGTAGAGCCGGTTCTCCTCGCGCAGGCGCGGCGCCTCGCTGTCCAGGAAGTCGTTCTCCTGCAGCACTTGGTCGACGCGCTGCTTACAGGCGTCCAGTTCCTCAGAGAGCAGCTTGTGCTCGCGCTGCAGGTACTGAGCGCGCTCCGACAGCGGTGGCTCGGCGCCCTCTCCCGCCGCGCCCCCTCGGCGCCCGGCGCCCTGCCCGCGCTTCTTCTTGGGCGCCATGGGTCGGGGCCCCCAGCCCGCTCCTCTAACTCAGCCCTGCCCCTACCCCAAGCCCGAATGTTCTGGCGAGATTGGACGCGTCTCAGCGTCACGAAGCTTCGGGAGGCAGAATCAGGAGTTTGGGGTCATCAGGGGTCAGGGTATTGTCGCCAACCTTTACTAGTGGGCTCCTTCCGGACCTTGGCTGTCAGTCCGGGTGCCTCCACCTTTAATAGTGTTGTCGGTCAGCCGGAACGGTCTCCATGGAAACAGAACTTAGTCGCCCTCCCCAACTCCAGTCCTGTTGCTTGCGCAGCGCCCGCCCCACCCCCACCCCCTCCAC
>SJYA01002023.1:196221-270206 GCA_006410615.1 Neotragus moschatus
CCCGCCCTGGACCCTGAAGGCCGCAGCACTGTGTCCCTTCCGGCTTGTTCCTAGGATATCGCTCTTTTCGCTGAGCCCCGGCCCCTACCCGGCCAGGCCACCAGAGGGCACACCTTCCTGCCCTGGCTTGCTCTCCCTTCTGCCTTGGAGCCCTCCTTGCTGGCTCTGGAGACGGGGTGAGCGCCCCTTCTCTGGAGTACCAACCGGCTTGGGCTGTGTGTCGGATCCGCGGGTACGCACTTCCTGCTTCCATTTACAGATGGAAAAACTGAGGCACAGAGTGAGGACTCCGGAAAGCACTGGGTCTGTGACTTGGGCCTTAGTGGACTCTTCCCACTGTGTGCACTGCCTCTCTGGCAGAGGTCAGACGAAGGGGGCCTGGCAGGAGGGATGCCCCAGCCCGACCCCGTACCTTGTCCCCTGAGCAGAAGCACAGTACTGATGGCCATCACCATGGTGAAGGGGAGGATGGGCAGGACCGTGAAAGAGGTCCAGGAGAGCCTGTCTATCCAGTGCGTCCTCTGGCTGAGGTCAAGCCCTGGAGACCCCGGACCTGGCTGTTCTCTCGTCCTGGGCAGGCCTCCAAGTCTGTCCTCTTCCCTAGATCCCAAAAGTGGGGCTGCCTGTTGCCCTGCCCCACCCCCAATCTGAGCTGGCCCTGGGCTGGCCGCTCAGGACCCTTCCTCAAGCGACCTCCCTCAACAGCCAAGTACCTTGGAACCGGTGCCAGACCCACACCAGGCTCACAGTCAGCCCCAGCTGGAAGGACAAGATTCAGGCCACGATGTGGGTCAGCTCCCACAGCCGCGGCCCCCCTGAAGGAAGTGCCCTCCCTAGACATACGGAGCCATGAGGGACAATGCTGCACATCACCCGATTCCCAGGAGCCACACGGGCGGAAGCCAGCAGGAGCCCTGGGTATGCACCTGTGTGTACGGAGCATGCGAGGATGGGCTGGGGCCCTGTGGCGATGCTGCTATGGTGACCCAAGGCCCTGGCCTGCTCAGGGTCAGTGGATCATAGCTTTGGGGAGAGGCCTCGTTGGAGCCCAGGGCCTGAGGCTTGGTCCTTGGTCCCTGCCGACTGGCCAGGCCAGGGAGCTGGGCTCAGGGTATGATCCGGTTGGTCTGTGCACCACCGCAAGGGTGCTCAGCTACCTCTGTTTGTGAGGAAGAGGATGACAAACAGAAGGATGCCCAAAGTCCAGAGCCCCGCACAGGCTCCGATGGCAATGCCAGCACCCACCTCCACAGGCTGGTTCAGAGACACCCCTGAGAGACAGTCAGGAGGGGCGTCCCCTGTTTGAGTCTGGACACATGATCTAGAGACAAGTCCATCTACAACTCAAAGGCGCCCTCCTAGGAGAGGCCCAGGCAGCTGCCTGGGGTGACCTGGGGTACCTGGGTCCATAGCCCTCGCTGGGAGCGGGAGAGGAGAGCCCAGTTTGGAGCCCCAGGTGCTGGGGAGCACAGCAGGTCCTCCTGCTGCAGGCTCAGGGCTGCTCCGAGGACAGGATGGGTGGTGAGCTCCACCGTAATGTAGATGGGGACACAGCTGATATCTACTCAGACTTGGACACTGAGGGGCAGGAAGGGTGGGGCCCCGAACCTGTACTGTGACTCACAGGGAGGGGCGGGGCCCACGCGGACTGTGACACTCTGCCATCCAGAAGGCGGGCTCCCTGTGAGTCTGGTCTCCAGGGTGTTAGGGAGGCTGGTGACCAGGAAGCAGGAATTTCAGGCCAAATCATCTCAACCTAGGGGTCTGACCTGCTGTGTGCTCACTCCCCCTAGCTGTGGGTTTCCTGGATGAGGCCCTCCAAACTGCATGTGGTTTCCCCATGGGTCAGCTGAAAGTTCAGTGTATGGTCCACTTTTTCTTGAGTGCATAATAAATACCCGAAATCAATAATGCACTCAGAACAAACCTGAAGCTACAACTGCACACAATAAAACTGTCAACTGACACTTGATGAGAAAATAAAAAATTCTTGACAAAATTTATATCTGCAAGGATATTTAAACAAGGGGAAAACAGAGTGGGTGGAAATAATGGCCCCAAAAGAAAAAACATAATGGCAGATTTTAAAAGAGCAAGTGGATGAGTCAAATGACCACTGAAAAACTGATTTAATAATTAAGTGAATGTAATAAAGTTCACGCTGCAGAATTCTTTTTTGCTGAAATTCACTGATTTGGGGCTGCTTCTGCTTAATGGCCGTGTTCTTGGTGGGAGAACGGCAGGGCTGAGACTGCCTTTGGTGCGGGTTCTGAGGAGGAGGCAGAGAGAAGAGGGGCTGGGTTGCCGGCCAGGAGCCAGGGGTGTGCACTGCCCTCTGCAGCTGTGTGGGGCTGCTTCACGCCCCACCCCTGGTCCTGCCATGTTGGTGAGTCCACTAGGCTCCTGCGTCCACCTGCTGCTCCTGCTGCCTGCTGCTGGGAGTGCCTGGCTGTGCCTCCTGCCCGGCTCACAGCCCCACTCCCCACCTCAGACCCTCTACAGTGAGTCCAGCTTTCATCCCTTTCAGCCTGTCCAAGTGGTTGTCAGTCTTTCTTTTCCTGCTCTTCTCTGTCCTTGTAGGCACAGAGCTTTCCACTTTGTTTATTATTGATTATATCTGGGGAATATTCCCACTCATTCAGTGAATTTTCAATTTCATCTAAGTTATCAAGTGTCTTGGTGGGAGGTTGTTGACAATAAACCCTAATTTTCTGGTCAATGCTTGAAGGATTTGATAGGAATATAGTCTTTCACTCCTGATACTAGTAACTCCTCTTTTAGTTCTTGAATTGCATCTTTATTTTCTATGGTCTGTATCTGTTTTCTTGATTATAAGATGTCAATAATATGAAACCACTTTTAATATAATAGAACATTTAATTGCATCCATTTCCCATCAATGCCCAAGTCATTTAATGATTTATGTCAGCCATTTCCATTGGCAGGGGGCTTTTCCACTAAAGGCCCCTGTGGTTTCCCAAGACCATGTTTCTCACCAGATTCAGTTCATTTCCAGCCTGAAGAGTTACCATGTCTGTTTGGCAGCCCTGAACTTGCTCTTCTAATTTTTTAGGACTGAGTTCTGCTTTAACTATAGCTAGCTTCTCATTTGTAACCTGTTGTATATGCTTTCTGTGTGTTATTCAAGCAGTCGTGTCCGACTCTTTGTGAACCAAGAGACTGTAGCCTGCCAGGCTCTACTCCTCTGCCCATGGGATTCTCCAGGCAAGAATACTGGAGTGGGTTGCCATTTTCTTCTCCAGGGGATCTTCCTGACCCAGGAATCGAACCTGAGTCTCCTGCACTGCAGGCAGATTCATTACCATTTGAGCCTCCAGGGAAACACATGCTTTCTTTATGCTGCACTTTTAGGGATTGGTTCAAGAACTCTAGATTGGCTTTTTTCCCTTTTAAGTACATTAATGATGTCATTGCTTTTTCTTCTGGCTTGAATTTTTTTTTCTGATAAAAACTCTACAGTCATGCTTATTTTTTTGTTCCTCTCTATGTAAATTTCTCTGGTTATTTAAAAAATTGTTTCTTATCACTGCTTTTCAGCAATTTAGTTATGAATTCTTTGTGCTTTTCCTAGTTGGACTTCATTTAATTTCCTGAATCTGTGAATATATCATTTTTTCTTTAAATTTGCAAAAATTTCAGCCATTACTTTCTCAAATATACATATTGCATGCTCCTTTTGGTTGACACTATCCCACAAGGCATTACTCTCAACCCCCGCCCCCCGCCCCAGTTTCAGTTTGGGTAGCTGTGTCTTTGAATTCACTGATCATTTTTTCCCTACTATATTCATGTCTTCTATATATCCAGGAGCATATTTATAATAGCTTTTTAAAAGTGTATCCATACTCAGTCATGTCCAACTCTTTTCTGACCCCATGGACTGTAGCCTGACAGACTCTTCTGTCCATGGAATTCTCCAAGCAAGAATACTGAAGTGGGTTGCCATTCCTTTTTCCAGGGGATCTTCCCAACCCAAGGATCAAACCCAGATCTCCTGCATTACAGGCAGATTCTTTACCGACTGAGCCACCAGAGAAGCCCTTCTGTGTTTATCGAGTTACATATTCTGAGTATTTCCTTCAAGTGAAAATCATTAAATATGTGACCTTTTGTATCTGACTTATTTCAGTTAGCACTGTGTTTCCACATTGTAGCATGTAACATTACTTAAATCCTTTTTATGGATGAATTATATTCCATTGTCTGTATAGATATAATTTTCTTTATCCGTTCATCAGTTGCTGGATATTTGGGTTGTTTCTACCTTTGGCTTTTGTGACTAGTTGCAAAAACTCATGTACACATATTTGTTTGAATATCTGTTTCAGTTATTTTGGATATATACTCAGAGGTTTCTCAGGTGGTGCAATGGTAAAGAATCTGCCTGCCAATGCAGGAGACGCAAGAGATGTTGGTTCAATCCCTGGGTCAGAAGATCCCCTGCAGTAGGAAATAGCAACCCACTCTGGTGTTCTTGACTGGAAAATTCCATGGATAGAGGAGCCTGGCAAGCTAAGAACTGGACACGACTGAGCAACTGAGCATGCACGCACACACTTATACTCAGAAGTGGAACTGCTGGATCATATGGGAATTCTATCTTTAACTTATTGTGGAACTGCCAAACACTTTTCCACAGTAACTGCACTGTTTTACATCCCACCGGCACCTTATGAGAGTTCTGATTTTTCTCCATCTTTGCCAAGACTTCTTTTGTTTCATTTTGCAGTCATCCTAGGGGGCAAGTGTGACCCCACGTGTCATGACTGCGTTTCCTTGATAGTTAATGATGTTGAGCGTCTTTCCCTGTGGTGCTGGCCATTGGTGCATTTTCTTTGAAGATGAGTCTATTCAAGTCTTTGTCCATAGTTTTCTGGTTTTGTTTTGTTTAAATTTTATTTATCTATCTTTCACTGTGCTGGGTCTTCATTGATGCATGAGGGCTTTCTCTAGTTGCAGACAGCGGGGGCTGCTCTCTCGCTGCAGTGTACTGGCTTCTTGCTGCAGTGAGTTCTTTTGTTGTGGAGCACTTGTGGTTCCTGGGTTCCCTGAGCTCAGGCTCACTAGTTGCAGCACTCAGACTTGGTTGCTCCAAGGCATGTGGGATCTTCCCAGACCAGGGATCAAACCCATATCTCCTGCATTTGCAAGCAGATACTTTACCACTAAGCCACCAGGGAAGCCCCTGTCCATTATTTTAATTGAGTAAGTNAGTCTCCTGCACTGCAGGCAGATTCATTACCATTTGAGCCTCCAGGGAAACACATGCTTTCTTTATGCTGCACTTTTAGGGATTGGTTCAAGAACTCTAGATTGGCTTTTTTCCCTTTTAAGTACATTAATGATGTCATTGCTTTTTCTTCTGGCTTGAATTTTTTTTTCTGATAAAAACTCTACAGTCATGCTTATTTTTTTGTTCCTCTCTATGTAAATTTCTCTGGTTATTTAAAAAATTGTTTCTTATCACTGCTTTTCAGCAATTTAGTTATGAATTCTTTGTGCTTTTCCTAGTTGGACTTCATTTAATTTCCTGAATCTGTGAATATATCATTTTTTCTTTAAATTTGCAAAAATTTCAGCCATTACTTTCTCAAATATACATATTGCATGCTCCTTTTGGTTGACACTATCCCACAAGGCATTACTCTCAACCCCCGCCCCCCGCCCCAGTTTCAGTTTGGGTAGCTGTGTCTTTGAATTCACTGATCATTTTTTCCCTACTATATTCATGTCTTCTATATATCCAGGAGCATATTTATAATAGCTTTTTAAAAGTGTATCCATACTCAGTCATGTCCAACTCTTTTCTGACCCCATGGACTGTAGCCTGACAGACTCTTCTGTCCATGGAATTCTCCAAGCAAGAATACTGAAGTGGGTTGCCATTCCTTTTTCCAGGGGATCTTCCCAACCCAAGGATCAAACCCAGATCTCCTGCATTACAGGCAGATTCTTTACCGACTGAGCCACCAGAGAAGCCCTTCTGTGTTTATCGAGTTACATATTCTGAGTATTTCCTTCAAGTGAAAATCATTAAATATGTGACCTTTTGTATCTGACTTATTTCAGTTAGCACTGTGTTTCCACATTGTAGCATGTAACATTACTTAAATCCTTTTTATGGATGAATTATATTCCATTGTCTGTATAGATATAATTTTCTTTATCCGTTCATCAGTTGCTGGATATTTGGGTTGTTTCTACCTTTGGCTTTTGTGACTAGTTGCAAAAACTCATGTACACATATTTGTTTGAATATCTGTTTCAGTTATTTTGGATATATACTCAGAGGTTTCTCAGGTGGTGCAATGGTAAAGAATCTGCCTGCCAATGCAGGAGACGCAAGAGATGTTGGTTCAATCCCTGGGTCAGAAGATCCCCTGCAGTAGGAAATAGCAACCCACTCTGGTGTTCTTGACTGGAAAATTCCATGGATAGAGGAGCCTGGCAAGCTAAGAACTGGACACGACTGAGCAACTGAGCATGCACGCACACACTTATACTCAGAAGTGGAACTGCTGGATCATATGGGAATTCTATCTTTAACTTATTGTGGAACTGCCAAACACTTTTCCACAGTAACTGCACTGTTTTACATCCCACCGGCACCTTATGAGAGTTCTGATTTTTCTCCATCTTTGCCAAGACTTCTTTTGTTTCATTTTGCAGTCATCCTAGGGGGCAAGTGTGACCCCACGTGTCATGACTGCGTTTCCTTGATAGTTAATGATGTTGAGCGTCTTTCCCTGTGGTGCTGGCCATTGGTGCATTTTCTTTGAAGATGAGTCTATTCAAGTCTTTGTCCATAGTTTTCTGGTTTTGTTTTGTTTAAATTTTATTTATCTATCTTTCACTGTGCTGGGTCTTCATTGATGCATGAGGGCTTTCTCTAGTTGCAGACAGCGGGGGCTGCTCTCTCGCTGCAGTGTACTGGCTTCTTGCTGCAGTGAGTTCTTTTGTTGTGGAGCACTTGTGGTTCCTGGGTTCCCTGAGCTCAGGCTCACTAGTTGCAGCACTCAGACTTGGTTGCTCCAAGGCATGTGGGATCTTCCCAGACCAGGGATCAAACCCATATCTCCTGCATTTGCAAGCAGATACTTTACCACTAAGCCACCAGGGAAGCCCCTGTCCATTATTTTAATTGAGTAAGTCTAATAACTATTTATTGGGTGCTGGATATTGTGCATTTTATGCTACTGAGTATTGTTCCTGTTTTCCTTTAAAGAGTATTGACATCCTTGGCAGCCTGTTAAACTAAACAGCCTGTGTCATCTTGTTCCCTTTGAGGCTTGCTCACCACACTCATGATGGGTGCGGAATAGCCTTTAGTCGAGAGCTAGTTCAGTCGCTTCACTGAGGCCGTGACCCGCCTGGGGTTTCTCCTGAATGTTCTGATGTCCACCCTGGCTGCTCAGCATTAAAGATGTCCTCTGCCCATATGAAATCTGGACTGTTCAGCCTACCTCCCCACCCCCACCCCTCTTGTTCTGTGCTTGGACTCTTGGAAATTTCTCCATCTTTGCCCTGATGTGGTGCTCAGCAAGAGAACTAAGAGGTGCTTATCTGGCCTGTTTTGCTGAGAGCACAGTCCTGTGGCACTGGTTGTCCAGCGTCTGTAGGCGCTTGGTTCACATACTTGTTGTCCAGTTTCCTAAGTCTTCATCAGTGAAGACCATGGACAGTCCAGTCACTCCCTCACGACCAAAATAAAAGTCTCTCCTCTCTTTTTCGTTTCTTTTTCTCATGTTTATCCCCTTCCCCCTCCAACTTTATATTGAGATACAGCTGAAGTATAATAACCTGTGCATATTTGAAGTGTACAGTTTCAACTGTTTTGACATATGGGTTAAATGTCTGAAACCATCACCAGGCTTGAACATTTCTATCACCTCCTAAAGTTTTCTTGTACCACTTGCAATGCACCTCTCCCTCCACTCTGCCACAAGGCTATCAGTGATCTGTAGTTGGCATTCTCTAGAATTTCGTACAGATGGCACCATACAGTACTCTTTGAGAGAAGATCTGGCTTCTTTAATTAACATAATGATTTTGAGCTTCTTCCACATCGTGTGTATCAATAGTTGTCCTTTTTTGTTTTTCTGCGTAATATTCCACTGTGTGGTTATACCACTTTTTGTTTATCTATTCCTGTTTCAAATGCCGGAAGCAACATTCGAGTTGTTTACAGTTTGGGGCTGTTACAAATAAAGTTATGTACGTGGGTGTGTAACTCGACACATGTTTTTATTTCTCTTGGGTGACTACCACCGGAAGATGCCCGAGTCACGCTCAATTTAAGTTAAACATTTTAAGAAACGACCAAATATTTTCCCAAAGTGGTTGTAGCATTTTACACGTTGGGGATGCCACGGCCCCCGCCCCCAGATACCTCCGGAGAGGAGGGCTACGAGTGACACTTTACCCTTTGGTCCCGCCTTAGCAAGCCCGGAAGAAGGTAGAGAGGGAGGCCCGGCCGTGGGCACCAAACGTGCAAAGGCCTGGGGTGGGCCCAAGGCTCCCTGGGCGCAGGTGCGGCGAGGGGGCGGAGAAGTGCACCTTCTCGGGCTCGGCCGGGCGGGAGACGAGGGGCGGGCCCCGAGGCGGGGCTGCGGGGCGGGGTTTGGACGGCAGAGGGCTCTCCGTCGGTTCCCAAGGCAACCGGGTTCAACAGTTGGAGCCCCGAGGTTGTCTGGAGGCTTCCCGGTTCCCGCTTGCCGACATGTGCACCGCCGAGGTGGACCGTCACGTCGCCCAGCGATACCTGCTCAAGCGGCAGCTCGGGAAGGGGGTGAGCTCGAGAGGCGCCCCGGCGTCCGCGGGACCTGCAGGACGTGGGTAGGGCCAGTCAGAGGACTGTGGCCGTCCACGCTGCAGGGACTTCTGCGCTGGGGTCCTGTCTCCTCCATGAGCTGCAGATGTGCCCTGTTTCCGACAACAGGGCGCCCTACTCGCAGGGGACTTGTTCCGTGGCTGTGGGAGGCAGCTGAGACCTGGCCCCCCCAAGGTCTCAGGTCTGATCCTAGAGCCCCCCAGCCCCCGCTGTCCCCACCATCGCCTCAGGCTCCCGGCTGCCTCTCCCGGTGCCCACAGTGTGACACAGGCGCTGAGGGCGGGCAGACGCCTGCCCAAGAAGGGCCTGAGCCAGTGAATGGGGTGGGCATGGAGTGCTGGCCAGAGCCCAGTGAGAACCCGAGTGTGTTTGTGACTGTGGGTGTGGGAGGGCAGGTGAGACTGTGTGAGAATACATGTGTCACGGTGGATCACAGGGTGTGTGCAAGTGTGAGACACGGAGCAGAGAGAGTTGCAGATAGTGCGAGCAGTCGTGCAAAAACCCCTGGGGCAAGGACAGCTGAGCTGGTGGGAAGGAGCAGAGCTGATGTAACTGCACAGGAGACTAGGGGGACGGTCTGGGAACGTGGGGATTTGGGGAACTGCAAGGACTTCAGCTCCTGCTGTGACACGGGGAGAGGAGCAGCCTTTGGTACCACTTTACAAGGCCAGGCTGCCCGCTCGGCTGAGGATGCCCTGTGGGAGTGGGTGGGGGAGAGAATTTAAGAGGTCAGGGCAGTGATAGGGCTGGAGGTGGGAGAGGCTCGGACCAGGATGGAGGGGCAGAGGGGAGAGGAAGTCTTCAGATTCTGATGAATTCTGAAGTTGGAGCCAACATGATTAGTGGATAGGCTGGATGGGGTACACGAGAGTGGGATCAGGATGCCTGCAAAGGTGAAAAAGTCTGTCAGAGAAGGGACTCACCCAGGAACTCCCTCCTGTTCCACAGTCAGGACCTGCTACCCCACATCCCCCTGGGGCCTCCCCAGAGGCCCCCTCTCTTGCCTCTAACCCCCGTTGCTTCCCATCAGCCTCTTCTGGAGGCCTGCAGCTTTGGGGGTTCCCCTCTCTGGAAGCAGAGTGGGAAGGAGGAGGCTCATGTGTGCAGGAGGCAGTCTGGTGGGGCTCTGTGCCCTGCAGGCTGACCACCATCCTCCTCAGGCCTATGGCATCGTGTGGAAGGCAGTGGATCGGAGGACTGGCGAGGTCGTGGCCATCAAGAAAATCTTTGATGCCTTCAAGGATAAGACAGATGCCCAGGTAAGTGAGTGGGGAAGCGAGCAGTGTGGGAAAAGATGAGGCAGGGCTGAGGAATGGCCCCCCGCTGCCTTGTGTCGGAAAGGTACAACTAGAAACCCAATCACAGGAGATTTCTGCATTTTTCACAAAGCACCACCCCCTGCATACCCACGGTCCAGCAGGTATGCAGGCACTGAGAGTCTGTCCCTCGCATCCTCTCCGGACAGGGGCTTCCTTCTTGCTCCACACCCACATTCGTGTTTCTGTCTCCTTCCAGAGGACGTTCCGGGAAATCATGCTTCTCCAGGTGAGTGGACAGACCATCTACCTGCTGCTCCAAGTACCGTTTCTCCAAAGAAGGGGAAGCCTGGCCCCAGCCCCCAGGGCACAGCACCCTGCTCTTTCCCCAGGAATTTGGGGACCATCCCAACATCGTCCGCCTCCTGGATGTGATCCTGGCAGAGAACGACAGGGACATTTACCTGGTGTTTGAATCTATGGGTGAGTGAGGCCTCCCTCAGACACCAGTCCCCCTTTGTCCAGGCCCAGGACCACCCCTGCCTGCCCACACCCCAGTGTTACCTGCAGTGGCCAGTGTGCTAAAGGTGAGCAGAGTCCCTTGGAGCTGGAGAGTGTCAGCCCCCAAGGCCTGGTGGTGAATACCTTGACCCCCGCCTCTGCGAGGTTTTGCAGCTATGTGTCCTTTTTCCCTGCTCATTTGATAAAACAAAGGTAGCATGAAATAAAGTATAAAAACAATTCCACAAATTTTGCTGTGCTGACAAAGATGGTGAGCAAGCTTGAGAGGCGGGCAGGGGCTCCCGGGCAGCACTCGTGCCCAGCACGTGCTGGCGAGGCCCGGGTCTTTGGGGGCTGAGGAGTCCCCTTGGGGGTGCAGAGTGGGCTCGCCTGGCCCACCCTCCCCAGGCCTGCCAGCCTGACCCTCAGGCCTCCCCAGACACTGACCTGAACACCGTCATCTGCAAGGGCACGCTGCTGAAGGACATCCACAAGCGCTACATCTTCTACCAGCTGCTGCGGGCCACCAAGTTCATTCACTCAGGGCGGGTCATCCACCGGGACCAGAAGGTACCACCCACACCTGTCTGCTCAGCTCCACTGCCCGGCCAGCGCCCCAGCAGTGCACCGGGTCCTCGAGCCCCAGCCTGGTCAGCCCTCAGCCTGCCTCTTCACCCCTAGCCATCCAATGTTCTCCTGGACGCCAGCTGTTTGGTGAAGCTCTGTGACTTTGGCCTGGCTCGCCCCCTCAGCGGCCTCCCTGAGGTGCCCGAGGGCCAAGCCCTGACAGAGTATGTGGCCACGAGATGGTACCGGGCTCCAGAGATGTTGCTGTCTTCCAGCTGGTAACACCGAGCAACCTGCCCTCATCCTGCCCCACCTCCCCCTGCAAGGTCAGGGCCCCCGTGCCCCCCTGCTCAGCCAGGTCCCTAGGCCTTCCTGCCCCACGAGTCCCAGAACCCACTCGTAGCCCCTCCTCCCACCTGCGCCTCTGCCTCTAGGGTTCCCCCCTCCAGCTCCACACCCCCCCTGCACCAGGTACACCCCCGGGGTGGACATGTGGAGTCTGGGCTGCATTCTGGGGGAGATGCTGCGGGGGCGGCCCTTGTTCCCCGGCACATCCACCCTCCACCAGCTGGAACTCATCATGGAGGCCATCCTGCCACCATCCAAGGAGGGTGAGCATGTGGGCAGGCGGCTGCTGGCACACAGCTGTGGGGGAATGGCACCTCATGGACAAGGACTGCATGGGAGGATGGCAGGGAGGGGATGGGGCTGGGAATGGCAGGGAGGTGGGATGAGCTCCAGAGGCCTTGGCAAGCCTGGAGGGGGTAAGCTGTGCAGGGTGGGCCCAGGGGAGGGCGGCTGGGGGTTTCTGCCAGGGACATGGGGCCCACGAGGGTCAGGCAGTGCCCATCAAGGGTCCACCCGGGGCAGGACAATAGCACGAGCTCTGTGGAGGGGCAACAGGCAGCTCCACACTGTGCTGCCCGGCGCCAGACAGGGTGCTAGCGAAGCGATGGGTGGAGGCAGCTGGAGGGGCAACCCGCAGTGGTCCTTCCTCCCTGGGGGTTGGTGGTATGAGGGCAGCGTGGGGAGCCCTGTTCTCTCCCCAGTCTGCTCTGGCGGAGAGGGCAAGGCACTCCCCATGGAGGTGGGGGGGTACATGCGTGCACGCGAGAGCACCCGGCGTGTGGAGGAGGCAGGTGTGTAAGGACAGGCGCACGTGTGAGTGCACTAGTGGTGGTGTGCAACCTGGTTTTCGGGGTTTGAGCCCTGCCAGAGAGCCGAGGCCCTGCAGAGGAGGTTGCTCTTCAGGCCAGAAGCAGTGGCCGTCCACCTCCCTGCCCTACCGGGCTGACCACCTTCCTGACTCCTGAGCACACTGCCTTCTGCCCTCTCTCCCAGACCTCCTGGTGCTCAGCTCTGGCTGCAACATCTCAGTTCTGCAGCACCTGGGGTCCCGGTGAGTGCAGGGGCTTCAGGGGGCCCCAGCGTGCTCCCTGCAGCCTTCAGGGCC
The DNA here is from genome assembly GCA_006410615.1 of Neotragus moschatus. Lineage (NCBI taxonomy): Eukaryota > Metazoa > Chordata > Mammalia > Artiodactyla > Bovidae > Neotragus > Neotragus moschatus. Next base: position 208,850 of record SJYA01002023.1, read on the forward strand.
AGCGAGTGTTAGCTCCGTGGGCCCTGCCCTCCTGACCACGGTCCTGAACCGGGAAACTGTTGGTCAGCCTGAAATGAGGAGACCCCAGGGTGGGCCCCGCTGGCACTGGGAGAGCAGCCTCAGAGATTAGGGGTCTGACGACCTTCCCCAATGCCCGAGGGTGATGCAGGGGCCGGCAAACCAGGGGATGGGTGGAAGTTGAAACCCTAGCAAGGGGCATAGATGTGGACGGGGAGCCAGACCCTGGAGGCCCTGATGAGCTGGCCTCCCGCAGGCCCAGGCAGACACTAGATGCCCTCCTGCCCCCCGACACCCCTCCAGACGCCCTGGACCTCCTCTCGAGACTCCTGGTGTTTGCTCCGCACAAGCGGCTCAGCGCAGCCCAGGCCCTGCAGCACCCATACGTGCAGAGGTAGCGGCTGGGGGTGGCGCTGGGCTGCAAAGCTCCAAGCGGCTCTCCCGAGGCGCCCGGCCCCACCACCCCAGCACCTGCCTGGCTGGCTCCCCGCAGGTTCCACTGCCCGGCCCGTGAGTGGACACTGGGAGGGGTCGTGCGTCTCCCGGTGCAGGAAGGAGCCCAGCTCTCAGCCGCCGAGTATCGCCGCCGCCTCCATCAGGTGCTCCGAGACGCCGCCCGCGTCATTCGGGCCCAGAGGCCGCCTCTGCGCAGCGACCCCGCCCCCCACTCCCACCGCCCTGAGCGCCCCTCGCTCTCGCAGATGATCTTGGAGCGCAGGGGCCACGGCCGCTTCCCGAAGGAGACGGGCCTGGGGGGCGGCCCCCCGACCCCCGAGCCGGAGGCCCAGCTGCCCTCGGGCTCGCCCGCGTTGAAGCCCGGACGCCGGCCTCGGAATAACCCTGGCCACGGCCCTGTGCACGGTGCGTGGTCTGGCTGCCGATGTGTGAGGCCACCAACCGCCAGCAGCGCTGGACTCCTGACCCCGGGGTTTGGTCTCCTGACCCCACAGACGCCGCCGGTGGAGCTCAGTACCCTCCCAAGCAGAACTCAGCCCCTCTGCACCAGCCTCCGCCCCCAGGAGGTTCTGGGAGAGGGGCGAGGCCCGGCGGGGCGACGTCATCCTCGTGGGTAGGTCGGGGTGTGGGCGCGGCAGGACCGCTCCCGCTGCTCCTTTACGAGGGCGCCGGTGACGCTGCCACTCGCTTCTCCCCAGGTGAAGCCCAGCGTGAGGGAGGCCGCGCCCTCCTTGACCTCGCAGGCCGCCGCCCAGGTGGCCGTCCAGGCCCTGATCCGGAGTGACCGGAACCCGGGCCGTGGTGCAAACGCGCCCGGCGCGCCCCGGGTGAGCCCGCGCGCCCCGCTCCCCGCCCTCCCGNATTCTTTCTGGAGTTATTTCTCCACTGATCTCCAGTAGCATATTGGGCACCTACTGACCTGGGGAGTTCCTCTTTCAGTATCCTATCATTTTGCCTTTTCATACTGTTCATGGGGTGCTCAAGGCAAGAATACTTTAGTGGCTTGCCATTCCCTTCTCCAGCACCCTGACCCACCTGCAAAACCCATCTAAAAGCAAGAAAAGGGAGAGTTTCTATATAAGTGGGAGAATGTTGAGCACTGATTGTATAACTGCTAAAAATTCAAACTTACCATTATAACCACCATTCTTATTGTGCCTTCAGATTTGAGTTGCTTAAGAATTGCTTTTGTTAGACTCCAGACTGGGTATTGTGTTTTAACCAAATTTTAAAAATTACTAGGGGAATTGTGGGAGGGTCAAAGACTTGCTACAACTATGCAGATTTTGTAAAAGTGCAATGAAAGTATTTGTTTTACTTTAAAAAAAAAATAAAAGAATTACTTTTGTTGACAACAGTAGGTTTTGAAGGATAAACAGAAAACGTGGAAAAAAATGAGGGAAAAGGTCATAATAGGAGGCATCACAGGGTGTGAATATGAAGCAAAGGGACAAAAAAGTACCAGGGGAGCAGGGAGATCAAAAACTAAACGTAAACAATTTCCTCCCATGTAAGACTTTCCCTAGACACATACCTAGGTTGCTGCAGAACTCACCCACCATGCTATCAGGGTTTGCGGTGGGAATCTGGGTAAGGCCCGTCAGGATGAGAACATCGCTGTTTTTGAGAGATGCTTGGTCCATGGGCTGAAAAACCACAGAGAACTAGGCTTAGTAATTAAACAAAAAAAGGTTATGTATCATAAGTAAAGGAAAAAGAGAACACAATCAATGGTCTTTCCATGTCCAACTTGTCAACAGGTCATCTCACTTCTTTTTACAACATGCCTATCATTGAAGAGTGGTTGCCCAAGGGAGACGGGTACCAATGGGAGGGAACTTTACGGGGGGATGAAAAAGTTCTGACATTCTATGAAAACTCATAGAAGTCTGGGGAAGGATGGAGTCATGTATAATCTGACTGAGTCCCTTTGCTGTCCACCTGAAAATACCACATTATTAAATCAGCTGTGTGTATGCTCAGCTGTGTCAGTTTCTTTGTGACCCCATAGACTGTAGCCCACCAGGCTCTGCTGTCCATGGAATTTTCCAGGCAAGAATACTGGAGTGGGTTGCCATTTCCTCATCCAGGAAATCTTCCTGATCCAGGGATTAAACATGCGTCTCCTGCACTGGCAGGTGGATTTTTTTTACCACTGTGCCGCCTGGGATTCCATTATGAAGGAAAAAGTTAAAAACAACAACAACAACAACAAACAAACAAAAAAAAAAACAGCCCCCCCCCCCAAAAAAGCTCTTTTTGTAAAGCTATCTTACACGTATCATCATAAATTTGAGGTGGTCCTCAAATCTGAGCCTGTACCAGGATCACCTGGAGGTGGAGTGCTGCCCTCCACCCCCAGGGTTTCTGATTCCGGTTTGAGGTGGGGCCTGAGAAGATGTAATTCTAATGAGCTCCCAGGAGATGCTCCTGGTGGGGAGGTGGATGGTGGTCTGGAGACCACACCCTGAGATCCACTGCACTGTACAGTCTGGTTCTCAAAACAGCTCTGCCACGTACAGGAAACTGGGAATGCTGTGGAAATACAAAGGTCGAGACTCAAAAAGCTGGGGTGCTTTTCCCCAAGTGTCAGTGGCAGAGGAGAGAGGACAGACAGTGCATCAGGAACCAGAAATGTAAAGCCTCCTTCAATTCCACTACCAGCACAGGACCTCAGCCAAGCCGCTGGGCTGGGTTTTTTATAAAATGACCTGTCTCCCTTCAGGGATTTCTCAGAGTCTCATGTGCTCATTTACATGATCTTCCTATAACCTATGGAGTCCTATAGCACAATGTTATGCAATCCTTAGGTTGTTCTATTTTTGAATTTCATTTTGACTGCTTTCAGAGCATTAAAAAAAAAATACTAAGTATCTCTTCTAAATAAATCAGGATTAAAACTAGAAACAAAAATGAAGGCCCATGCAAGGATGTATTGTACACCATGAAGAATATAGCTAATATTTTACAATAACTGTAAATACTTCTCTTTTAAAATTGTATAAATATAGGGACTTCCCTGGTGGTCCAGTGGCTAAGACTTCGTGCTCCCAATGCTGGGGGCCCGGGTTTGATCACTGGTCAGGGAACTAGATCCCACATGCTGCAACTAAAGATCCTTAATATTTCACTGAAGATTGAAGATTCCACGTTCTGCAACTAAGACCCGGTACAGCCAAATAAGGATTTTTTAAAACTGCATAAAAATAAAAATTTTCAAGTATTTAATAAGAGGAATAGAAGGGGGAAAAATAGAAGGTCCAAAGACCAAGATGCTAGAGAGCATCAATGTTTTCATTTTGTAATGTATCTTTTGCTCAATTTCATTTAACCTACTCACTAGAACATCAGAGTGGCGCTCTTAAGCGCAGGCGGCGGCCGCGAGAAGCCACCCCGGGTCCGAGGTCAGAGGTGGCGGCAGAGGGGAGCCACCCCGCGTCCCAGGCCAGGGGCGATGGCCAGGGGGAGCCACCCTGTGTCCGGGGCCAGGGCTGATGGCCGGGGGGGAGCCACCTCCTGTCCAAGCCCAGGGGCTGCGGCCAGGAGGAGCCACCCTACACCTGAGACCAGAGGCGGCTCCTGGCACGGGAGGCCAGGGGCGGCGGCTGGGTGGAACAACCCAACGTCCAAGGAGCTGTGGCTGCACAGGCACAGGAAGGCCTAGAGGAGCTATCCCACATTGAAGGTCGGTGGTGTGGAGATACCCCTCATCCAAGGTAAGGAGCAGTGGCTGCACTTTGCTGGAGCAGCCGTATAGAGATACCCCACGCCCAAGGTAAGAGAAACCCAAGTAAGATGGTAGGTGTTGCAAGAGGGCATCAGAGGGCAGACACACTGAAACCATACTCACAGAAAACTAGTCAATCTAATCACACTAGGACCACACCCTTGTCTAACTCAATGAAACCAAACCATGCCCATAGGGCAACCCAAGATGGGCGAGTCATGGTGGAAAGGTCTGACAGAATGTGGTCGACTGGAGAAGGGAATGGCAAACCACTTCAGTATTCTTGCCTTGAGAACCCCATGAACAGTATGAAAAGGCAAAATGATAGGATACTGAAAGAGGAACTCCCAGGTCAGTAGGTGCCCAATATGCTCTGATGCAACAGAAGATAGCGGAGAACTGAAGCCCAGGTGTTCCATGGGGCCAGCTGGCCAGAGGAGCACAGGCAGCCTCAATAGGCTATCCTGAAGTCTGGGTTCTGTGGAGGCAGGAAAATGTCTTTGTGCTGACCTTCATTTCCAGCTCTACCCTAGGCACCAGGTAAGCAAGTGGTTTTAATGCCTTGTGTTCTGTATCAGGGAAAGTCAGATACTTCCAGAAAATTCCCAAGGACTGAACCTGACTGATTTTAAGATCTCCATAAGGCCAGGCACAGAGGGAGAAGCAGCAGCCTACAGGTATTTCCTGAGAATATCTCGAAGGAAATGAATTCCTTCAAGAATTAATTCCTTAGAAGACTAAGGAGTGGCTGAAAAATGCTAACATGTACATCCACACGAAGATCTGGAGCAAGTCACAGATTTACTACAATAAAATGCATTAGAAAAGTCAATCAATCAAACAAACAGAAAACCAGAAAACTTTTATTCTAGAGCATCCAGATCAGAGAACTGCATGAGCAATAAAACACTTGGGGAATTCAGAAGGAAGAAGAAAAATGTAAAAAACAAAACAGAGCAAAACAAACCTACCCAAGCAACTGTCTTAACTCTAAAAACCCGACTCAAAGACTCCAAATTTGAGATATTTTCTTCAGAATTAAGAGAAGAATCTACATTTACATTTATTACTGCCAAAGACTTTAAGATCTCAGGAAAACTGACCGGGGGAGCATCTCCTTGCACTCCAGAGGGAGAAGGGTCAGGAAGAGGAGGCAGAGAAAATACAGGTGGTGTGCTAGAAGAAAACATTCTCTCAGGCTGGCCACTATCCTCCTCCACCCCTAAGGGCAAGAAGGAATTCCCACTGTGACCACCAGAGGCTTCAGGGTACTGAATGGGCAGAAAATCTCAACTGATTAAAAAAAAAACTTTTATTTCTTACAAAGAAAAAATTTTCTTTCCAATGTTCTGTCAGGGATTCTTAAACTGATGAATAACAATGGGCTTCTAAAGACTCTATAAGCTCAGTCTTCAGAAAATAAATGTAAAATGTCATACAGGTATGCAATAGATTTTTTTTTTTTTAATTAACAGCTCTTATCAGATTCTTACTACCAGGATTTTGAGGCTGTGACCCACAAAATGTTAAGAACCATTACTCTGTGGACTTCCCTGGTGGTCCCGCAGCTAAGACTCCATGTTCCTAATGCAGGGGGCCCAGGTTCAATCCCTGGTCAGGGAACTAGATCCCACATGATGCAACTGAGACCCAGCACAGTCAAATAAATGAATAAAAATTAAAGAAAAAAAGAAAGAAGGAAAAGAACCACTGCTCTAAGGCAGAAGTTTCCACAGGGAGCCTCTGCTGTCAAAACATCTCTCCTCTCATTCTTACAGATACTCACCACCCGTCTGACAACCAGAGAACCACCTGTTTGAGACTCAAGGCCCAGTGTTAACCAGTTAGGAATTAGCCTGGTGACTGACTGAGCCTGGATTCCCTATTTTTGTTCTAGGCAAGGATATAAGGGAGAGTCCTTAGAGCAAGAGGGCTGAAGGGGTTTGTACACCTTTCCAGGTCCCTTTCATGGTCAGGAGAAGGATGGGAAAAGANACACACACACGTACATACACATACATGCATGCACACACACCCAGAAGTGATGTGAACACACAGGAGAAGACACACTGGGAATGGAGAGGACCCTGGAGCGGACTTGCACTCACCGCCCTGAGACTCTGCTCTGGTCCCAGCCTCCAGAGTTGGGAGTCAGTAGGTTCTCTGCTTAAGCCACTGGCCAGTGAAGCTGGGTCCTGGCTGCTGGTGCAAACAGAGACGGTTCGTAGTCTGAGAACTCAGCCAGATAGAGCAAGGGAAGAAAGGGCTCTGGGATTTCAGGGCAGGAGGAAAACCTTGAAGCTACCTCGGGCAAGCCCTAGTTTCTCCCTTCTTCAGTATCGGTGGGGCGGGAGAGGGGGTGGTGGTGAAGGAAAGCAGAGCCAGGGCGGGGAACCCACTCCGGATGCCCAGGCTGGGCTGTGAGGTTGTGTTAGCCTAGGAGAGACACCCAACCTACACTTGAGAGTTAGATGTCCTCATGCTACTGCTAAGTCACTTGATCATGTTCAACTGTTTGCAACCCCGTGGACTCCAGCCCGCCAGGGTCCTCTGTCCAGGGGATTCTCCAGGCAAGAATACTGGAGTGGGTAGCCATGCCCTCCTCCAGGGATCCTGACTCAGGGATTGAACCCACATCTCTTGCCTCTTATATTTCCTTAATTGACAGGTTGTTTTTTTTGTTTTGTTTTGTTTTTTTACCACTAGCCCCTCCCTGGGAAGCCCAGATGTCTTGTCTTTATGTTTTGTTCCACATGTGTTTTTTCTCTGTAATAACTGTGTACACAGAAGTCATAAATAGCAACACCGTGGCCTGCATCAGGAGCTCTGTTGGACAGAGGGATGCTGTGCCCAGATTGTGGGGCCCTCTCTGTGCACCCCTCCCAGAGCGGTTCAGAGGTTGGACAGTGATGTCCCCAGAGGCACTGTCCTTGGCTGGCCAGACACACCCAGGGATGGCCCGCCTGTGCCCCTGGCCAGGACCCCACTGGGCGAGTAGGGAAGGCTTGTCACAGGGACTTGGGGTTGTGCGGCGGGTGGAAGCCCCATCTAGACACAGCCGCAGAAACGTCTGCGGTCAACCTGCTGCCGGCTTTCCTGTCTGGATGGCCCTCCTCCCTGGCAGACGGCGCAGGAGCCCCCAAGTTTTCCAGCTTCCCTGGGGTCACCCTGTTCTCCCATAGGATGCCGTGGCCAGCCCCCATCCTCCCAGCCCCTGAGGCCCCTGCAAAGCTTGGGCCCCACTGACCGCAGGTCACAGCCCTCCTCACTGGCCGCCAGCTCCACCAGCCAGAGCTGCCTCATATGGCCTTGGGTGTGGAGTCCTGCTCCCGAGCCTTTGACTGGCAGCCCCAGAGGCACCGCCTCTGCCTGGAACACAGCCTGGAAGAGGCAGGACCACCCTGACATGTAGGCTTCGGCACACATCCTGCCTTCCCCCAGGCATCTGGTCACCCCACCCCCAACCCCTAGCCTGCCTGCAGGGCCCTCTCCAGGCCCTCTGCCTTGGCCACAGTCCCCTCGCCCATGCCCACCAAGTCCTGTGTCCCCCACCCCGCCCACCCTGGGCCCACCCTGGCAGGCACCGCAGAGCCCTCAAGCCCCAGCCAGTTTCCCATGGCTCAGCCAGGAGCCTCTCGCCTGGTCAGCAGCACTGGGCGTGCACCGAGGGCCTCCCTGAGACTCCGAGGCCTGCCAGGTTGAGCCCCCACCTGGGGACTGAGAGGGTGGTCCCCCCAGCCACGCCCCCGGGTCCTCGCCCAGCCTCCATCCGAGGGCTCGGAGGCTCCTGCGGCCTCACTTCCACCTGCAGAGCCCACTCCCAACCTGCCACCCAGGTCTGCAGGCCATCACTGTGGGCCGGGGCACAGTGCAAGTCTCAGGAGGCCCGGGGGTCCCACAGTGCTCCCCCCTGCCCAGCCCGCAGACCTGAACCTCCTGCTCCCCCAGCCGGTTGGCTTGGGTGCCAGAGGTCCCTGTGAGGCCTGCGGCTCTCCCCACTGTCCAGCCAGCTGCAGACAGCATCCAGGGGCCCAGGGATGCCGGGGGTGGGAACGCGTTTTGTCCCTGCTCTAGGCAGTGGGGATGTGGGTGACCTCTACCCTACCAGGGCCCACCCCACAGACCCCATCACCTTTGTCCCCTCCGAGACCTAGGGCCTCCACCAGGCCCGGGAGGCCCCTGGAGGAAGCAGGGCTCCTCACCTCCCCAGGCAGCCCAGGCTCAAGCGGGGGTTTCACAGGGCCAGGCCTGCAGGAGTACTGAGGGCAGCCCTGCTGTGGCGAGGCTGGGGGCCTGTGACAGGGAGGAGCCCTGAGGCTCACCCCACCCTCTCCCCGCCCCTGCGTGGAAGGCCAGGGCCCGGATCATGCCTGAGGGCCCCTTGGGGGTCACTGCCTGCAGCTCCTGTAGCCCCATAGCCCCACGTGTACCTGCCCCGTTTGCCTTCTGGTCCAGCAGAGCCAGCAGCGGTCCCAGCTGTCCTGCCAGCCACCTATTGCCTGGGAAATGGAAGGCAGGCCTCAGCCATNGCCATCACTGTGGGCCGGGGCACAGTGCAAGTCTCAGGAGGCCCGGGGGTCCCACAGTGCTCCCCCCTGCCCAGCCCGCAGACCTGAACCTCCTGCTCCCCCAGCCGGTTGGCTTGGGTGCCAGAGGTCCCTGTGAGGCCTGCGGCTCTCCCCACTGTCCAGCCAGCTGCAGACAGCATCCAGGGGCCCAGGGATGCCGGGGGTGGGAACGCGTTTTGTCCCTGCTCTAGGCAGTGGGGATGTGGGTGACCTCTACCCTACCAGGGCCCACCCCACAGACCCCATCACCTTTGTCCCCTCCGAGACCTAGGGCCTCCACCAGGCCCGGGAGGCCCCTGGAGGAAGCAGGGCTCCTCACCTCCCCAGGCAGCCCAGGCTCAAGCGGGGGTTTCACAGGGCCAGGCCTGCAGGAGTACTGAGGGCAGCCCTGCTGTGGCGAGGCTGGGGGCCTGTGACAGGGAGGAGCCCTGAGGCTCACCCCACCCTCTCCCCGCCCCTGCGTGGAAGGCCAGGGCCCGGATCATGCCTGAGGGCCCCTTGGGGGTCACTGCCTGCAGCTCCTGTAGCCCCATAGCCCCACGTGTACCTGCCCCGTTTGCCTTCTGGTCCAGCAGAGCCAGCAGCGGTCCCAGCTGTCCTGCCAGCCACCTATTGCCTGGGAAATGGAAGGCAGGCCTCAGCCATGCGGGGTGGGGGCCAGGGAAGGGGCTGCAGCCCTGCAGCTGAACCCCGCCCTCCTCAGTCACCTGCACAGTGAAGGGGTCGGGGGGCTGTCACTACCCACCCAGGCTGTGTAGGGTGAGGGGGGCTGCTGCTGGAGATGGTGCCAAGCCTGCCCTGGCGGTCGGTGTAAACAGGGGAGGTCAGGGCACATGCTTCCGGGAGCCCCCCTCCTGTGGAATCGTTGAGCTGCCCCTGCACTCTCCCTGCCCCCACCCCTGCAGAGGCCCCCTCCTGCCCCAGACCCTAGACATTGGATGGCATCTCCCCACTACCTCACAGGCCCGCCCTCTGCCGTCCCCCACCCTCAGGGCCTGGACCCCGCCCCACATGGCTCCCCACACCCAACACTGGTGGGTCTTGTTTCTAGGAACCACACACCTTGGCCACACCCAGACTGGGGGCAGGAGCCCTGCCTCCGGCCTGGAAACCCTGCACGAGGCGATGCCCAGCAGAGGGGCCCAGGGTCCTGTGGGCGCACAGTTTTCTAACATGCATTGCAGTGGGTGGTCCGGTGGGCACCGCATTCCTTCATTCACCTGCTGGTCCTTCTCCCCAACACTGGCCTCTACTGAGGGGTGGGGAGGTGCTATGTCTAGCAGACATGCTAGGACTTTCCCATGTCCATGCCGAGCTGGGCTGCGATCTCCCAGGAACATCTTCCTTGGGGAGGAGGTGCCAGAGGTCAGGTCTGCAAAGGAGGGGACCCAGGCTTTGGGGAGCCCGGGGTGCAGTCAGGCCCTGCCTGTGCCCCCTGGCCTGCTCCTGCCCAAGCCTGTTTTTTCCACGGAGTTTGTGCTGCTGTTGCCCTGGGAACTTTCCATCAGAGAATGTTGGGTGGGGTGGGCAGGCAGGCTGGGACAGGCTGATGGACACGCCGTGAGCGGACCAGTGCCAGGTGTCTCCCGGGAGGGGCTCGTCCACCCCACACTCAGCACAGCCCACCCTGCAGGCCCGGGCCACGTGACAGCCTTGGGGGCTGGAAGGATGTTCCTGTCTCCCCTGCAGCTGGCGGGGTGTCCTCGCAGGGCCCAGGGGTCCCCAGCTGCCCACCAGGTCTCTAGGTCTCACTCCATTTGCCTCACCCTTCCCCAGGCCCCCACAGGGAGGTGGTGAGTGCCTAGGTCCGGATATGTCCCCCATCGGCCTCTGGTCCAGCTGGCCAGGGGCCCATGTCAGAATTGGGAGGCTGGGAGGCCTGGGAAGAACTCAGAGCAAATTTAGGGAAACCTCCAGCCTTTCCCACGGGGCGCCTAGGGCCAAGGTCCTGATCTGACGTGCACTCCTGCTGCCAGGCCAGCAGCCGCCACCCAGCGGCCTGAGACGGCCTCACCCACTCTCCGTTGTGTGTTCCCGACACTCAGCGGCTGAACGATGTGGGCGATCGGGACGGATGGCAGTGGTAGAGGCCCCGGCCCGGGGGCCCCCACACTGGGCATCCACCTGGCCGACTCGGCTTGCTGGAGCTCACAGCCACGCATGCCTGCTGTCTGTCCATCCCAGGGCTCCTTCTCAGTTCCATGCCCAGGCCTTTGCCCCCCTCCACCATACACACACACACACACACACACACTTTGCAAACACTGGGGCCCCTGCCCACATGACCAGGCCCCCCAGAGAGGGGTGGGGTCCCAGGAGGGGCAGGAAGAGGGCCCTGTGGCCTCACCGAGGCCCCACTCTCCAAGATGGTGCTGAGCCAGAGGGCAGGTGCCAACCGAGCCAGACTCGGCCTTCAGACCAGCCTGGTCATGCCAGGCCTTGCAGCGGAGCTCCAGCCATCGTCAGGGTGGACCGAACCGGTGAACACTCTGCGTTGTATGCCGAGTGGCTACGGGCCCAAGTCAGGCTGGGCTGGCCCAAGGTGGGCCTGGTCAGAGCACCGTGGACAGGCAAGCTTTGGCAGGGTAGCACCTGGGGCGGTTGGGTTCCTGGAGCGGGCGGTGAGCAAGGAGGGGCAGGAGGGACCAGGGGTGGGGCCCTCGCCTCCACCTGGTCTGGGCTGAGGGCCGGGGTTTAGGGTGCGGGACATCGTCCCTCCGGTGCCCAAGGCCCTTCCCACTCTGGTGGCTCTGAGGCCCTGCAGGTGGGCTGGGATGAGGGTGGGGGGCCTCCCTTGGGGGAACTGGTTGAGGCAGAGGCCTGTCTGCCACCTTCCTGATTTCCAGGGCGCATACAGTGAAAGAGGCTTCTCCTGGTCAGACACAGATTTACCCAGGAGAAGGCAGAGCTAGAGTCCTGGTCTGTCACTGTCAAGTATGTGCGTGTGTGCTCGACAGCCCTGAGCACGAGGGGGAACCTGAGGCCCGAGGGAGGGCGGCCATGTGCCGGGCGTGTGCCAGGGGCCCCCGAGCCCGAACCAGGTCTGGGAAGAGGCCCTGCAGCCCCTGGAGCGACAGGCAGAGCTTGTCTGTATGGGTCACCAGAAACAGTGAACTGGGGGGCAGTCTCCACTGGGCCAGGGCTGGGCCCCTCTCTCCCAACCGGCTCTTGGGCCCCCTGGCTGCCCCATAGGGAAAAGCGGGGAAAAAAAAGCCGCTTGCTTCTTCCCTGAAGCCTGAGTCGCCCAGGTGTTGAACAGCTTCCAGAAGCTTTGGCCAGCCTCCAGCCTCACTCCCGTGCAGCCCCCTTGAGTCGGTCAGACTCTATCCACCGTCCATCCCCTTGGCCCAGCGTCACACTACTTGACCCATTTGCCCCCTGCTGGGCAGGGTTGATCGCCTGCGCCCCCAGGGAAGTGGCCCGTGTATCTCAGGCCACTTTGAAAGCCCAATCCCTATACCAGTTTCTCATCCGCGGACTTTGCTCAGGTGGCCATGACACAACACTTCAGAAGGTGCTTTTGGCAGAAAAGAGGACGTGCCAGCCTGTGTGCAGAGCGGCTGAGGCAGCAGGCCTTCAGGTGCAGCTTGATCCAGGTGTCAGTCCACCAGAGGGCAGGACGCTCTCTCCCTTTCTCAGCTTTACTTCCCACTCTTTGGCTCTGCTCTCGGGGCATATGTGGCCTAGGTGGCCGCCTGGGCTCACGTCTCAGAGCAGGGGAAAGAAACCCAGTCCTCTCTCTCCTGGAAGTTCCAGAGAGTCACACTGGCTTCACTGACTGTCACTGGCTTACCCACTATTATGAGTTGAATTGTGCCCCCTCAGAAATGTATGTTGAAACCCTAGCCCAGTACCTGCAGATCTGACCTTATTTGGAAGAGGGTTTTTGCAGTCAATGTGATGAAGCTAAGATGAGGTCATCAGGGTGGGCCGCAATCCAACCGCCTGAAGCGCAGGTGAGGGAGCCACATGGACAGGCCACGTGAGGGACAGTCACCTGGGACACAGTGGCCAGGACTGCAGGGCGCCCCTGCAGGCGGGCAGCAAACCAGCCGCTGGAAGAGGCCAGGAAGGGATCAGAGGTCTAGACAGAGGTGGCCTTGCTGACCCCATGGCTTCTGGCCCCAGCCTCCAGAATTAGGAGTCCTTCCCGGTTATTCTCAGCAGCCAGCTTTGTGGGCCTTTGTTTCGGTGGCCCCAAGGGAGCTGGTCCATCCTGAGTCAGCATACCGGATGCCCAGCCAGAAGGTGGGAGGGGGGTGGCTTCCAGCAGGGGACAGGAATGTGCTGACCTGGGAGCAAGAGGCTGACCCAGACATGGGCAGGACCCCAAGGGCGGAGCCGTGGAAGGGGCGCCACAACTCAAGTCTGGGGATGGGGCTCAAGGTTACAGACGAGGTCACGGGCCGACACTGTTACACGTCTCGCACACCTATTTCGTGGCTCAAGTCCTACCGGTTAGACGACTACAGTTATAAAACCTCAGAGGCTTCTTGAGGCTTCGGAGAGCAGAAGACACCACTAGAGAGTCCAAATCCACGTTTGTGTGATCAGACAATGAGACCGGCAGGCCCCCGGAACGTTCACGTGCCTCCAGGACGCCCTGCTGCTCTGCGTCGGGGCCAGTCTCCACCAGGCTCCAAAGGGCGGCCCTCTGCCTTGCTCTCTGAATCCCCTTGCCTTCTCCTTCCCCTGTGGCCTGGCACCTGCTGCCCTCTGTATGCCCACATGCCCCTCGTTACCCTCCTTCCACCTTCTGGATGGGGCCAGCAGGGGGCCACTCCCCACCACCTCAGCCTCGTGACACAGGACTCCTGTGAGGCCTGCACACAGCCAGACCTCAGGGTCCCGGGACCCCCTGGGCCTGAGGCAGGAGGGGAGACTGCCCGTTGGAGGTGGGACATGAGCTGCCCTTCATCCCCCAAAAATGCCAAGTGCTTGGAGGCCTTTCCTGGGGTCCAGAGCACTGCCTGCTGAGATGATTTCAAACCAAGGTGTTCACATCACGGCCAAGCAGGAACTGCACCAGCCCCCAGCGGCAGCCCCCAGAGGCACAGCTAAGGCAGAACTCGTCGTCACAGTCCCTGAAGCGGGAGCTGCCCTTGGGGATGGGGTGGGCCTCGAGCCCGTAGCCCTGGTGCCTGAGATGCTGTGGCCCCAGCGTGGGGAGCAGGGGTCTGTGCAGGGAGAGGTGGCAGCACCCAGCCCCCTTCTGCCTCACTCTGCACCCTGGCCCCAGAGGCTCCCTCCATATGCAGTAGGCGACCGGCCCGGCCAGAGCTGCCCGGCGGCCCTGGTGACTCCAGGCTCCACATGCCAGTGGACTGGCAGGTGCTCTGTCCAGCTGTTGACCTGACCACCACAAAGAGTATGGGGTGCCATTCAGAGGACTTGGGTGTTAACTTGGGTGTTAACCCAAGTCCCCTGTGCGTGCGTAGCCAGCTCACCTGCCTCCAGGACCAGGCCTAAGCCCTGGGCAGCAAGCGGGCAGCAGATGGGAGGCGGAAGGAGGAGGAGGCTTGGGGCCAGCTGGGGCCTCTTGAGGGCCTTTCTCTTTCTCTGAAAATCACAGCAGCCCCGGTCTAGCTCCGGTCCTGAGTGGGCAGTGGGCAGCCTGCATGTGGGGAGTGAGTGGACCTGAGTCAGAGAGCAGCCTCTTCCTGCAGACCTCACCATGAGGGGCCTCCTGGCCACTGGGAACGCACATGGCCCATGCACATAGACACATAAGTCCTGGGGGTCAGCGGGGGTCCACCTGCTGCCCCCAGCTCTGGCAAGCCCTGGGCAGACCTCACTGCCCCTGAGCGCCCTGCGGGAGGCACCTAGCACCCTGGCCGTCCCAGGCCGTCCCTCTGGCCCTCTGCCCCGCCCCCACTGTCTCTCTTGGTTTCTCTTCCTGACAGACTGCTCTCACCCAGGTCTCCGCCTAGGACTCTCTTCCCAGAAGCCCAGCCCAGGACCCAGGTCTCTTCCTCACGTGGGCACACATGTGAACACACACGTGGCAGCCAGTGCAATACAGCCGTTCTCGAGGGAGAGCCTGTCGCTTTCATAGCAGTTTGGTCAAAGTCTGTCCCCTCCCTTGGGAGGCTCCATTGCATCCAGTACTTCGTCCCCAGAACCCACCATGGGTTCCCCGTGTGGAGGAGGGAACCCCCACTCCTGCCAGCCCTTCATGACATCACTCTCAGCTCATGGATGGGCTTGGACATCAGCCTCCCCGGGACCTGGAGGATCTGGTCCCAGATGAGCAAAAGCATGAGGCTGGAGGCCCCACGGCTACAAGGAGGGCCTGCTGTGTCCCTGCCTGTCCCCTCCGGAGACACCATGGTCTCCGACCCCAGCTTCGCTCCCCCGTTTCTACAACTCAGCAGCCCTACCTCCCACCCCATTATCTTCCCAACCAATTATTTTTTGCTTCCAGGGAGGGTGCACTGTGGCCTTGGGGGACACAGGGTGCAGGGCAGCAGGGCTCCCTCCCTCCCAAGGGGGTTGCCTGCCTCCCAGGACCCGGGCTGGATCAGCAGGCTCCTCTGGTACTGAGCAAGGGGTGGGGACGCTTCAGGCAGTGATGGGTCAGACCTCCCCTCCCACTGAGGTAAAAACTAATGAAGAAACAAGACAGGGCTGGAGACGTGGGGTCAAGACACCAGCTTCCAGCTTCCAGCTTGAAGCTGTGGCTTCATTCAGTTCCTGTCGCCTCCCTGAGCCCCAGCCCGATATCAGCCCCACCCCTCCCCAACTGTCCTGGACAGGAAGGACACATGTGTGTCCAGAGGCTGCCCAGGCTAGTCTCCCCAGCCCCCATGGGTTGCCCATCCTCTCTCAGGTGGGCTGGCTGGAGTGCTGAGTGACCACAGAAGGGAGAGGCTACCTCTCGGGGGCTGAGTGGTGGTCAGCAGGAGGAATTCTGAGACAGTGGGCAGGAGAATGGTGACAGCCCCCAAAGAGACTCACCAAACTCGTGTCTCATAGATTTGCCTGCTAGTACAACAGTTTATACACAGTAAGGATTTATCCTCTCCCCTTCCCCGAAGGTCAGACCACGGGGGCCCTTGGAGGTTGTCGCACAGCTCCTCAAAGGCCCCAGGCTCCATCTGTGTTTCTGATTTGCCATTCTTAGCCTTAGCGTCCATCCTCACAGACAGAGAAAAGGCTGCAGGGGCTCTAGCTGTCGCACCTACACACCAAGAAGAAAGAAGAGGAAGGCCAAGGGGCAAAAGACAATCTCTTTTCAGCTGTGTCTCTCCGGGGTGTGAAATGGAATAGCTCCAAGGGCAACTTGGCCGTCCTGAGCAAGGTCGCAGGTGCACTCAGCTGTGAGCCTCGCTGACATACCTGCAGGATCCAGCAACTTCACTCAGGGTTATTCAGTGCCAGAGCTTTCTAGGTGGTGCTAGTGGTAAAGAACTCACCTGCCCATGCAGGAGACATAGATGTAGGTTCGATCAGGAAGATCCCCTGGAGGAGGGCATGGCAACCAACTCCAGTATTCTTGCCTGGAGAATCCCCCTGGACAGAGGAGCCTGGCGGGCTACAGTCCATGAGGCTGCAAAGAGTTTGACATGACTGAATGACTGAGCCTGCACACACGCATTCCGTGCCACCTGGCTGGCAAGGGCAGGAGGTGTGGGGTGATTCCGACATCATCAGGGCTGATGAAGAGGCCGCCATCTATCCACGCTGCCAAATACGAGGCAGCCGTGGGAAAGGCTTGGTGACGCCGTATGGGCTGCAGGACCAGGAGGAGAAGGGTAGAGCAGCTGATGGGCCTGCTTTCTGTTTGGGAAAGAGGCGTTGGCACTTCCTGGGACAGATGAAATAAACGATCGCAGACGGTGCCTGGTGCCTGAAACAACAGAGACCTGTTCTTACAGGTCTGGGGCCAGAGTCCAAAATCAGGGTGGGGGCAGGGGTATGCCTCTTCCAGAGGCTCTTGTTGGGGAGTCCCTTCCGGCCCGCCAGCTCTGGGGGCTCTGGCACCTCTTTGTGGTGGGTCTCTACTGGACCGCCTGCCACTGGATTAAGGCCACAACAACCCAGAGCGTCCTCGTCTCCTCAAGTTTGACCTTACATCACTAAGACCCTTCCCCAGATATGGTTGTGATCACAGGCAGGAATTGGCATGCGGACTCTCCTTCTGGGGGCCAGTGTCACATGCACCGGCAGGAGGAAACCGACACTTGTATTTGTGCTGGAAAAGCACAAGGGCCATCAAGGTTCTCTTCTTGCAGGAAGCCCACCAGGTCTGCTGTGGGGAGAGGAACATAAGCAGAGAAGCCCGGAACAGCTCCTCTTTGGGGTGCATGGGGGTGCTCAGCTCCCTACCTGCGTGCGCGTGTCTCCCCCAGGAGCTCATCTGCATGAGGTAGGCCTGCACCCCCAACGCCCCTCCTCTCTGGCAGGCAGGGTCTCCATGGCAGTCAGAGAGCAGGAGGGGCGGGGCTGGGTACAGTGCCGGCCTGACATCTGCCTGCTCCCCACTCTCCTCTACCCGGAAATAACAAAATAACAGAAGAGGGTGCTGACGGGAGGGGGCTGAGGGCTGGCCAAGTTAGGGGAGGGGCAGGTATTGAGGAGGAAGTGAACACAGGTATGAACCTGAGAGTGGCCAGGATCAGATAAGAAGTACAATGTGTTCCTTTTAAAAGCAGCCATAGAAAGCTTGGTTTATCCAATGGGAAACAAGAAAGGGAAAAAAAAAAAAAAAAAACAAGACGTCCTTGGTGACTCAGTGGTGAATAATCCGCCCACCGATGCAGGAGACGTGGGTTCAATCCCTTATCCAGTAAGATCCCACATGCCTCAGAGCAACCGAGCCCGTGCCCCACAACTACCGAGCCTGTGCTGTAGAATCTGGGAGCCAAACTACTCAATCCGGAGTGCCCTAGAGCCCGTGCTCTGCAGCGGCAAGATCCCACCACAGCGAGAAGCCCATGTATCGTAACTAGAGACCAGCCCCCGGCTCAGTGCAACCAGGGAGAAGCTGGAGCAGCAACAAAGACAGAACACAGCCAAAAATAAATGATTACTTTAAAAAAGATTTTTAAATAAAGCAGAGTAAATAGAATACATGGAATAAGGTGGTAGAAATCAGTCCAAGTGTGACAGCAAATGGCAACCCAGTCCAGTATTCTTGTCTGGAAAATCCCGTGGAGAGAGAAGCCTGGAGGTATAGTCCACAGGGCCACAGAGTCGGGCGCTGCTGAGCACGCAGCAGCAGGCAGGTGATGGCACGGGCTAAACTCACCAGTGAGAGGAGACGCTTTGGCTGGGTTTGGAAAAAGACCAACAAGACCCAACAGCGTGCTGTCAGCAGTAGGCAACGTTGGAACAGGAGCACGTGAACTGAAGGGAAGCGGTCCTGGCCTCTGACTGAGGGGAGCCACAGACAAGGTCACGAGGAGAGAGGGGCGTTGTGTGTCCCGGTTCAAACACAGCCCCCAGCAGCCACTCAATCTATAAACCAATGCAGGGGCAAACAGACCTGCCAGCAGCACGCCCCGGCAGACACCATGAGCTCAGAGTCACGGAAAGTGGACAGACGGAAGATGCAGCATAACTGTGGCCTCACTTGCCAGACGCCCAGACGCTGTAGGTGCGTGCACCCACAGACAGAGCACATGCGCCTCCTGAGTCCACAGCAGACGTCTTTGCCCCCTTATCCTCAAGGAGGCTTTGGAACATCCCAAATGGTCAGTGGCACCCAGGTGGTCCTCTGACCAAAAAGAAATGGAATTAATTCATGGTCACTCAGCTAATTACCCAACCTCCACCAACAAAATCCCCCAGATCAGGGACGCCCCCACCCCTACCCCATGCCCGTTTTCACTGGTCAGATGTCCCTGGCCTGCATGTCAGGTGGGCACACACTGCCCCCCAGGGACCACCCCACTCGATAGCCCGAGCGGTCAGTGGTGGCCGGGTCACCCTTTCTCTTCCCCAGCAGCTGGGACCTGGTGCAGCTGGGTCTCCAGCATGTGGATGAAGTCTCGGGTCTCCCAGGCAGTGGCCAGGCAGCCCGCACTCCCACTCCTGGATGGATGTTCTGTGTTAGAGAAACAAGCTTTAGTCTTATTAAAGCCACTACCCCTTGGTCTCCTTGTAGGATCAGCCTGCTCTATGCCCTAAGTGGACATACCATCTGGTGAGAAGCTAAACAGGTCACCCAAGAACCTTCAGACTCAAACGGAGATTTCAGAGCACAAAGTGCTGCAGGCTCTGATGATGGAAATAGCACAGAGACTTTGCAGGACACAGTTGAAGCAGTCTTTTGAAAGAACTGTACAGTTTTAAAGATACTTATCACGACATAAGGTTCAAAACAAAAGGAGTTAAAAATTAAACTCAAGAAACTGGCAAAAGAAGTTTGGAGCAAACCAAAGACACACTAAATAAATAAAAGAAGAAAATAAACCAAACAAAAGATGAAATCAGTAACAAACAACAAAGCCAATATTGGTTTTTGGGAAAGATTAGTAAGATAAAGAGATTTTTGGCAAGAATGATAAAAAAAAAAACCAGAGAGAAGATATAAATAAAAATTAGATGGGGTGGGAGGTGACGAGGGGTTCAAGATTGGGAACTCATGTACACCTGAGACGGAAAAAAAAAAATTAATTAGTTAATTAATTTAAAAAAATTAAAAAATTAAAAAAAAATAGAATAACAGTGAAAAGGGGAAAGCTACAGCTCTAAACATGACGTCTAAAAAGTCAAGGCATTTCATACCCAAATACGATGGCCACATTCCTAGAGACAAAATGCCAAAGCTGAACTTTCAATACATAAAATGGTGGCTAAAGCACTTTCCACCTCAAAACTTCCCAAACTTTTGCAAACTGAACTTTCAAAATGATTTTTCTCTTACTAACTCGTGATTTTTGTTCAAGAAAAAGGGAAAAAGAAAATCTACCCAGCTCATGTTATGAAGCTAGTGGATCTGAAAACAGAAAAGGGCAATGCAGGACCCGAGAGTGCCGGCCCCTGCCCAGGTGTGGCTGTGGCTTCCTGCATGCAGCACCTGGGTACAAGTGCAGGGGCACTGGTTATTCGATGATCTTGGACGCTCCTGCTCCTCGGGCATGACACAGGCATGTGAGTGTCACTGTGTGAAACAGCTCCTATCTTCGATAGACAGGATGTGGGCAAAGGATGGGGTCAGAGGCCACAAGCTACCATGACTTCCTAACTGAGGAAGCTGGAGGGTAAAGGGTGTTCTTTATTCTCCCTCATCTACTTTAGTACGTGTTCAAATTCCTCACTATAAAATGTTTTTAAATAAAGCTAATTGGTTTCTTTGGGGTTTCCCCAGTGGCTCAGTGGTAGAGAATCCACTTGCTCATACTGGAGATACAGGTTTGATCCCTAGGTTGGGAAGATTCCCTGGAGAAGGGAATGGCAAACCACTCCAGTATTCTTGCCTGGGAAAGCCCATGGACAGAGGAGCCCGGGGGGCTGCAGTCATGAAGTTGCAAAGAGTCAGATACAACTGAGAGACTAAGCGACAGCAACATTTGGCTTCTACCCATCTTATTCCAGGGAAACCCACACGCCTGCACCGTGCCCATGGATCAGACAGACATAAAGATTTGCCAAGTTGGTTCACCCTTTCTTGACTTATTCATGAAGACTTTGGTCCCATCCAGAGCCTTTAGTCTCTTCCTCGAGCCATTGTGTGACTTAAAGGATTTAGCAGGTGCCAGCTTAATCCTCCAGGGATTTAACCCTGGCGTATGGTGCAGCCCCTGTGTAATCCTTGACTTAAGGCAGAGATCTAACAGGCTCCCATCACTCAGCCTGCTTAGGGCTGAGCAGCAGGTGTCTCTTCCCTGATGTGACGCTCGGGCTCCCTGTCCTCATCCTGCCTGCAAACCACCCCATTCTTGTCTAAGCGTCCCTCTTGCAAAACACAACTCATATCACACAATTCACTCCTTAAAAGTATACAGTTCAGTATGACTTTTTAGCATATCACAAGGTTGAGCAACCATCACCACCATTTAATTCCAACATATTTCATCATTCCCTGGAGAAACCGCACATGTTTCCACGGTCCTCCCAGACTCTGGACATCATTGATCTACGCTCTGTGGAAATAGCTCTCTATGGATTTGCCTACCCTAGACATTTCATGTCGGTGGGATCACAGAATACGTGGTCTTGTGACCAGCTTCTTACCCACTGTAATGTTTTCTCGGTTCACTCATGTAGTATCATGTGTCAATATTTCATTCTTTTCTAAGGCTGAATAAAGGACAGAAATGGTGTGGACCTCACAGAAGCAGAAGATATTAAGAAGAGGGGGCAAGAATACACAGAACTGTACAAAAAAGATCTTCACGACCCAGATAATCATGACGGTGTGATTACTCACCTAGAGCCAGACATCCTGAAATGTGAAGTCAAGTGGGCCTTAGAAAGCATCACTATGAACAAAGCTAGTGGAGGTGATGGAATTCCAGTTGAGCTATTTCAAATCCTGAAGGATGATGCTGTGAAAGTGCTGCACTCAATATGCCAGCAAATTTGGAAAACTCAGCACTGGCCACAGGTCAGTTTTCATTCCAATCCCAAAGAAAGGCAATGCCAAAGAACTCAAACTACCACACAATTGCACTCATCTTACACGCTAGTAAAGTCATGCTCAAAATTCTCCAAGCCAGGCTTCAGCAAGACGTGAACCGTGAACTTCCTGATGTTCAAGCTGGTTTTAGAAAAGGCAGAGGAACCAGAGATCAAATTGCTAACATCCACAGGATCATGGAAAAAGCAAGAGAGTTCCAGAAAAACATCTATTTCTGCTTTATTGACTATGCCAAAACCTTTGACTGTGTGGATCACAATAAACTGGAAAATTCTGAAAGAGATGGGAATACCAGATCACCTGACCTGCCTCTTGAGAAACCTATATGCAGGTCAGGAAGCAACAGTTAGAACTGGACATGGAACAACAGACTGGTTCCAAATAGGAAAAGGAGTACATCAAGGCTGTTATATTGTCACCCTGCTTATTTAACTTATATGCAGAGTACATCATGAGAAACGCTGGCCTGGAAGAAGCACAAGCTGGAATCAAGATTGCTGGGAGAAATATCAGAAACCTCAGATATGCAGATGACACCACCCTTATGGCAGAAAGTGAAGCGGAACTAAAAAGCCTCTTGATGAAAGTGAAAGAGGAGAGTGAAAAAGTTGTCTTAAAGCTCAGCATTCAGAAAACGAAAATCACGGCATCTAGTCCCATCACTTCATGGGAAATAGATGGGGAAACAGTGGAAACAGTGTCAGACTTTATTTTGGGGGGCTCCAAAATTACTGCAGATTGTGACTACAGCCATGAAATTAAAAGACGCTTACTCCTTGGAAAGAAAGTTATGACCAACCTAGATAGCATATTGAAAAGCAGAGACATTATTTTGCCAACAAAGGTCTGTCTAGTCAAAGCTATAATTTTTCCAGGAGTCATGTATGCATGTGAGAGTTGGACTGTGAAGAAAGCTGATTGCCGAAGAATTGATGTTTTTGAACTGTGGTGTTGGAGAAGACTCTTGAGAGTCTCTTGGACTGCAAGGAGATCCAATCAGTCCATTCTAAAGGAGATCAGTCCTGGGTGTTCATTGAAAGGACTGATGCTGAAGCTGAAACTCCAATACTTTGGCCACCTCATGGGAAGAGTTGACTCATTGGAAAAGACCCTGATACTGGGAGGGATTGGGGGCAGGAGGAGAAGGGGACGACAGAGGATGAGAAGGCTAGATGGCATCACCGACTCAATGGACATGAGTTTGAGTAAACTCTGGAAGTTGGTGATGGACAAGGAGGCCTGGCGTGCTGCGATTCATAGCATCGCAGAGTCAGACACGACTGAGCGACTGAACTGAACTGAACTGAATATTTCATTGCATCGCTAGACCACATCTTCTTTACCCATTCTTTACTTGATGGACTTTCAAGTTGTTTTCATTTTTAGCTATTATGAATAAGGCTGCTGCGAACATTAGTGTATAAGTTTTTGTACAGACATATGTATGTAACTCTCTTGAAATTATTCCTTCATACTATCTGGGAGTGGAATTGCTGAGTCGTGTGGTAACTCTATGCTGAACTTTTTGAGAAATTGTCAGGTTATTTTCTACAGTAGTCGCTCCATTTCACATTCCTACAATGAATGAGGCTCCAATTTTTCCACAGCCTCGCCAACTCTTGTTATTTTTTGTTTTCTGTTTAGATATTTATTTATTTCTTTGTCTGCATCGAGTGTTAGTTGTGGCATGCGGGATCTTTGTAGTGGCAGGCAAACTCAGTAGCTGCTCCTTGGCACATAGGATCTTAATTCCCTGAACAGGGATCAAACCTGTATCCCCTGCATTGACAGTCGGGTTCTTCTCCACCACCTCCCATCAGGGAAGCCCCGTAATAAGTTTTTAAGTCTTCATAGTAAAATTTTAAAATTGATAAGTGTGAGTTCTCCAATTTTGTGGTTTTTCAAGAATGTTTTGGCTATTCTGGGTCTCTTGTAATTCTATGTAAACTTTAAAATCAGCTTGTTCAGTTTTTCAAAAAAGGCTGTTGGGATGCTGACATAGACTGCATTGTTTGTGGAGTTAACTCAGGGAGTGATGACATTTGATGAAAGCTTCTCATCTGGGAACACAATGATTTTCCATTTATTTAGATCTTCTCTAATTTTTTCAATAATATTTTATAGTTTTCAGTATATAAGTGTTGCACTATTTGATTAAATTTATTCCCATGTAACTTACTCTTTTTAACGTGATCCTTTATAGATTTGCTTTCTTAATTTCATTTTTAGATTGTTCATTGTTAGTATGAAATGTAGCTGACTTTTGTTTATTGAGCTTACATTCTACAATCTTGCTGGACTCACTTATTAAATCTAGTAGATTTCTGGTGAATTTTTTAGGGTTTTCTGTATTTAAGAGCATGTCATCTGCAAATAAAGATGGTTTCACATCTTCTTTTCCAATTAGGATGCCTTTGGCTTTTCCTTGCCTAACTGCCTGGCTGGGGTCTCCAGCATTGCTGAAGAGAAGTGGTGAAGTGGACATCCTTACCCGCCTGATCCCAGTGGGAAAGCTGTTGGCCTCTCACCATGAAGTGTGATGTCAACTGTGGGTCCCTCTTAGAGACACTTTATCAGGTGGAGAACATTCCCACCTGGTTGGTTGAGTGTTTTTGTTATGAATGGAGGTGAGGTTTCTTCCCATGCTTTTGTTGCCTCTATTGGTGATCTTGTGGCTTTCTTCCCTTATTTATTTAGTGTGACTTGTAACACAGATTAAGTTGCACATGTTGAACAAACCTTACATTCTTGGCACAAATACCACTTACTCACCGTATAATCCTTTTTATGTGCTGGTGGGTTCAGTTTGCTGGTTATGGCGTGCAGGCTCAGTTGCCCCAAGGCATATGGGATCTTAGTTCCCTGACCAGGGATTGAAAGGCAAAGTCCCCTGCATTGGAAGGCAGATTCTTAACCACTGGACCACCAGGGGAGCCCTAGAGATGTAACTCTTGCCGAGGACCCCATGTATGCCGTGAGTCACCTTCATTGCTGCTTTGAAGACTCTCTGTGCGTTTCCCTTCAACGGTTGAGTTAATATGTATACAGGTTTGAATCTCTTTAGATTTATCCCACTTGGAGATTGTTGAGCTTCTTGGGTGTGTAGATTAATGTCTTTTAAAAATCAAATCTGGGACGTTTTGGTGATTCCTTCTTTGTATCTTCTTTCCTCCCCTTCTCTAGCTCCTCTCCTGGGACTCTTATTCCAGGTATTTTGGAGTCTTAGCTGTGCCTTGCAGGTCTCTTTAGCTCTGTTCATTAAAAAATTTTTTTCTTTCTGTTTCTTATACTGGATCATCTAAACTGACCTGTCTGCAAGTTCAGTGATTCTTCCGCCTGCTCAAATGTGCTGTTGAGCGCTTTGAGTGAATCTTTTATTCCTGTGATTATACTTTTCAGCTCCATAATTTCTGTTTGATTCCTTAAATTTTTATTGTGTTAAAATTTGCATAATGTGAAATCTGCCACTTTAACCATTTTTAAATGTACAGCTCAGTGGGATTCAGTATGTTCACATTGCTGTGTAACTGCCACCACTGTCCATCTCCAGGATGTTTGTTTTATCATCTGTGCTGAAACTCTCTGCCCATCAGACGCTAACTTCTCATACTCCCTTCCTGCAGCCCCTGGTTCCCACTGCTCTACGCTCTGCCTCTATGAATAACCATCCTGAGGACCGCGTCTATGTGGAATCATACCATGCTTGTCTCTTCAGTTCAGTTCAGTCGCTCAGTTGTGTCTGAATCTTTGTGACTCCATGGACTGCAGCACACCGGGTTTCCCTGCCCATCACCAACTCCCGGAGCTTGCTCAAACTCATGTTCATCAAGTCAGTGACGCCATCCAACCATCTCATCCTCTGTCATCCCCTTCTCCTCCCACCTTCAATCTTTCCCAGCACCAGGGTCTTTTCCAATGAGTCGGTTCTTCGCATCAGGAGGCCAAAGTATTGCAGCTTCAGCTTCAGCATCAGACCTTCCAATGAATATTCAGGACTGATTTCCTTTAGGACAGACTGGTTGGATCTCCTTGCAGTCCAAGGGACTCTCAAGAATATTTTTCAACACCACAGTTCAAAAGCATCAATTCTTCAGCACTCAGCTTTCTTTATAGCCCAACTCTCACATCCATACATGACTATTGGAAAAACCAGTAGCTTTGACTAGATGGACGTTTGTTGGCAAAGTAATGTCTCTGCTTTTTACTGTGCTATCTAGGTTGGTCATAGCTTTTTTTTTTAAAGAGCAAGCATCTTTTAGTTTCAAGGTTTGTCCTCTTGGGTCTGCTTATTTCTCATAGCATGGTGACTTGAAGCTTCATCCATGCCGTATCATACATCAGGATTTCGTTCGTGAAGGCTGAATAATATTCCGTCCTGTGTATGCACCCAGTGGTGCTTACCATCTCTCGTGTGCATGGATACTTGTCCTCACTCATGTTGCGTGCCTCGGGATTGCTGGGGCTCTGCCTGCCCTCTTCACTTCCGGAGCTGGGCTGATGAGATGACCACTCTTGGATATCTCTGGTCTTTCTGGCTTAAGGAAAGAGAACTCTGGAAGGTCTTATACAGTGGCTAAATGCTCTGGTGTGAAGAGGCCACGTGCCGTGTCCCCTCACATCCCGTTAGCCAACACTGGTCACACGGTCCCACTGACCACGAGAGGCGGCAGTGTGGCCCTCTGTGCACTGGCTGGTGCAGAGCTGGCACGAGTCAGCACACAGCCCTCCCTCCTCCGTTCACAGCCCTGCACCTAGCTACCCCACCTTAGTCATTTGGTCTTGCAGTTCATCCAGTTAGTAGTGAGCAGCCTTGGCACTGAACACTGCCTTCTTCGTAAGTGATCTGGCTTCATGTTATGAAACTTTCCTATGGTTTCTGCCAAGTGAAAACTGTCTGCCTTATCCCTTATCTTGTGTGTGTCCTCATCCAGATGCTTCTCTGCTGCACCCAAAGCCACACCTGCTGCAGACCCAGGGATCCCCTCCCCAGTAACATGGCCATCCTTGAACAGCCCTGGTTTTAATGCTTAGACCCCACTGGAGTTCTCGTTCTAGCAATATTTACACAGCAACATTTTCTATGAATAGCACCCTGAATCGATAAAAGAACTTTAACAGAATGGCGTGCGGAGGGAATGTTGATGAAATCTCAGACATGTTGGCTAGATGATCACCATCCTGCCAGGGGGTCATGCAAAGCTCGGGGGTCAACACCTGCCTGTGTCGATGGTGGGGTGAGCTGGGGCCGTGAGAGGCTGCTCCCTTGCAGACAGGCCTGTTCACTTCCATGTTCATCTCCGTGTTTGGGAAGCGCTTCACTTACATGTATGTGTACTTACTGGCTTTCAGTTACATTATAATTTTTCCCATGTACACTTCCAGCTGATATCTATATGGAGAATGCCTAATTCTTGAGAATAGTCTCTTGCCATTAAATGGAAGAGGCCTGTATCTGAGCAATCACAGTACATGGCCTAAACTTTTCATATGGTGTCTGTTCTGTAGCATAGATTGTTACCTTTTCCAGACTCTAAAATCTTTCCATGCTCACTGTTGTTACTGCTGTGCAGACCACATTTTCATGTTTACTACGATTATAGATGAATGCTTTGTCCTCATCCACACTCATCAGTTGATTTTTTTCCTGTGCAAAGAGTTTGAAGCAAAAGCAAAATACATAAACTTCTAAGCATCATATCACAAGGTACCCAGGCTCTATATTTTTTTTAATGTCACCATTTGGAAGAATATGTATTTAATAAGTTTCCAAATGCGCTGCACCTGTGGCTGCTGTATTTGAGGACAGGATTCAGGCCACAGTCCCGTGTTTAACATCCCCAGTGGGTGACTTTTTTCTGGATGCGCACAGCTCAGTTCTCTGGCAGAGTGGCACCCGCTGTTGAAGCATGGCTGGTTCCAGACGTCAGAGCACCGGCCCTTCGGGAACTGGACCGTGTCTTCCTTAGGAGCCAGTTAGCATGGAGCCTCCCAGACCAGACACCACGCTGCCCTCCTGTCAGGGGCTGGAATAAATCCCACACTTTTGTGTCAGTGAATCATTGGACTGTACACCTGAAACTGACACAGCGTTATAAATCAACCACATTTCCATTAAAAACATTTAAAAAATGTTGCTAAGTCGCTTCAGTCGTGTCCGACTCTGTGCGACCCCATAGACGGCAGCCCACCAGGCTCCCCCGTCCCTGGGATTCTCCAGGCAAGAACACTGGAGTGGGTTGCCATTTCCTTCTCNCTTAAGGAAAGATTAAGGGTGGATTCATTAAATTGGCTGTGTCCCAAGAGGCCAGTCTCCGTTCAGTTCAGTGGATTCGGCTGTGTCCTAAGAGGCCAGTCTCCGTTCTGTTCAATGGATTCAATAAAATCGGCTGTGTCCTAAGAGGCCAGTCTCCGTTCTTCTGGTTGTTCGCCAACGCCGTTCATCCCGCCATCCCCTGGACCCCCGCGGAGGCTGGACCCCCCCCCGCACAATACTACAATTCAATACTACAATTACTGTAGTAATCCAAGTCTATGTCCTAACCACTAATGCTGAAGAAGCTGAAGTTGAACGGTTCTATGAAGACCTACAAGACCTTCTAGAACTAATACCCAAAAAAGATGTCCTTTTCATTACAGGGGACTGGAATGCAAAAGTAGGTAGTCAAGAGATACCTGGACTAACAGGCAAATTTGGCCTTGGAGTACAGAGGCAATAAAGTACAAAGGCTAATAGAGTTTTGCCAAAAGAATGCACTGGTCATAGCAAACACACTCTTCCAACAACATGAGAGAAGACCACACATGTACATCACCAGATGGCCCACACCAAAATCAGTGTGATTATATTCTTTGCAGTTGAAAATGAAGAAGCTCTATGTAGTCAGCAAAAACAAGACCAGGAGCTGACTGTGGCTCAGATCATGAACTCCTTATTGCCAAATTCAGACTTAAATTGAAGAAAGTAGGGAAAACCACAAGACCATTCAGGTATGACCTAAATCAAATCCCTTACAATTATACAGTGGAAGTGACAAATAGATTCAAGGGATTAGATCTGATAAACAGAGTGCCTGAAGAACTATGGACAGAGGTTTGCAACATTGTACAGGAGGATGTTATCAAAACCATCCATGAGAAAAAGAAATGCAAAAAGGAAAAATGGTTGTCTGAGGAAAGCTTACAAATAGCTGAGAAAAGAAGAAAAGTGAAAGACAAAGGAGAAATGGAAAGATATACCCATCTGTACTCAGAGTTCCAAAAAATAGCAAGGAGAGATAAGAAAGCCTTCCCAGTGATCAGAGGAAAACAATAGAATGGGAAAGACTAGAGATCTTTTCAAGAAAATTAGAGATACCAAGGGAATATTTCATGCAAAGATGGGCACAATAAAGAACAGAAATGATATGGACCTAAAAGAAGCAAAAGATATTAAGAAGAGGTGGCAAGAATACACAGAAAAACCGTACAAAAAAGATCTTTACGACCCAGATAACCACGATGGTGTGATCACTCACCTAGAGCCAGACATCCTGGAATGTGAAGTCAAGTGGGCCTTAGGAAGCATCACCACGAACAAAGCTAGTGGAGGTGATGGAATTCCAGTTGAGCTATCAAATCCTGAAAGATGATGCTGTGAAAGTGCTGTACTCAATATGCCAGCAAATTTGGAAAACTCAGCAGTGGCCACACAATGGAAAATGTCAGTTTTCATTCCAATTCCAAAAAAAGGCAATGCCAAAGAATGCTCAAAACTCTCCTAATAAATACCCACTTAGCCATCAATTGCAGGAGATGATTGAATAGTTACAGTGAAAATGAGTTGCAATCCTCTGCGTCAAAAAGGTGACCGCCCTGCCTCCTTAGAGAAGAGGCTCTTGTGGTCACTCAAGGAACCCCAGAGATCTCCTCACTCCTGCTGCCTGGCCTGGACAAACCCTGAAGATAGAATTGATCCCAAAGGACAAGCCGGAGTGGCCCCTCCACCCTGGTGTAGCCATGGCCACACTCCATTCTCAGGACCCTGGAGGTGGTGGAGAGTGGGAAGCGCCAGCCTAGAGAGGGGGTGGAGGGCAAACCCATGTCTCCACCGTCTGCGTCCAGTGGCCTCAGGTTAGGCCAGGATGAAGAGGGGAGCTGCTTCCAGCTCCCATCCTTCTCCCCTTGGCTGTGGTTCCTCAGGTGAGGCTGTCCGTGCAGGAGCAGGAAGTGAGACTCTGACCCCTCAGCACACTGCCCTCTGCAGGGCTCAGATGGATGTGGGGAGGTGAGTCCTTATATTTTGATTCCGTATCCCAATGTTATGACATTGAGAGCTAAAGAATTGATGTTTTCGAACTGTGGTGTTGGAGAAGACCCCTGAGAGTCCCTCGGACTGCAAGGAGATCCATCCAGTCCATCCTAAAAGAAATTAATCCTGAATATTAATTGGAAGGACTGATGCTGAAGCTGCAACTCCAATACTTTGACCACCTGATGCAAAGAACTGACTCATTGGAAAAGACCCTGACTCTGGGAAAGATTGACGCAGGAGGAGAAGGGAACAGCAGAGGATGAGATGGTTGGATGGCATCCCTGACTCAATGGATATGAGTTTGAGTAAGCTCCGGGAGTTAGTGATGGACAGGGATGCCTGGCATGCTGCAGTCCATGGGGTCACAGAGAGTTGGACACGACTGAGTGACTGAACAACAACTGGCTACCTCTACATCTTCTTTAGAGAAATGTCTGTTCAAATCCTTTGTCCATTACTGAACTGGGTTGTTTGTTTTGTTCCTGTTGAGTTTTAGGAGTTCTCTGCTGCTGCTGNAATGGAAAATGTCAGTTTTCATTCCAATTCCAAAAAAAGGCAATGCCAAAGAATGCTCAAAACTCTCCTAATAAATACCCACTTAGCCATCAATTGCAGGAGATGATTGAATAGTTACAGTGAAAATGAGTTGCAATCCTCTGCGTCAAAAAGGTGACCGCCCTGCCTCCTTAGAGAAGAGGCTCTTGTGGTCACTCAAGGAACCCCAGAGATCTCCTCACTCCTGCTGCCTGGCCTGGACAAACCCTGAAGATAGAATTGATCCCAAAGGACAAGCCGGAGTGGCCCCTCCACCCTGGTGTAGCCATGGCCACACTCCATTCTCAGGACCCTGGAGGTGGTGGAGAGTGGGAAGCGCCAGCCTAGAGAGGGGGTGGAGGGCAAACCCATGTCTCCACCGTCTGCGTCCAGTGGCCTCAGGTTAGGCCAGGATGAAGAGGGGAGCTGCTTCCAGCTCCCATCCTTCTCCCCTTGGCTGTGGTTCCTCAGGTGAGGCTGTCCGTGCAGGAGCAGGAAGTGAGACTCTGACCCCTCAGCACACTGCCCTCTGCAGGGCTCAGATGGATGTGGGGAGGTGAGTCCTTATATTTTGATTCCGTATCCCAATGTTATGACATTGAGAGCTAAAGAATTGATGTTTTCGAACTGTGGTGTTGGAGAAGACCCCTGAGAGTCCCTCGGACTGCAAGGAGATCCATCCAGTCCATCCTAAAAGAAATTAATCCTGAATATTAATTGGAAGGACTGATGCTGAAGCTGCAACTCCAATACTTTGACCACCTGATGCAAAGAACTGACTCATTGGAAAAGACCCTGACTCTGGGAAAGATTGACGCAGGAGGAGAAGGGAACAGCAGAGGATGAGATGGTTGGATGGCATCCCTGACTCAATGGATATGAGTTTGAGTAAGCTCCGGGAGTTAGTGATGGACAGGGATGCCTGGCATGCTGCAGTCCATGGGGTCACAGAGAGTTGGACACGACTGAGTGACTGAACAACAACTGGCTACCTCTACATCTTCTTTAGAGAAATGTCTGTTCAAATCCTTTGTCCATTACTGAACTGGGTTGTTTGTTTTGTTCCTGTTGAGTTTTAGGAGTTCTCTGCTGCTGCTGCTGCTGCTGCTAAGTCGCTTCAGTCGTGTCCGACTCTGTGCGACTCCACAGACGGTAGCCCACCAGGCTCCCCTGTCCCTGGAATTCTCCAGGCAAGAACACCGGAGTGGGTTGCCATTTCCTTCTCCAAAGCGTGAAAGTGAAGTTGCTCAGTCGTGTCCGACTCTTAGCGACCCCATGGACTGCAGCCTACCAGGCTCCATGAGATTTTCCAGGCAAGAGTACTGGAGTGGAGTGCCATTGCCTTCTCCGACATGTTCTAAATTATAATCATTTCTCAGGTATGTGGCTTGCAAAGGTTATTTTCCGTTCTCTGGGTTGCCTCTTTAGTCTGCCAACAGTGTCTTCAGATAAACAAAATTTTTAAATTCTCATAAAGTCTCATTTCCCTTGTTTTTTTCTTCTGTTGCCTATACCTTTGGTGTCATACCTAAGAAGTCATTGCCAAATCCAAAGTCATGCATCTTTTTCATTCTGTGTTTAACAGGTTTTTAATATATATATATTGATTGATTTGGCTGCACCAGGTCTCAGCTGCAGCACACAGGATCTAGTTCCCTGGCCAGGGGTCAGACCCAGGCTCTCTGCGCTGGCAGTGTTGAGTCTTAGCCACTGGACTACTAGATAAGACTTTATAGTATTAGGTCTTAAAATTAAATCTTTGACCCACTCTGAGTTAAGTTTTGTACACAGTGTGAGGTGAGCATTGCACTTCCTTCCTGCACAGGGACACACTGTCTTCCCAGGACCCTTCGTTGACAAGACGGTCCGCTCCTCACTGAACAGGGCTGTGTGAGGCTGCCTCCGGCCTGGGCTCCCCCTGCCCCAGGTCAGGCCCTCTGCCAGCAGCGCATGGGGTCCCCAAAGGGCTCAGCCTGGAGGACAGACTCAGCCTCAGCCCCGAAGGTGGGGCCCCCAAGGGTGCCAGCACTCTGGCTATGTCTGGGCACAGATCAAGCCATTCCTAGACCAACTAGAGCCCAGAAGTCTGGCCAGGCCAGGCTTGCCAGCAGCACAAGTATGACGCCCACTGGGCTTCCAGAACTACTGGGCGCCCGCCTGTTCCCTGGCTGGGGTCCACTGTCTCGACAATGAAATCTGTGATATTATGCAATTACCCAGGGACCTTGAAGAACCAGGCGAATCAACAGTAGACAAACTCCCTTAGAAACAGGGAAAGAGAAACTGGTTCTGCAGTAAGGGTGGGTGAAGAAGGTCACACAGAATGTCTCCGATGTATCAGTAAACAAAGGACGTGGCAGCAACAGCCGGCAGCTAGCAGCCACACCCACCCCATGAAGCAGCCTGCGGGGACCCAGGTGAGCAAGCAGAGAAGGCTGGGCCCAGGGAGCTGAGGTGCAGATCAAAGGAATGGTTTCAGTGAGCCCCGCCGCTCACATCTTCCCACACATAGAAAGAAACCTGAGTCGTCTGGTTTTCTTTAGTGAACAGTATCTTTTGATGTTCTGACTGCCAGGTCTGTGTTGCAGTAAGTGCTATAAATCCTGGCTCCTCCCTCACCTCGCCACAGCTGTCCCTCAGAGCCGCCTGAGAGGCTGTCTTCTGTCTGCCAAATAACACACGTTCTCAGTGGTCCCCGGCCTGGATCTGTGGGAGCTGCCTCTTTGTGAAGGACCCCTTTGTCAGAGGCTCCTCCTCTGCCCTGCTTCTGGCCAGGACTCTGTACTTCTGTTCTTTTAAGGATCTCTCTTCCATTTGTAACATGATGATTTAACCAAGTCCAGAATGAACCAAGATCCACACCCTTGTGGATTAACACATGTTGAGCCAGGGGTGCTTCCATTTTACACGTTACTGATGTCTGATATTTTAAACACAGCTTTTCTCTCTCATTTTAACCTCTGCTTATTCCAATACGTGAATATCTCACCTGCTGGAAGTAACTTGGGTTACATGGTGTGAAATGCAATTCACACTTCATGGCAGGAAAAGAAAAAGTTAAACAAGAAGTCTCTCCCCCAGGGTGCATCACGTATCTGCATTACACACCCACCAAAACTCCGCCAGCAGCAGAAATACCTGCTCAACCGCAAAGAGCAACATTCTCCAGTACCAAGGAGACAACTCCCTAAAAGATAACATTCCTCCTTGAGCTTGTAAGGGGTCACGTGACCCACCGGGATGTGCTTAGACCTGGATTAGGGAAACTGTCAATAATACGTCTGAGGTGCAGCTCTTCGCTCATATACAACTTAGCCTGTGTCTCGACTTCTAAAGAGGAAGCAGTTCTCAGAGTTTTCTGACATGCTGTTTCTAGCTTATAATCCTCACATTTGGCTCAAATAAAAGTTTCCATTTCTTCCTCTGTTTAATTTTTCTTTGATAGTGGTTTTCTTCCAACTTTACTCTCCATCCAAGAATGAGGCACATTGGCCACATCTCCTTGGGCCTGTGTGAGAGTCTCCCTGTAGAGACCTATTTGTGAAAATGCCGGGTACCAGGGGTTGCTGACATGTATGTTTTGACTGTCAGCTGCCTGTGCCCCAAGTGTCCTCCACCGCTGGGCAGCCAATGAGCCCCTTCCCATCGCTCTGAGTTGTGTGTGTTTCCAGAACTTTGTGTAAATGGGATCAAACAGCATGTGCTTTCTTGTCCAGCTCTCGTTCAGCCTGTGTCCTGAGAGGCAGTAATGGTGCTGCAGGTATCAGCAGTGAACTTTCACCTCTGCGCTGCTCTCCTGGTGTGCACAGCCCAGTGTGTTTACCCACCAACGTGTGGATGAATATCTGGTTACCCTGCGGTTTGGGGCCATTACCAGTAAGGCTGCTCTGAATATCCAAGTCTCTGGATGGACACATTGCTTCCTGCTGGGTGAATACGTAGGACTGTGATAGATGCTGGAATATTCTGGTTGAAGGGACATTCCAAAGCAGTGAAGCATCCACCTTCCCCCCCCGCCCCTCAGCTTCATATTAGAGCTTCAGCGGCCTGACCTCTCCACCAGCACCCGCTTTGCTTCAGGTTTTCTAGTGGGTGTGTGATCTGTCATCACAGGTTTCATTCATATTCCCTGACGACAGGTGAAGCCAAGCATCTTTCCATGTGCTGTTCACCATTTCTGCATCTTCATCCCTGAAGTAGCTGTTCAAAGCTTCTGCCCATTTTCATGCTGGGATGGCTTCCCTTTACTGAGTGTTGAGAGTTCTTTGTATTAATATATTCCGGATGCAACTTCTTTATCAGTGATGTGACTTACAAGTATCATTTCTCAGTCTGTGGCTTTTTATATTTGGCCACACGGCTTTGGCTTGCCTTGCAGGATCTTAGTTCCAACCAGGGATCAAACCCAGGCCCTCGGCAGTGAAACTGGGGAGTCGTAACCACTGAACTGCCAGGGAATTCCCATAAATTCTTAATGATGATGAAGTCTAACTTTTCAATTTTGTCCTCTATTGACCGTGCTTTTGGTGTTATGTCTAAGAACCCTTTGCTTAACCGAAAGCTCACAAAGATTTTTATCACATATCACCTTCTAGATTTTTGTAGTTTTAGATCCCAATTATGATCCATTCTGAGTTCATTTTTGTAACAGTGTGAGATTCGTCTTCTGCATGTAGACATCCAGGGGCTCCAGCAACATTTGATGAAAGATGACCCTTGCTCCACTGACTGATTTTGTGATTTTTACTTCAAATCATATGACAATACATGCCCAGAAGATTCTATTTCTGGGCTTTATTGATGTATGTTGACATTAGTTCCACACTGTCTCAGTTATTCTACCTTTACAGTAAGTAAGGCTTCCTGGTAGCTCAACTGGTAAAGAATTTGCCTGCAATGCAGGAGACCCCAGTTTGATTCCTGGGTTGGGAACATCCGTTGGAGAAGGGATAGGTTACCCACTTTGGTATTCTTGGGCTTCCCTGGTGGCTCAGATGGTAAAGAAGCTCCTGCAATACGGGAGATGGGTTCGATCCCTGTGGGACCTGGAGAATTCCATGGACTATTCCATGGGGTCACAAAGAGTTGGACACAACGGAGTCCTTTCACTTTTTTCACAGTAAGGCTTAAGGTCAGAGAGTGCATGTATTTCAAATTTGCTTGTCCATCTCAAGCTTGTCTTGGCCACCCTTGCCCTTGCATCCTCATATGAATTTTAGGATTAGCTTGTCAATTTCTTTAAAAAACAAACAAACAAAAAAAAAACTGCTGGAATTGAGACGTGTTGCACTGACTCTGCAATCTGGATCAGAAAGAAGTATCTCAGCAGTATAGCTTTCCCATCTGTGCACAAGGTCTATCTCTCCACAGATGAGTTTTTCAATTTCTCTCGGAAATGTTTTGTACGTATTTTTTTGTTTTGTTTTGCCTCTTGGCATGTGGGGCTTACCTATTCTCGACATTTCTCATAAATGGCCTCATACTATAGGTGGTCTTTTATCACTGGCTTCTTTAACGTAGCATAATATTTTCAAGGCTCATCCATGGGGTAGCACATATTAGTGCTCTGTTCTTATTTTAGCTAAGTGATCTTCCACTGTGTGGATTCACTACCTTTTATTTCTCCATCACTGTCTGATGGACACTTGGCATGCTTCTGCTTTTTGGCTTCTGTGAACTCCTGTGTACGAGTTTCTGTGTGGACACACGTCACTTTTCATGGATAGATGTATTGCTGGGTCACATGGTGACTTTACGTTTGACTTTTGGGAAACTGACAAGCTGCTGCTTCTCAAAGCTGCAGTAGTACTTCACGTTTTCACCGACAATGTCTAAGAGTCCCAGTTTCCCCACAGCCTCTCCTGTTGTCTTTCTTTTCTGTCATAGCCATCGTACTGCCTGGGAAGTGGTATCTCACTGTAGTTCTGATTTGCATCTCTCTGGCTGATGGCTGATGACATTAAACACCTTTTCATATGCTTTTTGGACACGTGCAGATCTTCTCTGGAGAAATGTCTGTTGAGCTCCTTTGCCTGTTTTAAAATTGGACTTTTGTGTTCTTATTACTGAGTCGTAGGTATTTTTTATGAATTCAAGATCCTTCTCAGATTATATGAGATATCCAAATATTTTCTCCCACATTATGGATTTTCTTTTCATTTTCTCGATGATATCCTTTGATATATAAAAGTTTTACATTTCTATAGAGTCAAATTTATCTGTTGTTTCCATTGGTCGTTTGTGCTTGGTGTTATATGAAAGACTTACTGCCTAGGGCATTTCCCTGGCCATCTAGGGGTTAAGATCCTGTGTCTGCACTGCAGGGGGCTTGGGTTTGATTCCTGTTTGGAGAACTAAGATCCAGCATTGCTGCAGGGTCAAAAGACAAACAAAAAAAAAATATTGTGTAATCTAAGGTCATGAATTTTTACATTTTCTTCTAAAACACGTTTGGTATTTGATCCATTCTGAGTTAATTTATATGTACAGTGTGAGGTAGGGGTCTTATTTGCACTCTTCTGCAGATGGATATCCAGTTTTCCCAGCACCATTTGTTGAAAAGACTGTTCTTTTTCCTACTGAAAAGAACAGCATCCTTGTAAAAAATCAGTGGACCATAATTACAACCATAGAACTAAGGTAATATGTGCTTATTTTTGGACTCTCTGTTCTCTTTTATCCAACTATATGTCTGTCCTCATGCCAATATCACATTGCTTTCTTTGGTTACTGTAGCTTTGAGGTAAATTTGAAAGGGAAGTGTGATTTCTCCAGTTTTTTTCATTTTGTCAAGATTGCACTGAGTATTCTGAATTCCTTAATATCCATATGAATTTTAGGATTGATATGTCAATTTCTGCAAAGAATCTAGGTGGAATTTTTATAGAGATTGAATTTGCAGATCAGTTTGAGTACTGTTGTCTTAACAATATTAAATCTTCCAATCCATGAACATGAGACGTCTTTCTATTTATTTAGTTCTTTAATTTTTTTTAACAGTGCTTTGTAATTTTCAGAATATAAATTTTTCATGACTTTTGCTAAATTTATTCCCAAGTTTACTCTTTCTGATACTATTTAAAGGGAATGCTTTTCTTAATTTTCAGATTATAAATGTATATAAATATAATTGGCTTTTGTATATTGATCTGTATCTCACAAACTTACTGAACTCGTTTATTGGCTTTCATAGTTTTTTAGTAGATTTCTTAAGATTTTCTATATAGAAGAGCATGTCATCCGCAAATAGAGTTTTATTGCTTTCTTTCCAATCTTGCTTTTGTTTCATTTTTGCTTTACTGTCCAGGCTAGATACAATGCTGAATAGAAGTGGAAAAGGGGGACATTGTTATTCACCTTATTCCTTTTTTGTTGTTGTTATTCACCTTATTTCTTAAGTGGTAAAACTTGGCATAAATTTAGCCCTGTGCTTCTCAAGCATCAGTGTAGGGAATGCATAACCAGTCCTCAAAACTGCCTCAAAGAAAGTTTGCGAAACTGTCAAAGCCAAGAGGGGCCTAAGGCAATATGATGACTAAATATAATGTGGTGTCCAGGAGAGATCCTGTAACAGGAGAACATTGTACAAAAAATAAGAAAATCTGAATAGAATACAAATTTTAAGTGACAACAACATATTGGTTCACTAATTGTGACATATTTATCATGTTACTAGATGTTAAAACTGAGTGTGGAATATATGGGAACTTTCTGTATTATCACTATTTTTTTGTACATCTTGAACTATATTCTGAAAGCTAATTTTAAATGGTCATCAAGTGCATATTTGTTAAAATGCAGATTGTGACCCAGTGGACCTGCGGCAGGCCCCCAGAGCCACATTTCCAGAAGATCCAGGATGCATGGCCCGAACTTTAAGATTCCCCCTTTTGCTAATGAGTTTAAACATCATCACTTTGTAGGTAATGTCTTTTTTACTCTGGGCTGCTTTCAAATTTTTCCTCAGGGAATTCCCTGGTGGTCCAGTGGTTAGGACTCGATGCTTTCACTATCATGGCCCCGATTTCAATCCCTAGTCAGGTAACTAAGATCCATGGCTAAAAAGTAATAATAAAAATTTTTCCTTTGAGGGAGAGGGAGAGGGGGGGAAGGTTTGGGAGAATGGCACTGAAACATATGTGCTATCGTGTGGGAAATGAATCATCAGTCTATATTCGGTCTGTCTCTTATACACATCTTAACNGCCCCGATTTCAATCCCTAGTCAGGTAACTAAGATCCATGGCTAAAAAGTAATAATAAAAATTTTTCCTTTGAGGGAGAGGGAGAGGGGGGGAAGGTTTGGGAGAATGGCACTGAAACATATGTGCTATCGTGTGGGAAATGAATCATCAGTCTATATTCGGTTTATTATTTTTATTTATTAAATTTAAAAAAATAAAAAAATAAAAAAAAATAAAAAGCAGAGACATTAAAAAAATAAATAAATAAAATAAATAAATAAAAATTTTTCTTTGTCTTTAGTTCTCTATAATTGTGTTAGTGTGTTTGGATACAAATATGTCACTTGCCATGATTGAATTTTATAATATAATGATATTATGATTTAATATAATGATTCATGTTTTCTGTCAATTTGGAAAATAATTATCAGTCAAAAATTATCTCCATATGTGTTTTGAAATCTTCTTCTAGAACTACAGTTAGACCAGTGTAGAATATTTTGTTATAAGTTGTCTGCTACCCTCTTTCTCATTGCCCTTACCTGGGATGAATTCTGAGTCATTCATTCAGATTTATCTTCGAATTTAACATCCTTCAACTTATGTCTAATCCATTGTTGAATAAATCCATTGAGTTTNCTACAGTTAGACCAGTGTAGAATATTTTGTTATAAGTTGTCTGCTACCCTCTTTCTCATTGCCCTTACCTGGGATGAATTCTGAGTCATTCATTCAGATTTATCTTCGAATTTAACATCCTTCAACTTATGTCTAATCCATTGTTGAATAAATCCATTGAGTTTTAAATGTTTTATGTTTCATTCCCAGTGAGTGACAGTCGCTCTGTAGCGTCTGACTCTCTGCGACCCCATGGACTATACAATCCCTGGAATTCTCCAGGCCAGAATACTGGAGTGAGTAGCCTTTCCTTTTTCCAGGGGATCTTCCTAACCCAGGGATCAAACCCAGGTCTCCTGCATTGCAGCCAGATTCTTTGCCAGCTGAGCCACCAGGGAAGCCCTTCATTCCTAGTAGTTCATCTAAACTCATTTACAATCTTCTCCTTTACAATCAATAAGTCTCATTTATAAATTCTATCTCACTTCATAGTCTTTTTAAACACACTTACTATCAATATATATTCTTTATTGAATAATTCCAATGTCCTAAGTCCTTTGGGTTCTAATTCTGCTTTTCCTTATGCTGATTTGTTCATAATGGCTTGTTTTCACTTGTCTTACAATTTTGAATTGTGAGATGGTATTTCAAAGACAGAGTTTTACCTGTGGGAATTCTGCAAGACATTGGAGGCAAGATGCCCAGAGAAGGCTGTGTTCGCTCATGCCAGGCACAGACACAGCCAGCCTGGGGCCAGGGACTTAATACTTTGCGTGGGCTTCCCCAGAAAGCACAAGACAAAGACCTGAAGTTACGAACGTGCAGTGGTTGGTTTTCCTGATCCGAGAAGATTCCCCCGCCAGCATCTGCCATGGTGGGGTGTGCCCAGAGATGTGCTCGCTAAGCAGAGCCACGGGGAGGTGGGGGTCACGCAGTGCCAGCCTGTGCAGCCCAGAGGGTGCCCCACTCCCAAGGGTCTGCTGGGACCGAGGCTTGGGCTGGGTAGGCTCAGGAGACTTCTTGGGGCAGTGTTGCCCCCACGCTGGGAGTGTGGCTTCATTGCCCACCTGAGGATTCAGGTGCCTGAGGTCTCAGCTGGAAGAGTTATAGGCGGAGGGTTTTCCTCGGGATCTGGATCTGTTGGAGCAGTGCAGCCGGCAATCCACTCAGGGCCTGTTTGGGGGTGGGCATGCCCATCCCCAGCTGCCAAGGACTCGCACCAGCCTGTTCAGCGAGAGCTGCCCCACTCAAGTTGCCCACCCCAGGGCAGCCCACAGCCCATGGCTGGGAAGCAGGGGATATCAGCCCAGACCACCTGTCGCTGGAGAAACAGCTCTCTGAGGCCTGGGACCCCAGGATCAGGCCACCGGAGGCTTTGCAGAGACTGCACCTTCGCCCAGTGGCTCTCCCGGATTCTTTCCTCACTCCCTCCCTGGAGCCCCCCACCCCACCAGGAGCACCTGGATCGCTGTCTTGGGCTCTGCGTCTCAGAACTGACCTGAGACAGCTGGTGTCAGATATGGTCTCAGGAAGCACCCTCCACAGCAGAGCCAGGGGCTGTAATGCCCACTCACTCATCTCCTGTGGGGGGTGGATGCTGGCAGTCCTGGCACCTGGGGTGGATGGCGCTTAGGCTGCGTGCAGAGTTGGGGAGTGCACAGATATGGTGGGCGCGGGTCAGGGTTAAGTCCTGCCCTGTGCCACCTTTAAAAGAACACGGGCAGCAAGGCTGTGACTCAGGGTCGCTGGAGAGGCCCAGGGGGGCCTTGGCTTGGAAGTGAGGATGGAGCATGTGTGGTCTCCCCAGGGCCGGTCCTAGGATGCTCCCGAGGCTGGTGGGTCTGCACAGCTGACTCCCCTCGACAGACACACCGACACGAAGCCGGGCGGCTGGCTGAGGGCCTGGGGTGAGCAGGGTGGACACCAGCTCAGGCTCACGCAGAGCCAGGGGGTGACACGGGCAGGTGGCCCATACCCTGGTGCTCCCCACTACTGCTAGATGACAGTCTTGCAGGGGGCCCCTGAGACTAGACTGGAGGAGGAGGAAGCCCGGCCTGGCCCACCATGGCGGGTGTTGTGTGTTGGGCTGACAGCAGCGAAGAAAAGCCTGGGCCAGAGCCTCGGTGCTGCACTGCGTGCTCCCCCCACCCAATTCCCCCTGCCCCCTGAGAGGAGAGGAGAGTGGCTCCTGGGTGGCACGGACTGGCTGGCGGGTCAGGGCCTGAGGGGAGCAGGAGTGGACAAGGTGTGGGTGGACACAGGGGTGAGGTCATGCCAATGTCTGCTAGGAGCTCCGTGCAGAGCAGCCACTGGACCATCCAACCCGCGCGGCTTGGCTGTGGGCTCCCACTGAGGTGGCCCCATGCAGGCTGGTGAGGTACCCCTCCCAGCCGGGCCCAGTCCCTCTCACTTTGCATAGCAGCCTCCCAGCAAGACCCCGGAGGCGACAGCAACCAGAGACCAGCTAGCAACAAGGGGCGGATGGCCACTTCAGCTCACTGTCCTGCCTCTCGGTTGCCCCCAGGTCCCTTGAAACATCCCCTCGAACCTCAGAGCCACTTTCATCAAGGGGGGCTGCATGGATCCAGGGCCACAGGATGCCAGGCCCTCTGGAAGCTGCTGGCCTGGCGCGGCTGACCCCCGTGGGATGGCATGTGGGCAGGACCTTAAGCCAAGGACCCCCAAGAGGGGAGGCTGAGACGGCCCACTCCCTACAGGCCCGGGACCCGCTGGGGCGCGTGCTGCTTGTCCCTGCAACCTGTCAGTGAGACCCTCGTGGTCCTGGTCAGTGAGGGAAGACATAGCCATCTGGGGCAGGGTGGGAGCTCCCTCAACTCACACCTCAGCGGCCACCCAGCATGGCAGCTGTTTGTCATGGGAGGCCAGCCGGCCCAGTGGGCACCATCCTGGCCAGGAGACCCCTGACCAACACGCAGAAGAAGGGTTGATGCCTTGGGCAGGCTCAGTTTTAACTGCAAATGGGCAAGAGAGGAGAGCCCAAGGGCGTAGGACCAGGAATCACTCCTGGGGGTGAGGGACTGGCCCTCCTCAGGCAGAGTAGGGAGATAGCTCAGGCAGGACCTCAGCAGGGCTATGGCTGACCTATTCACCCTCCTCTTTAAAATTCTCCCAGAATGAATCCTGGAGAAGTTGGAATCAACTGAACATGATGAGCAGGGGCGTGGAGGGGAGTCTGCGGCAGAGATGCTAATGCTCTGCCCACCGACCGCCACCTGTGCTCACGACTGACCCTTCTCTGGATGGCTGCTGCTGCTGCTAATTCGCTTCAGTCATGTCCAGCTCTGTGCGATCCCACAGACGGCAGCCCACCAGGTTCCCCCGTCCCTGGGATTCTCCAGGCAAGAGTATGGGAGTGGGTTGCCATTGCCTTCTCTGCTCTGGATGGCTACCCCTGGCCAAACTGAACCACGTACCCAGGGGGCACAGTCAGTGACTGATTGAAGGACCTTGCCTCAGGTGTAAGTGCCCGTCACAGACCCAGCCTGGGTGCTGTGCAGGCAGACCCTGCTGGCCGGGCCTCCACCTACTCTGTGCTCTGGGTCCCTCAGCCTAGGGCGCTCTCTGAGTGCGTGACCTCCAGCCAGCGTCTTCACCCAGGCCAAGCTCAGAGCCTGGGGCTGCAGCACCCTTACCCGACACGCCACTGAGCTCTGGACAAGGAGGGACACAGGACCACAGGGTGGTTGGAATTGCTTTTATTGGGGCGAGCGCGGCAGGCCCGCCGTGGTCAGGTTAGTGTTCTGCCCTCGGACGCAGCCGAAGCTGAGCGCCTCCACCCGCCACCTCCCTGGGTTAGTGGAACATGCAAAGCTCAGTCAGAGGGTGGAGGTGGGGGTGGAGCCACCAGGGCCCGGGGTGATGGAGCAGGAGCGGGTGGCACCGGCGGGGCGGCCTCGTTGGCACGGACCGCCTCAACCACGTCCCGGGCCCACTCGGGGGGTGAGGCTCTCTGGGAGAGGCAGGCAGTCAGCACCCGGGGGAGGGGTGCCCCACAGGCCTCGGGGGGCGGTGGGCCCACAGCAGGCAGAAACCTACAGGGGACCCGCTGTACCTGGCTGGCACGCCTGAGAGCTGGGCAGTGGCAAGCCTGTCACCAGGAGGGTCTGTCTCCCACCCCAGGTCAGGGTCCTTGGGGCCTGGGGTGCGAAGGGGGACACAGAAGGCACTTACTAGGGAGCTGAGGCTGGAAGGCTGAAGCCAGAGGCCTGGGGTCTGGGGGGCTTGGCCTGGGCCGGCTGGGTCTGCTCGGGGACCTCACCCTCCCGTGGGGAAGGGGCTTCCTGAGCAGCCGAGGAGAGGAGGGTGACCAGGACTCACTGCTGCCCGTGCAGAGCGAGCGGGTCAGTCCTGGAGACAGAGGCGCTGGTCCCGACGGCCCTGCTGCTAGGGGCTGTGTCCGCTGCCCAGGCAGGTTGGGCTGGGGGTTGGGTGGGGCTCGTCTACAGGGCTGGGGGAAGCTTGCCCAGATGGAAGCCCCTGGGGAGATGGGAGGGCTGAGTTGGGGGGCCCACCTCTGGACCCTCCAAGGCACCTGGCTGTGGTGAGTGGCAGGTAAAGAGGAGCAGGGAGACCCGGGGGGTGGAGTGGTCAGTGGGGCTGGACTGGCCCCATCCCCGGGAGACAGGCTGTCTGGACAGCAGATATATATTAATATGTTAGTCTAGTCTTTTTGGTTAAACTTTAGGCACCGCTTGGGAGGAAGACACCTTTCAATGTTAGAGAGACCCCAGCGCCTGGGCGGGAGGCCACATGCAGAGCGGGAGGCAGGGAGCAGGAGGGGTCAGGCTGCCGCGGACTCAGGGCCTCCCAGGGAGGACGTGGGCCCCGAGGCGTAGCGGCGGCCATAGCCTGAGGAGGAGTAGGACGAGGAGGAGAAGGTCATGGAGAAGCCTGAGCCCGTGGCATCGAAGCTGCCGCGACGGGAGCCAGCCCGGGAGCCGGTGCGCGAGCCGGAGCGCGAGCCGGCGGTGGAGCCAGAGCCGCTGACGCTATAGGGGCTGTAGTAGCCCTTGCTGGACTGGGCGGCGGCCTCCAGCAGCCGCAGCCCCGTGCCCTCCTCCACCATGCTGCGGTCTAGCGCGTCCTTGTAGGAGATCTTAAGCTTGGTCTTGGGGCAGGTGAGGTACTTGGAGTACGCGCTGACGTCANCCAGAGCCGCTGACGCTATAGGGGCTGTAGTAGCCCTTGCTGGACTGGGCGGCGGCCTCCAGCAGCCGCAGCCCCGTGCCCTCCTCCACCATGCTGCGGTCT
The DNA here is from genome assembly GCA_006410615.1 of Neotragus moschatus. Taxonomy (NCBI): domain Eukaryota; kingdom Metazoa; phylum Chordata; class Mammalia; order Artiodactyla; family Bovidae; genus Neotragus; species Neotragus moschatus. The sequence goes on from SJYA01002023.1 coordinate 253,100, forward strand.
AGCGCGTCCTTGTAGGAGATCTTAAGCTTGGTCTTGGGGCAGGTGAGGTACTTGGAGTACGCGCTGACGTCACGCAGCTTCTGGGCCGTGCGGGCGTCCACTGTGCCACGCTGCAGGGCCTCGTCCAGGGGCACGCGGCCCGGCGTGTCGGGCTCAATCAGGCCACCTGTCAGATACTGCACCTCCAGGAAGCGCTGCCCCGCCTCGTAGTAGAGCCAGCCCTTCTTCAGGGCCTGGGCGGCCGACATCTTGGTCTTGGTGCGCGGGTCCTCGAAGCCGCAGAAGGCCTTCTGGGCCAGGTTGATGCGGTCCACCATGATCTTGTCCACCAGGCCCTTGTTGACAGCGTCGGTGACGGGGAAGCGTTCGCCAGTGTTGGGGTCAATGATACCCCCGGTGCAGGCCTGCGCCTCCAGCAGCCGCTGGCCCGTGATGTTGTCCACCAGGTTGCGGTGCATGGCCTCTGTGATGGACACCTTCTCCAGGGTCTCAGTGTCCAGGATGCCGGCCACAGGGCCTGTCTCCTCCGTGGGGTCGGACCAGGAAGCCAGCTGGGTCCTGGAGACAGCCNGCCTCCAGCAGCCGCTGGCCCGTGATGTTGTCCACCAGGTTGCGGTGCATGGCCTCTGTGATGGACACCTTCTCCAGGGTCTCAGTGTCCAGGATGCCGGCCACAGGGCCTGTCTCCTCCGTGGGGTCGGACCAGGAAGCCAGCTGGGTCCTGGAGACAGCCGGGCTGATGGGGTAGGAGGACGACGACCCCACAGAGGATGAGCGCGAGCGGAAGCCACCGGCATTGCCCGAGAGCATGTCGGCGAACTCGGTGATGGACAGCGTGCCGGCGCGGTACTGGTCCAGCGCCGAGCGGTCGATGAGGCTCTTGGAGATGGCCTCATCAATGTCATACTGGCGGCCTGAGCGGCGGTCAATGATCATGGATTTGACCACTCCGTCTGAGGATGAGATGGTGATCTCCTCCCACTCACACTCCTGCTCCGACAGCTCCAGGTAGGTCTGGTGGTCGATGAGGCCCTTGCGGTAGGCCTCGTACACGGACATCTCCTTACCTGTCTCGGGGTCCACGATGACCACACGCCGCTTACGCACTGAGGACTTGGAGGACGTCTTCCGCTCCCTCTTCTTCTCCTTCAGGGGCAGGAGCCGCAGCCCCGTCTGGGGGTCAGTGACACAGCGCTCCATCAGCTGCAGGTAAGTGAGGTTCTCCTCCGTGTTGGGGTCGAAGAAGCCCTTGGTGTCGTCTGAGGGGTCGGTGAGGATCTCATTCATCTCTTCGTCGAAGAGGCCGCGCTGGTAGGCCACGTCCACGGGTAGGCGGTGGCTCTCCTCGGGGTCGATGATGCCGCCTGTGGCGATCTGGGCCTCCAGCAGGCGGATGCCGTGGTCCTTGAGAATGAGGCCCTTCTTCATGGCCTGGAAGAGGGAGATCAGCTTCCCAGAGTAGGGGTCCTTGTAGCCGGTGACGGCGCGCTCAGCTGACAATAGCTTGTCCTTGAACTCGGGGCCCACGATGCCCATGCGCACGGCCTCCTCCACAGTCAGCTTGAGCCCCTTGATGGGGTCGATGACGTAGCCAGTGGCCGCCTGGGCCTCCAGGAGCTCGAAGGCCGTGCCGGGCCGAATGATACCCTTCTTCATGGCCTGGTACACCGACAGCCGCTCCTTGGTGGCGTCGACAAGGACGCCAGCAATGCTGCTGGTGCCCTCGAGGAACTTCTGCAGATTCTTGGAGACCTCCTCGATGGAGGTCAGGCCCTCCTGCAGCCGCTGCGCCGTGGCCTCGTCCATGACGTGCGAGCGCACCAGCTCCTCCACCGTGATCTGCTTGCGCAGGCCACGGAAGGTCAGCTTGCGGGCGTCCGAGAGTGGCAGGAGGAACAGGCCGCTGGTTTCATCACGGCGGCAGCGCCGGAGCAGCTGTGTGTAGCTGAGGCGCTCGTCTGTGGAGGGGTCCACGTAGCTGCGCACCTCACTGGGCTCTGACAGCTGGTCGTGTGTGTCCTTGTTCAGGTAGCCACGCTGGTAGGCCACCTCCAGCGGGAGGTGGAAGCCCAGGCGTGGGTCCACAATGCCACCCGTGGCCAGCTGAGCGTCCAGCAGCCGCAGGGCCTCCTCAGCAGGGATCAGGTCCTTCTTCATAGCCTGGAAGAGCGAGATCGTCTGCTCTGTGTAGGGGTCGCGGTAGCCGGTCACGGCCCGCTCAGCTGACAGCAGCCGGTCATGCAGCTCGGGGCCCACCAGGCCCTTCCGTACAGCTTCATCCACAGTTAGCCGCTCGCCCTTCACTGGGTCCAGCAGGAAGCCCGTGGCCGCCTGCGCCTCCAGCAGCAGGCGGGCCACCTCCACACTCAGCAGCCCCTTCTTGAGGGCCTGGTAGATGGTGAGGGTCTGCCTGGAGCCAGGCAGGTAGACGCCGGCTACACAGCCCGTGCCGTAGAGGTAGCGCCAGGCAGACTCGGCCTCCAGCACGTCGCGGAGGCTCCTGGTGCCCTCCCGGAGCAGGCTGTACGACTCGCGCGAGATGACCCGGGCCTCGTACAGGTCTTCTGCCGTGAGGCGGCGGCGCACGTAGTCGTAGGACGCCAGGTTCTGCTGGCGCACGATCTCCGTCTTCTCGATGATCTCAATGATGATGATGATCATGCGCTCCTTGGTCACTCGGCCAGCCTGGAAGTCAGCCATCAGCTGGGCCCGCTGCTCCTCGGGGATCAGGTCGGACTGCATCACCTCCCACAGGGACATGGTGGAGCCCCCGTGGCTGCCGCCCCCGGGGATGTCGATCTGTGTCTCCTCGAAGGCCCTCCGCGTCTCCTCCTCGGTGTACACCCGCGTGGTCTCCACCACCTCTGCCTTCTCTGGCCCTTTCAGTGGCAGCAGCCGCAGGCCCGTCTCAGGGTCCTCCACACAGCGCTCCAGCAGCTGCCTGTACGTGAGGTTCTCATGCGTGTTGGGGTCAAAGAAGCCTTTGGTGTCGTCGCTTGGGTCCTCCAGCACGCGGCTCATCTCCTCGTCAAAGTAGCCACGCTGGTAGGCCACGTCCACGGGCACGCGGTGGCTGTGCACGGGGTCGATGACGCCGCCCGTGGCGATCTGGGCCTCCAGCAGGCGGATGCCGTGCTCTCTGATGACCAGGCCCTTCTTCATGGCCTGGAAGAGGGAGATGGTGCTGCCCGAGTAGGGGTCCTTGTACCCGGTCACAGCCTTCTCGGCCGACAGCAGCTTCTCATGCAGCTCTGGGCCCACAACACCAGCCTTCACAGCCTCGTGGACGTACAGGCGCTGGTTCCTCACAGGGTCCACCAGGAAGCCCGTGGCTGCCTGCGCCTCAAGCAGGAGGATGGCAGTACTGGGCCTGAGCAGGCCCCGTCGCATGGCCTCGTAGATGGTCACCTTCTCCTTGGACTCCTCCAGGTAGATGCCAGCCAGGCAACCGCTGCCCTGGAGGAGGGTCTGCACTGAGTCCAGCTCTGACAGGTCCTTGACTGATGTCTTGCCATCCTTGAGCTGCTCAAACTGGGAGCTGCTGAGGATGCCGGCGGCCAGGAGCTCACTGGCTGGCACTGGGGCACGGAGACCGCTGAAGGAGAGCCTCTCCCGTCGCGTGGTCTCCACCTCCTCCACAATGGTGATGATGATCTTGATGATCTTCTCCACAGTGACCTTGCCCGTGCGGAACTGCCGCAGCAGCTCCTGTCTCTGCTCGGCCGTGAAGTACTCNGGCACTGGGGCACGGAGACCGCTGAAGGAGAGCCTCTCCCGTCGCGTGGTCTCCACCTCCTCCACAATGGTGATGATGATCTTGATGATCTTCTCCACAGTGACCTTGCCCGTGCGGAACTGCCGCAGCAGCTCCTGTCTCTGCTCGGCCGTGAAGTACTCTGAGTTGATGAGCTCCCAGATGGTCACTGCCCGGCCCTGGAAGCTGCCCACAGGGACCTCGACGGTGGCCTTCTGGAAGGCCTCGCGGGCCTGGACCTCAGAGTAGAGCTCCTGCTGCCGGGCCCGGGCTGCCTCCTCCGAGAGCGGCAGCAGACTCAGTCCTGTCAGCGGGTCAGGGCGGCACTGTTGCTGGAGCTGGCTGTAGGTGGCCGGCTCCCAAGTACGGGGGTCGTAGAAGGTCTTGGCATCATCTCTGGGCGCTGAGAGGGCGGTGCTGGTTTCCTTATCCAGGTACCCGCGGGCACAGGCGACATCCAGGGGCAGACGGTGGCTCTTGCTGGGGTCCACGGTGCCCCCTGTGGATAGCTGGGCATCCAGTAGACGTAGGCCCTGCTCCCTGGGAATGAGGCCCTTCTTCAGGGCCTGGAACAGGGACACACTCTGCCCCGAGTAGGGGTCCTTGTAGCCAGTCACAGCCTTCTCAGCCGACAGCAGCTTCTCGTGCAGCTCAGGGCCCACCAGGCCGGCGCGCACCGCCTCGTCCACAGTCAGCCGTGCACTGGTGGCAGGGTCGATGATGTGCCCGGTGCCAGCCTGGGCCTCGAGCAAGGCTATGGCTGCCTCTGGCTGCAACAGCTCTTTCTTCAGAGCCTCATAAATGCTTAGTTTCTGCCTCGCCTCCTCCAGCCATATGCCTGCAATGACACCCGAGCCCCGCAGGGCCCGCTGCACGCCTTCCACCTCAGCCACCTCCTGCACGGAGCGCTCGCCCAGCTGCAGCTGGCGGAAGAGGTCCCAGTCGATGACGCCGCTCTCGAGCAGCTCAGCAGCAGGGACCAGGGCGCGCAGGCCCTGGAAGCAGAGCTGGCCCTTCTGCTCGTGCTCCTCGATGACGGTGATGACGATCTTGATGATCTTCTCCACGGTGACCTTGCCCGTGCGGAACTGCCGCAGGAGGTCCCGCCGCTGCTCGGCCGTGAAGTACTCGGAGTTGATGAGCTCCCAGATGGTCACTGTTTTGCCCTGGAACTTGCCAAACGGTGCTGACACAGTGGCCTTCTCAAACACATCCCGGGCCTCCGAGTCAGTGTAGACCAGCTCACCACCCTTGGCTGCCTGATCTGTGAGTGGCAGCAGCCGCAGGCCTGTGTCAGGGTCCTCCACGCAGCGCTCCAGCAGCTGCAGGTAAGTGAGGTTCTCATGCGTGTTGGGGTCGAAGAAGCCCTTGGTGTCATCGCTGGGGTCCTGCAGGATGCGGTTCATCTCCTCATCGAAGTAGCCACGCTGGTAGGCCACGTCTACGGGCACGCGGTGGCTGTGCACGGGGTCGATGACGCCGCCCGTGGCGATCTGGGCCTCCAGCAGGCGGATGCCATGCTCGTGCACGATGAGGTCCTTCTTCATGGCCTGGAAGAGGGATATCTGCTGCCCGGTGTACGGGTCCTTATAGCCAGTGACTGCACGCTCGGCCGACAGCAGCTTGTGGTGCAGCTCAGGGCCCACGATGCCCTCCTTTACGGCTTCAGTGACAGTCAGTCGCCTGTTCCTCACTGGGTCCAGGAGGAAGCCTGAGGCTGCCTGGGCCTCAAGCAGGATGAGAGCAGTGCCCGGGCTCAGCAGCTGCCTCCTCAGGGCGGCATAGATGGTCAGCTTCTCATTGGCAGGCTTCAGTAGCAGCCCGGCGATGCTGCTGTGGCCCTGCAGGTAGCGGCGCACGTCCTCCCGCTGCGTGAGCTCGGCCACTGTGGTGTGGCCCTGCGCCAGCCGCTGCAGCTCCTCTGTGCTCAGGATGCCCGCCTCCTGCAGCTGCTGGGCCGGCACCTTCTGCCGCAGGCCCTCGAAGGCATGCTCTAGCTCTGCAGCTGGGCCGTCGGCCGCATCTTGGCCGTTGGGCAGGGCTCTGGTGGCCGCCGCCTGAGCAGCAGTGATCTCCTCGGAGTGGGCCAGTGCGGCCCGATGCTCCTCCTCCAGGTGCTCCAGCCGCTCACGCAGCCGGCGGTTCTCCTCTGCCAGCAGCTGCTCCTGCTGCTGCCGCTGCTGCTCCAAGAGCTGCAGCTCTTCCTGCTTGCGCCGTACGCCCTCCTCAGCCTCACGCTGCCGCCGCCGTGCCTCCTCCATGCTGGCCAGCAGCTGCTGCTTCTCCTGTTGCATCTCCTGCTGCTGCCGCTGCTGCTCCTCCCGCAACTTCTGTGCCTTGGCCACCTCGTCCTGGAAGAGCCGCTCCAGCTTGGCCTTCTCCTCCTCAATGAAGCGCTCCCGCNTGCCGCCGCCGTGCCTCCTCCATGCTGGCCAGCAGCTGCTGCTTCTCCTGTTGCATCTCCTGCTGCTGCCGCTGCTGCTCCTCCCGCAACTTCTGTGCCTTGGCCACCTCGTCCTGGAAGAGCCGCTCCAGCTTGGCCTTCTCCTCCTCAATGAAGCGCTCCCGCTGCAGTAGGCTGTCCTTCTCGGAGAGAAAGCTCTGCTGCAAGGCCTGCGTCTCCTGCAGCAGTTGCTCCTGCTGTACCGTCTGCATCTGTCAAGGGGGTAGGGGGTGGTCAGGGACACTCGGCCGGGCGCACCCTCCCCAGAGCAGACCGCACCCCAGGTCCCTGCCCTCCGCCGCAAGATACCTCCTCAGACTTGAGCTGCAACAGCTCAGCCTCCTTCTTGAGTTTGTCCTTCTCGCGCTCGAGCTCCGCAATGGCCTCCCTCAGGCGATCGGCATCCCGGTCGCTCTGCTGCCGCTGGGTCTCCAGCGTCTGCACCAGCGTCACCTTCTCCTGTGTGGCGAGCTCTGTGCGGTGCAACTTTGCGCCGATCTCCTCCGCCTGCTTCCGGAAGCGCTGGGCGTCCTCCTCCGCGCGAGCCTGGGCCCGGCTCATCTCGGCCACGCGCAGCTTAAGCCGCTCGGCCTCCGCGCTCATTTCCAGCTGCCGTTGCCGCTCAGTCTCCAGGGTCCGCTGGAAGCCTTGTGTCTCCTGTGCCAGCTGNGCTTCCGGAAGCGCTGGGCGTCCTCCTCCGCGCGAGCCTGGGCCCGGCTCATCTCGGCCACGCGCAGCTTAAGCCGCTCGGCCTCCGCGCTCATTTCCAGCTGCCGTTGCCGCTCAGTCTCCAGGGTCCGCTGGAAGCCTTGTGTCTCCTGTGCCAGCTGCTGAGCCATCTGCTCCTTGTCCTCCTGCAGCCGGCGGGCCTGCTCCTGGGCCAGCTCCTTCTGCTGCTGCAGCAGCTCCGCCTCAGCCTTGAGCCGCGTGGCCTCCTGTACTGCCTGCATTTTCTCCTTGAGCATCTTTTCCGCCAGGACCCGCTGCTGTGCCAGGTCCTCCTCCGCCAGCTGCCGCAGCCGTGCCGCCTCCTGAGCCGCCACGCTCAGCCGTGCGGCCTCTTCCGCCACCTGCTTCATCTTCTCGGCCTCCTCCTGCAGGAGGCGCTGTGTGTTGTCCTTGTCGCGCAGTATAAGGGCGCGGTTCTCCGCCTCGATGCGTGCCTTGAGCTTGCCAAGCTCCTCCATCTGGACGCGCACGGAGAACAGCTCCTCCTCTACCTGGCTGCGCTGGCGGGCGGCCTCCGTCACCTCCGCCTTCAGCCGCTGCAGCTCCTGGTCCAGGATGCTCTTCTGGTGGTCTGTCTCCTCCAGCTGCAACCGCAGTGCCGTCAGCTCCTGCTCCACCTGGGCCTTCTGCCGCAGTGTCTGCTCCGCGAACTTCTTGTGCTTCTCCATCTCAGCGTCAGCCGCCTGCTTCTGCCGCAGGGCGGCCTGCTCCGCCTGCGCCCGCCGTGCCGCCTCCTGCTCAGCTTCCTTGCGCAGCTTCTCTGCAGCGGCCTGCGCCTGTGCCTGGGCCTGTGCCTGCTCCTCCGCCGCTTGCTTCAGCCGTTCCGCCTCCTCCACGCGCTGCCGGGACTGCGCCGCCTCGCGCTCGGCCCGCTCGCGTGCCTCCTCCGCCTCCTCAGCCGCGCGCCGGGCAGCCTCGGCCTCGCCACGGAGTCTCTCCAGCACGCTCTGCTCCTGCTGGAGGGTCTGCTGCAGCTCCTGCTCCTTCTGCTGCACTGCAAAGGCATGTGCCTTCTCCTCCGCCTGCAGCCGCTTCTGGGCAGCCTCCTGTGCCAGCTGCAGCTGCCGCACAGACTCATGCTCTGCGCGCTCGCGCAGGCGCCGCGCCTCCTCCACCTTGGCCTTGAGCCGCTCCACCTCCTCCAGTGCGGCCTTCCGCTGCCGCGCGGCCTCCTCCTCAGCTGCCAGACTCTTCTGCACACGCTCCTCAGCCTCCCGGCGCCGCCGCTCCTCCTCTGCAGCCAGCTGCCGCTGCCTCGCCGCCTCCTGCTCCGCCTGCTCCTTGCTGCGCAGCGTGTCCTCTGCATTGCCGCGGATGCGCCCCAGCTCCAATTCCAGCTCCGCCTTGCCGGCAGCTGCCTTCTCGAAGCTCGCCTTAAGGGCCAGGATCTCCTCCTCCACCTGCCGCCGCTGCCGCAGCGTATCCTCCACCAGCCCCTTCTGCCGCTCCAGCTCGCTCTCGGACGCCTTGCGCAGCTGCACCAGCCGCTCCTCGATGTCAGCCTTGTGCTGGGCTGCCTGCTCCTCCAGCCTCCGCCGCTGGAAGGCCTCGTCTTCCGCCAGCCGCCGCAGGCGCTCGTTCTCGGCTTCTTTCTCCTTAAGTGCGATCTCTGCCTCTGTCTTGAGCCGCGTGGCCTCGCTGATGGCAGCCAGCTTCTCGGAGAGCACACGCTCAGCCTCCGCCCGCTGCCGCGCCGCATCCTCCTCCGCCAGCTGTCGCTGCCGCTTGGCCTCCTCCGCCAGCGCACGCAGGCGGGCAGCCTCCTCTGCCAGCTCGCGGAAGCGCCCGGCCTCGGCTTCCAGCCTCTGCTTGGACTTCTCACTGCTGGAGCGTGACTCCTCCTCGGCCCGCGCCTTGCTGGCTAGCAGCACCTCCATCTCAGCCCGCACCTTGGCCAGCTCGGCCTCTAGCTCCTGACGCTTCTGTGTGGCTGCGGCCGCCTCGCTCTGCAGCCGCGCCAGCTCCTCCTCCAGCAGCTGCCGCTGCTGCTCACCCTGTTCTGTCTCGGCGCGCAGCCGTATCAGCTCCTGCTCGGCGGCCAGGCGCTGTTGCGCAGTACCCTCCGCCAGCTGCCGCTGCCTCTCCAGCTCCTGCTCCGCCTGCTCGCGCTGCCGCACTGCCTGCTCCTCCGCCTTGCCGCGCCGCCGTGCCTCCCGCTCTGCCGCCTCCTTCTGCTTCTCTGCCTCAGCCTGCGCCAGGCTCTTCTGCTGTGCCACCTCCTCTGCCTGCAACCGCAGCCGCAGTGCCTCATTGGCCTTCAGCTGCCAGCGCTCCAACTCACGCTCGGCCTCTTTGCGGGCACGCTCGGCCTCTGCCTGCTGCTGCTCCCGGCGTGTGGCCTCTTCACGCAGCTGCACCACGGTCACGTGCTCTTCCTCGAGGGTGCGCTCCAGCTGTGCTGTCTTCTCAGCAAATGAGGCATGCTTGCTCTGCAGCTCAGCCTGGGCGCTGCGCTGGGCTGTCTCCAGTGCCACCTGCACCTGGCGCGCCCGCTCTGCCTCCGCCTGCCGCAGGCGCCGCTCCGCCTCCTCAGCCTGTAGCCGTAATTCCTCTAGCGCCTTCAGGGCCCGCTGCTTCTCCCTTGCCGCCTCGGCCTCGGCCTTCACGCGCAGGCCCAGTTCAGCCTCAGCCTGCCGCTTGCGCTGGGTTTCATCTTGCACCTGCCGCCGCAGGCGCTCTGCTTCCTCCTGGGCCTGCCGCTTCTGTGCCTCAGCCTCCTCCGCCCGCGCCCGCAGCGCCTGCAGCTCGCCCTCTGCGCCGCCGCGCTGGCGCTCCGTGGTCTCCAGCTGCAGGCGCACCACTCGGATCTCCTCCTCGATGCGCAGCCGGCTGCGCTCAGCTGCCTCCACCTGCCTGGCCTTCGCCTGGATCTCTGCCTCCGAGCTCTGCCGCAGCTGCTGCAGCTCCTCCTGGATGCTGCGCTTCTGCTGCTGTGCATCCACTGCCACCTCCTCCCGGCGTGCCACCTCCTCCTGCATGCGCCGCTGCAGCTCCTGGGCCTCGTGCTCCGCCTGCGCCTTCGCCTGGGCATGGGCCTCAGCCAGCTGCCGCTGCTTCTCCAGTGCAGCCTCCACCTCAGCCAGCCGCTCCCGCTCCTCCGCTCGCTGCTGCTCGGCCAGCCTCTGCGGCCGTGGCAGAGAGAGGGAGAGAACCAGAGACAGCAGTGAGCATGCCATGGCTGCTCCTGGGACGCCATTCAGTGCCACCATAGCTCAGTGCAGTGCAGGGGTTGGGGGAGGACACAGGTCATGACCTGGCCGAGGGGAATCACGTGCACCCCCCCGGGGCACTTGGGGCAGTGAGCGCAGCCTGGCCCCACAGTGCTCACCAGCCTGGGCAAGGAGACCCAGGCGTCCTCCCCTCTTCCCGCAGACAGGCAATGGAGACAGACAAACGGAGAGAGAAAGAGAGCAAAGCAAGAGGTTTGCAGGGTCCAGGAACCACGACTACCGCACAGCCCTGCCTGAGCACTGCTGATACTCGTGGCCTGCTCTGGCCCCCCGACCTGGAAGGGCAGGTGGCCAGCGCGGGCATCATGTAGACCCGACAGTCTGCAGTTCAGCTCAGGGAAGAGGCTGCAGGTAGGCCAGACAGAGGGCTCACCTGCGGGGCGCAGGAGGAGACAGATGGGTCGGTGCCCTGCCTTGCCGTGATGTCCCTCCCAGCCCCCATGACCGAATAAGCCAGAGTCCTTGCAGAGCAGGTGGCCAAGTGAAAAGGCCAATGCAGAACCCCGAGAAGGGACACACAGAGCCAGGGGCGGCCCGGGGCACACGCCAGCCACCGCGGGGAGAGCCGTGCAGTGCCAGGTGCGCTCAGACGCGTCCCAGGGACCACATCTGGGAAAGTGCGGGATGGCCTCACCACCCTGGCAGCCCTACCTCCTCCTCCTCCATGCGCCGCAAGGTCTCACTGATGAACCTGATGTACTGGCTGGTGAGTGTGCTCAACTCACTGTAGCGAGTCCGCAGGTCCACGTACTGGCGGGAGAGGGATGCCCACAGTCAGCCCTGCCCCTGCTCAGAGCCCACCAGTTCCTGTGTGGCTTTGGCTCCGCCCACGCACCAACCCCACTGCCCCTCAGCCTCACCTCCTGAATGACACTCTCGGACCCCGACTGGACCTTGGGCTTTTTGGCTGGCGAGGCCACCGGCTCCAGCTGCGCCTTGTACGTGACCAGCTGAAGCTCATAGTCCTGCAGAGACACACCAATGGCTGCTAGCTCTGCCTGCTCCACCCGGCCCCTGAACCTGCCCACAGGCTTTGCCCAGCACGGCCTTAGCTGGGGGGGCCCCAGAGGTTGCCCCCCACCACACATCTCCCCCAGGGCCCAAGGCCACAAAGTCTCACCTTGATGGCGTTAATGTACTGCTTCGCGAACCTCTGGCACTCCTCCACCTTCTCCCCATGGCGCTCAATCTCTTCCAGAAGGGCCTGGGGCGTCAGAGTGGTCAGGGATCATGGGGCACACCCACGCCCACCCCTCCTGCCCGCCCTGCCCGGGCCCACCTTCTCCTGCCGCAGCTGCTCACGCACGGCCTGGCTGTCGGCCAGCGGCACAGCCTGGATCTGCTCCTGCCGCCACCTGGCGTCCTGCAGCCAGGCGCCCAGCGGGTCTGCGCTCTCCCGGTAGTAACGCAGCTGGCGGCCCAGCTGCTCGAGCTCACGCTGCCGCACGTCGGTCTGGGCCAGCACGGCCTGCCAGCGCTCCAGCAGTTGGGTGACCCGCTCACGCCAGCGCTCCACCTCCACGTCCCGCTCGCCGTGCCGCTGCTGCAGGCGCTCGCCCACTTCCTGCGCCCCCCGCAGCTCATCCCGCAGGGCATCAAACACAGGCTGCTGCGCCTCCGCCTGGGCCCGCAGCTTCTGTTGGACCAGAGCAGAGGAGCCGTTTCAGCCCGAGACCCTGGCTGCCACCCAACGCCATCAGGCCCTGGCGGTGGGGCGTGGGGTGGCGGCAGTACCTTCATTGCAGCCTTGGTGGCCTCAAGCTCTGGGAGGGCAGCGGGCACAGCCTGGGCCTCCTTGAGTTGCTCCTCGTGGGCCCTGAGTGCCTCCTCGGCCCCCTGAGTGCTGCGGATCACCAGGCTGATAGTCTTGAGCCTAGGGGAGGGCAGGGCCTCATGAAGACAGGCTGAGTGAGAGGCTGAGGACAAAGGCCAGGTCCTGGAGGGAGGCTCATGGGGGACTGAGCGTGGGGGGTTCCCATGAAGCTTCTGAAAACAATCTATGAGCCACGTGAATGTGTATACCGAAATGAACAGAGGGGGAAAAGGTGCCTGTGTCTGGGAATGAGGGCGGGGAGGAGGGAGGGGTCCTGGGGAGGACTCCACATTCCCTGGGGGCATGAGGGGGGCGAGGAAAGGGCCTGTGGGGAAGTGGGAGGGGGCCCTCTCAGCACCCTGAGTCACCCACGGCCCTCTTGACCCCACCTTCCACCAAGAAGCTCCTCCCCTGAGGTTGTCAGTGCCCCGCCCCCAAGCCAGGTTCTGACCCTTGCTGGACATGCCCCCCTCCCCAGCACTCCTCACCCTCTTAGGCTGCCCATGCACTTGCCCCTTGCCTCTGCATACCCGCCTTCCACATCTTAGTGATTCCCCCCAGCCTCCCGGTGTCCTGTGGCGGGGGTGCCTCCTCCTACAATTGCTCTCACCCCTCGGCCCGTCCTCGGGAAGCCAGCCGCAGACACGCCAGGACAGAACCCCTCCGGCCACCCCGTGACGGCCCGGCCAGATCTGAGCCTACTATCCCTCAGCGGACCCTCCTCATGGCCACATCGTCCAGCCTGTCAGCCTGTCTGCACCCTCCTGCTCTGCTCAAGACCCCTCGGTCTCCGCCCCCATTCGCTGACCAGTGCACTCACTTCTCCAGGTAAATGGCGGACAGGCTGCGGACCTGCTCCAACTTGCCCAAGGTCAGCTCCAGCTCTGAGCGCAGAGTGGGGGCCGCAGGTGACGGCTCAGGCAGGGCCAGGACCTTCTCAGCCTCAGCAGAGAGCCGGGCAACCCCCTTGCCCAGCCCCTCCACCTCCGCCTGTGCTTTCTGAGGAGACAGAGCAGGGGGCAAGCTGAGCCCACGAGACCGACAGGCAGCACCCTTGGCAGCCGGGGGCGGGGTACTGTGCGGTAAAGGGGGAAGGGGCTGGGGCCTGCCTGCTGCTCGGCGATGCGCTGGGCGCATTCCCGTGCTGGCTCCTTGTCTAGTGGCAGCCGCAGGCGGTGCACCGTGCATGTCTCGCAGGCCTCCAGCTGCAGCCGGATGTCTTTGAGCTCCGAGATGCAGCGCTGACAGCGCGACTCCTCCTGCTCACCTGGGGAACACGTTCCACTCGCATGCCTCCCAACCACAGTTGGCTCCTGACGAGCCTCCCACCACCCCCAGGCTGCCCACACCTACCCTGCTCCAGGCTCTGCAGCAGTTGCTGGTAGTGGCGGCTGCAGGAGCCATACTCACGCTCGGCCTGCAGCCGGTCCTCAGGCCCGAAGCCGCTGGCATCCTGGCTGTCCCGAAGGAAGGCCTGGTAGTGCAGCTCCAGGCTGCGGAGGGCCTGGCGCTGCTCCTCAGGCTTCAGCGTGCGGAACTGCGGGTGGGGGGGCGGGGTGAGCGTGGCCGCAGGGAGACCCACAACCCACCTGCCTGGAGTGCTCAGCGGGGCCACCGTATCACAACCAGGGACCAGGGGGTGAGCATAGATGCAGAGAGGCCCCACATCCCACCAGCCTTGACCACCCGGCAGGGCCGCCATACCGTGACCAGGGACCAGGAGCGGATGAGCTGCACATCACGGCTGAGGCTCTGCCATGCCAGAAGGCTCTTCATGTCCGTGTGCAGCTGATGCCACAACGTGACCAAGGCCTGGTGCTGGGCCTCCAGCCTGGTGGGCAAGGCACAGTCAGAGTTGTCCAGTCAGCTGCCCTACCACCCAGGCGGCCGCCCTGCCCAGGACCACGCACCTGGCCACAGCCTCCAGGGCCTCCTGGTTCGGCGGGGGCACGAGGAAGCACACGGAGGGCACGGCAGCCTCACTGCCGGAGCTGCTGAGCACCTTCCAGTGGAACGGCTGTGCAGGGCCCAGCATCTGGCACTCATCGCCCTTGTGCACTGTCGCCTGCAGCGGCCAGAGCCATCACTGTGCGGCCACACCCAGCCCCCTCTGCAGCCCCACCCACCCAGCCGGGCCCTCACCTCCACCTGCTTGTAGTCGCAAACGGCCAGCAGCGGCACGCGGCCCCGTGTGGGCTGGGTGGGGTTGCGGGGCGTGAGCTGTACAATGGCCTTGGCCCGCTTGGCCAGGCCTGAGAGGTGTCCCCTGTACTCGTTCAGCTGGTCCTTCTCATCCTGCAGGAGCGGGACAGGGGTAGAGGGGGTCCGAGACCCTCTGTGAGGACCCCCGTGCCTGCCCCAGGAAATGCATACACACACCCCCGCTGCCCCACAATGTCCTGAGACCAGGGGTTCCTTCCCACAGTCCCTGGAATGTGGCAGGGCTGGGCACTCGCCAGGACAGGCCCCTGGGCTTCCACTGACACCCTCCTCCCTGGGCAGGACCGAGTGCCCCTCCCCACCCCAGCACAGCTGCGTCATTCGGGGAGGGCGCCATGTCATCCTCTCCTTCTCCCCTCTGCCCTCCCCGGTACTTGTGGAAGGGTACACACCTCCTCCGGTTCAGCCCCGCTGAGGGACCAAGGACCACCCTAGGCTGTGGGTCAGAGTCCAGTGGAAGCTGCCTGCGCCTGTCCCGACACAGGACCCCTGGCCAGCAGGGCCCCCAGCCCCCCTCCTGTCTCGCCCAGCCTGAGCGCCATGCTTGGCTGCCTCTGTGTCCACCTCAGCCCCACCTGCCCCAGACTGTCCAGCTTGGGATGCCGGTGGGCCTCCTACAGCGAGGGACTGACAGCACAGCAGCTGACTCAGGCCCCTACTCGCTCCTGCAGCCCCAAGGTCGGCTCTCGTACCAGCTCTGGGCAGCCACCTACCCTCACACCAGGTCCCTGTCACTAAGCTCTCATCCACCCACACCCATCCCGCTATGTCGACCTCCCCTGACCTCTGCTGGTGCCTCCAGTCACCACCCTTTGGCTCCAGAGGGAACTTCCCCAAGCATCAGCCCGGACAGCAGGCCTGCCGCCCCGTATGCTGCCCCCAGCCCTGGACTGCCCACAGCTGTGGCTGCCCTCCAGCCCCAGCGGCCCTGCCCCGGGTCTCCACGCCTGCCCCTCACCCACTGTGCAGCACTGGGCCGGCCGAGCGGCTCACCTGGGCGTCCTGCAGCAGGTCCTCCAGCCGCGTGACGGTGATGGAGCGGTCGCAGGTGTATTTCCTGTGCAGCGTCTCCTGCAGCTTCCGCAGCTGCTCCTCGGCCTCCCGCACGTCTGAGAAGAACTGGGGCAGCAGCAGAGGGTCAGAGCCCCCGCCCCGGCTGCCCCAGTGTAGGCCAAGGGACCAGGCCAATGCCTGGGGACAGCGCTGACTAAGGTCAGTGAGACAGACAGTACATGGACCCAGTGCACACCTGCAGCCCGGCAGAGGGACCCCCTCGAGGCCACTGCAGTGGGCTGGGCCCAGACCTCACCTGGAAATAGGCGGTGTTCTCCTTCAGGTGAGCCTCGATGCAACAGCACAGCTGCAGCATCCAGCTCCACTGGGTCTGCAGGGCTGCCTGGAAGGACTGCCACACAGCACACGGCCCGTCAGACCCCGCCCACCTCCTGGGCCAGGGTGCCCCAGCCCCCGGCCCCAACCAGGGGCCCTCCAGCCCCACCCCCACCAGGGATGACCAGGTGGGTCCCCAGCCCTGCCCCTCCCCCCAGGGGCACCTCGAATGGTCCCTGCAGGCCCCTCCCACCTCCACTGTGGGCCGGGCAGGGTGGTCTTCCCGGAGCAGGCGGTCCCCGGTGCTCTGGATCTCTTTGATTTTCTTTTCTTTCAGCTCCAGCTCACGCATCAGGGCCTGAGAGGGGCAGGGGCCTCAGGGACAGTGCCAAGGCAGCACTGAGAACCCCGGCTCCCACCAAGTGCTCCCAGGGCCTGGGTGGGCCACTCACGGAGGACCCCCACCTCACCGAGGGGTCCCGGCCACCCACCAAGGGGCCCCGCCTCACCGAGTAGGCCTCTTTCTTAGCAGCCATGTTGCTGTTGCGCTCACTCCAGTCAAAGCCCACCTCCTCCTCCTCCTTCTCGCTCAGCCACATGAGCTCCTTGGTGGCGGCCGCCACGAAGCCATGTAAGCTCTCCAGGGATCGGAGGCGGGCCTTGGAGGAGTTCTGCAGGCAGGCGGCGGGGGCTGTGTCAGTTGCCGCCTCCTCCAGGGACCCCTCCCCGCACTCCCTTCCCGCCTGGCCCCCACTCACCAGCAGCTTGGCATACTGCAGGTCCAGCCGACCCAGGCAGTCCCGGTAGGCACCCCGGGTGGCAGGGGACAGCTGGCCCTGAGGGAGACCAGTAGGGTGAGGCCTGCAGCGGCCAGGACCTGCCCACTCCCTCCGTCCACCACCCTCACACCCGCTGCCCACTCACCTCGTCCGTGCGGGCTCGCTCAATCTTGGCCCGGAACTCCTCGATGGACTGGTGCAGGCCGCGGTGGCTGCCCAGCTGTGCCTCCACACTGGGCAGGTCCACACCCCACTCAGCACTGTCCACCCGGCGCTGGTTCTCCTCCACCCAGGCCAGCAGGTCCTGCAGGTAGCGCAGGGTGGAGTCCTCGAGCTCAGGATGCCGTGGTGTGCCCCGCAGACGCAGGTTGTACTCGGTGCGGATGGCCACCAGACGCTCGTGCAGGCGGTACACCCTATGGGCAGGGCAGGGGTCAGGGGTGTCACGGAACAGGGCTGCCCACTGCAGGCCCTGGAGGGGCGCGTCCCACCTGCGGTACATCTGCTCGCCCTGAGGGTGCCGCCCATCCTTGAGGGCCTGCACATCGTTGAACAGCAGCCGGATCATGCCGTCAGCCTTGTCCAGGTCCCGCTCCACCTCGCCTGCCCGCTGCGGTGCCTTGCCTGCGGCCAGCAGCCGGACATCCTACAAGGCAATCGCCCTGACTCAGACTCTGGCCACCCTGAGCCCCCGCCTCCAGGCCCAGTCCGTCCTTTCCCTTTCCTCCTCAGCCAGCACTGTACGTGTCACTAAGGCTTCTGGCCAAACCCCCAGGCCCAGTTCTCTGTGGGGACCAGGGTCAAGTGCAA
>SJYA01002023.1:271558-338527 GCA_006410615.1 Neotragus moschatus
TCCTCGAGCTCAGGATGCCGTGGTGTGCCCCGCAGACGCAGGTTGTACTCGGTGCGGATGGCCACCAGACGCTCGTGCAGGCGGTACACCCTATGGGCAGGGCAGGGGTCAGGGGTGTCACGGAACAGGGCTGCCCACTGCAGGCCCTGGAGGGGCGCGTCCCACCTGCGGTACATCTGCTCGCCCTGAGGGTGCCGCCCATCCTTGAGGGCCTGCACATCGTTGAACAGCAGCCGGATCATGCCGTCAGCCTTGTCCAGGTCCCGCTCCACCTCGCCTGCCCGCTGCGGTGCCTTGCCTGCGGCCAGCAGCCGGACATCCTACAAGGCAATCGCCCTGACTCAGACTCTGGCCACCCTGAGCCCCCGCCTCCAGGCCCAGTCCGTCCTTTCCCTTTCCTCCTCAGCCAGCACTGTACGTGTCACTAAGGCTTCTGGCCAAACCCCCAGGCCCAGTTCTCTGTGGGGACCAGGGTCAAGTGCAAAGGCCTCCACTGGGTCCCAGAGCCAAGTGTTTCTCAGCCTTGTCATCCTTTACCCACACCAGGAAAGTCCTCCTTGAGAGAGTCCCAGCCCAGGACCCACGGTCTGGGTCCCCTCCTCCCACATCCAGCCAGCAGGCAGCTCAGGGCGGGCCTGGTGCCCAGGAGCTGGCTCTGCCCAATCTAGCGGTCAGAGATGGCCCCATGCCAGGAGGCAGGAGCAGTGGCTGCAGGGCGTGGCAGGCTTGGGGCTCCTCCCTCCATCCAGCCCCCTTGCCCAGGCCCAGCCCTCACCGACTGCAGCAGGGCGTCGGCCTGGTTCAGCTGCTCCTCACACAGCCCAGCCTCCATCTGCAGCTTGCTCACGATGCGCTGAAGACGCTCCAGTCTGCGGTCGAGAGCAAGCACAGCCCCCACTTCGTGAGTGGCGACTGCCCGCCAGGCTTCCCGCCTCAGAGCACAGCTCCCTCCTGCTCCAGGCCTCCCTGCCGGCCTGTGGCCCACAGCTGAGCTGGCCCCAGTGTGGGTTTCCCAGCCCGGGGGTGGGGGTTTCCTCCCCAGGCAGTGACTCACCCTCGGGTGGCTTCCACCCGCTGCCCCGCCCGCCTGCCCGCCCACCTCTCAAACTCGCTTCGGAGCTGCTTCTCCCGCTCCAGGATGGCCACGTGTAGCTTGCCCCACTCCTTCTCCACGTCCAGTGGGTGGTAGCCAGGAGGCACCTTGAGCTGGCCTGCCTGCACCGCTCCCTGTGGGCAGGGCCAAGCTCAGGCCAAGGCCAGCAAGCATGGCGATGCCAAGCCACCCAGGCCCCAGGCCCACCAGCCCTGAAGCAGCCCTGGCCCCAGCTTAGTGAGGAGGCAGGCCAAGCCTGCTGGATGGGCCCCCAGGCCCCAGGCTCCTGGGCGGCTTCCCTCATCTCCAGGTCCCCCTCACCTCCAAAGACTGGTAGATGCCCTTCGACCGGTTCTTGTCCGCCTCCTTGGCCGGAAGCTCTGTCTCCTTAAACTTCAAGAACTGGCACCACAGGATCTGGGGACAGGGGGTTTTCAGTAGCCAAACCTGGGTGCCCACAGTGGACACAGGACCCCACGGAGCAGGGAAACCCACCTCGATCTCCTCGAAGCTGGAGGGGAAGCGGCGTTCCTCAAAGGCGGCCGTGTGTGCCCGGATCCACTGCAGCAGCAGCAGCACTAACTCCCGGTACTCCTGCCAGCGCAGCTGGAGCTCCTGATGGGATGGGGACAGGCATGAGGGGCCGCCAGGGGCCCACTCATCCCCCGCCCATCCAGCCCTGCTGGCTGGAACTCACGTTAGCCTTCACCCCATCCTGCACGTCCGGCACACGGGGCATAGCGTCGTACAAGGACGAGACGTAGGTGATGATGGACTTCTCGTCAGGCTGAGGGACATCCACGTCTGCAAGGGAGGGGGGTCAGAGGGGTGCCAGTGGTGGGGAGCAGGGAGGGAGGAGGGGGCAGTGGCACATACCCTCGGGGTCCAGGAGACGTGTAACCCCCAGGTCCCGCTCTGCTACAGAGAAAGCCTGGTCCAGGTTCTCCAGGTTGGTCTGACGATACACCTTGTTCATGTCGATGAGCATGGGCCTGGGGGCAAAGGGGCAGGTGGGGCAAGCAGGCAGGGACACGGGAGCAGTGAGGCCCCCTGGGAAGGTCAGGACGCAGAGAGACCCTCTGCAGATCCCCGGGACACAGAGCCCCCAGCCCATACTCGCCCTAAGAAGCAACCCCCACATGGCACTGAGTCCCTCCCACACAGGCGTCCAGTGTGCAGGCCCCACCACCACAAGCAGGCCCCACCCCCAGGAGCTCCTGGGGCCTGCGGGGTGCTGGGGCCCAGGGTAGGATGTTTGTCTGGGCTCCCTGCAGTTTCCCTGTCCACCAGGCCCTGGGGTCCTGGGTGGGGGCTGAGGTTCCCCCAAGAACTGACCCCATTCAGGCCTCTTCTGTAGCATTCAGTGTGGGGCCAGTGCTCGTGGCTGTGAAAACCAGCAGCCCTGAGGTCCTCTGGCCTCGAAGAAACTGGGAAGGGCCGGGAGGCAGCGGGAAGGGTGTGGGCCGGGCTGGGCCTCCTGGGGAAGCAGCTGGCAGCAGAGCCCATCTCCTCAGGCAGCGGCTCCCCGTGCACAGCACACGCCTTCTCACCGTCCCCTTCGCCCCAGCATGTCTGCAGTCGCCCGGCCAAGGGACTCGGGCACCCCTGCCCCGCCCCGCCTGGCGGCCTACTTGTGCCGGTGGATGATGGCATTGAAGAGGCGGCCGTCGCGCCAGCTGGAGGTGAAGTTGTCGCAGCGCAGGCCCTGGTAGCCCTCCACCATGCGCTGGGACCACAGCAGCAGCTTCTCCTTGGCCGTCATGTCCTCTGACTGCCCGCTCACCTGGATGTCTGAGATCTGCCCGCACAGTGGGCAGGAGGCAGGGCTCAGGCACAGCCCCGTCAGAGTACATGAGCCACCGGCCAGCGGAGGCCAAGTGTGTCCTGCCCACGTCAAGGAGCCACTGGGACCCACCACCCCTCAGCACCACGAGCCCAGGCCACCCCAGGCAGCAGCTGCCACAGTGTGGGTGCTCTGTGCTCCCTCGGCCCAGCTACACCTTGCACCCCACAAGGCAGGATCAGAGTTGGTGGAGGGCGCGTGCAAGGGGCTCACCCAGGAGCCCCAGGCCTAGAAAAGGCTGTCATGAGGTGTGTGTGTGTGGCGGGGCAGGGGTGGTCAGGGCCTCTCTGGCTGCAGGCCAGGGTTGGGTCCTGGGACTGGGCACGTGTGGCTGCAGCTCGGGCCTGGCCCTGCACTCAGTCCAATCCTTTGGGCCCAAGTCTGCCAGCTTGTCTGTTCCCAGTTATCTGACTGTCGGTCTGCCCGCCTGTGTGACTCAGCTGCCGTGCCAGCCAGGCTCTGCCTGCCCAGCTTTCAGATTTGCGGCTTCCTGTGTGGCTGGGCAGGCAGTGGGTGAGTCAGCCCAAGCAGCGGGTGCCTCTCCAGAACCTTCCCCATGGCGGGAGGCCACACAGAGCAGAGAACGCGTGCTTCTGTAGGGAGAGCCAGGGCCAGAGGGCGAGGGATAGGCAGGCCTTGGAGAGGCCCGGGCCTTCAGGCCATGCAGTTTAGCACAGGGCTGCAGCGCAGGCTGACAGGAAGGCCCCAAGTGCCAGGCCCACCCCGCAGACTCTGGAGGCAGCAGAGGATCAAGTGGGCAGCTGCGCTACCTGGAAGTGCAGTATGATAGTCCAGATCAGGCCGAGGGTCAGCTTGGGGTTGCCGTCAGCAATGTCATCGTTCCTGATGTTCACCAGCTTCACCTGCGAGCAAGTGGGCCTTGGTCACACCCACGAGCCAGCCGGAGAAGGGGCCGGGGCCTGTGGCCAGGTGGGTGCCTCACCTGGCGGTGACGGAGGTAGTCCAGGGCGATCTGCACGTTCTGCAGCTTGTGAAAGCGCATCCTTCCCTTCTCCCGTGGCTGCAAGGGGAGCATGCCGGCAGCCAGTCAGCACCCCTGAGCCCCCGCAGCATCCACGACCCTTACCCCGGGTCACCCACCACAGCTGGGAGGGAGGGTACGCCGGTCAGCAGCCCTGAGCCCCTGCGACATCCATGACCCTTACCCCAGGTCACCCACCCCAAATGGGAGGGGGGCCACTGGCCCAGCAAGGGTTTGGGAAGTCCAAGGCCAGGCTGTGGGAAGGAAGGAGGGGGCGGGGAGGACACAATAGCCAGGAAGCCACCGGCGGAGGGTAGTGGTTTAGGGGAGGGAGTCCTCCTGCCCAGCGGTGGCAGCCCCTGTGGGTCTCCGGCCCCAGACAGTGTGGCAGGTGGGCTGCTGCACAGCTCGAAGTAGGGCCATCTGCCCACCCCAGCACCATCAGCCGGGTGAGCAGGGCTCCTGGAGCCCACGTGCTGCCGTGGCCAGCGGGCACATCCACTCACCAGGCGCGAGCTCCTGATTACGTCCCGCTCTCTTGGCTGCCCGGCCAGAGCAGGGCAAAGGGTAAAGGGCAGAGGTCAAAGTTCAGAGTCCAAGCAGCAGAGAAACCAAAGCAGAGCAGAGCATGAGGTTACAGTGTCAAGGCTTGAATACGGTGGGCGGCGGGGCCATGTGCCCAGGCACAGGGATCGGCTGGCTCCCAGGCCAGGATGGACACTGACCAGGAGGCGCGGGGGAGCTGAGGCCAGGCCGTACAGAGTTGAGGGGGGGTCACTGGTGAGACCCCAGGAGGGAAGGCAGGCAGGGTCGCAGAGGGGCGGGCAGGCACACGTACCAGGCTGTCCCCAGAGAGCACCTCCAAGAGGGAGATGAGGTTGTGGCCATCACGGAGGTCTTCATACAGGTCACTGATGTGCCTCTGAGCCTGCAAGGACAGAATGCGGGGCTGGTCCAGAAGGCTCAAGGCAGGGGGCCCACAGAAGATGCCCGCCCCCAAGGAGGTACCTACCTCTGCCCTCCAGTGCTAGAGAGACCAGGAGAGACCAGGAGGAGGAGGAACAGGAGGAAAGAGACAGGAGATGAGCGAGCCAGGGGAGGAAGCAGACAGAAAGGACAGGTTCAGAGATGGGAGGTGGGCCCCCGGGACAGAAAGAGGGGGCCCGCGCACATGGACGCAGAGGGGGTTCCAGCCCTTATTTGGGCTGGACGGCCAGGGCATCCTCCTTCACCCCACAACCCTGCGCGCGCGCGCACACACACACACACGCACGCACTCCTGCACACACGCTCACAACCGTGTGTGCGCACACCACCAACCTTGATGAGGTGCTTGTTGACCCACTTCGTGAAGGTTTTCTTCTGCACACGGTCCCGCTCATCTGGGAGAGACAAGGCCAGGTTACCTGGGCCTGGGAGAAGCCCCACAAGCCCCCAGGAGGTGACCGCCATGCAGAAACAGTGGCTGGTGCCACTGAACAGGGCCTCAGACTCACACTGCCCCCCACCCAACAAGGCCCCAGACAGTCCTGGATGGAAGCTGGGGGCCAGGCCCGCGTGTGCCCACTGCTGGGTCTCCCAAGATGGGAGGGTCTGGAGCTGGCAGCCACACCTGGAGGCACAGCATACAAGTCCTGGCCTGCCCCACCCCCACACAGGCTACCTCCGGGGACCCAAGCAGGCCTGGACCCAGACTGGGCAGGGCTGGGTGAGGGGAAGCTCTGTCCCCCCGCAGGATGGCGGGCCTTTCCAGGGGCATGGAGAGCCCTCCACCCCCCACCACCCAAGGCCCAGACACCCCCACCAGCCTCTCTGTGTTGGGCATGGTTGGCTGGCACCCCCAGCAACTCTGCACCTGGGCCAATGCTGGTNGGGCTGGGAGAACACCCCTTTCTGCCCATCCCCCACACTGCGGGAACCGCAGCCGCTGATTCAGCAAAGGGAGGGCCCAGGCGGGCAGACAGGGCGGCCCCCTCCACTCCACTCCAGGCTCCTCCTGGTCTCCAGGGCAACCAGTCGGCGCCCTTGGGCAGCCCCCAGCACCCCTCATCCCAGAACAAAGAACCGCAGTGTGGACTTGCCCGGGGCCAGCCCGCCTGGCGCCTCCCCGCAGTGATCCCCCAGGCCTGGCCGGGTCCCCTCGGACTCTGGGGGCAGGCCGACGAGCTGGGCGGGGACTCGACAGAGTGCTGGAGGAGAAAGTGCCGACCCAACCGCCAGCAGAAGCCAGCTCCCGCCTCCGCCCCGCCCCCGCCGCCACCGCAACCGCCCCGCCCCCCGACACACTGCAGGGCTGCGGGGCTGCAGGGCTGCGGGGCTACGGGGTTGTGGCTGGAGCCCTCCCAGCCAGCCTCAGGAGGACCTCGCACCAGGTTTAGGCCCGGTGGGTCATGGGCCGGGCCTCCTGGGGCTCTAGCTCCCCACTCCCAAAGCTGCCCCCAGATCTGCAGACTCCGACCGCTACTCTGTGGGGACTGCGTCCAGGCAGAGGTCACAGCTTGGTCCACAAACCCCATGCCCTGTCTCAGCCTCCCGCCTCGGCCCGCACCTTTGAGGGAGCTGATCTCTTGCTGGATGGCTCGTGAGGGGTCCATGTCTCCACTGGGGCTAAGGGCGGCGCGGCCGCCGCCACGCAGAGTCCAGCCCCGCACTGCACTGCCCAGGCCAGAGCCGCAGCCTGGGGGAGGAGCCGGGAGGCGCGGGGCGGGGCTTTCCAGCCGGGGCGGAGCCTCGGCTAATCAATGCGCAGGGCCTGGCCGCCGGCGCTTGCTCCCATCCGACGCAGCCCTCACCCCTCCAGCCTCCAGCTCTGGATCGCCTGACTCCGCTGACCCCAGCCAGACTGCCAGGCCAGCAAGCTGGATCCAGGAGCGCCCGGAAGGCCCAGCCCCCACACACAGTCCCCGACCCTCACCGCTGGCCACCCTCGGAGTGCCGTCCTAGTCGCCCCTGCACGTGGCTTTCCTGACCTCGAAATCATAGCCACTCACTCCTTGCCGGAGAGGCCTGACAGTCTGGACCTCCTGGCGATCTCCCCAGCCAGCGCCCCACGTGAGGCCCAAAGGTGGGTCCCACTGGGCAGAGCAGGACCCTTCATCATGGCTCACTTCCCCACCTGCCATGCTCTCCCCGTTTTCCCTCAGCTGGGGGCCCTCCTTCATCCACATGCTCCTCTGGATGACCTCAGCCCATTGGGTGACATGACCCACCAAGTGGCAGCCAGCTCCCACCATCCCACTGTGAGGTCCCCACTGGGCTTGTCTCGGGGTGCTCCTGTCTCCCAGCTCTGGAGGCACCACCACCCACCACCCAGCGGCCAGCACCCTGGGGTCATCCCGCGGTGGGTCAGCCCCGCGGGTCCTGGTGGCTCCACCGTCTGGTCTGTCCATCTGCCACCAACTGTCTGGGTCCCAGCACATCTCGAGGGGTCCCCACCACCAGCCCTACCGCTGACAGGATCAGCCTCCTGGACACCGTGCGAGCATCACTGCCGGCACCCTGGGGAGAATGTCCCCGCTGGCACTGCCCAGTAGGATAAGCTCGGCCTCATTCATGGTGCCGCGGGCACACCGCTTCAAGGTCAGCCCCAGGCCGTGCCTCCCACTCCACCCTGGTCCTCTATGAGGGGCTGTGGGGCACAGGCACCCCGGTCTCCCACAGGCTTATACCCCAGTCTTCCCTCCATCCTTACCCAAGGCTCCTCCCTGGGGGCCCACACCCTCCCCAGGCGGGCTGCCACCTTCAAGCATCCACCATTCCTGCCACAGGCCTGTCGGCTATTGAGTCTGGACTGGGGGGCATGTGATGACACCACAGGGGCAAAGCAAGAAGCACCCACAGGCACAGGCTGATGAGCAAAGAAGCAGCTCACACCCCTGTGGCAAATGGACAGACCAGACTGTGGAGCCACCAGGACCTGCGGGGCTGACTCACCGCGGGATGACCCCAGGGTGCTGGCCGCTGGGTGGTGGGTGGTAGGTGCTGGTACCTCCAGAGCTGAGGAGGGGTCCCCTGAGCTGAGCTCCACCACCACAGCCAGGACCCCTCTTTCCCAGCCCTTCTGTCTGGGACAAAGTGTCCCCCGAGTCTCCTGAGACCCTGGCAGGTGTGACCCTGGCAGGTGTGGTCCTGGCAGGTGTGACCCTGGGCCAGAGGCAAGGGCGACCCCACCCCCACACACCAGCCAGACCACCGCTGCTTCCAAGGCCCTTCCTGCCCTCAAGTCCCTGTTCCCCACCAGTGCTCCCCAGCTTCACACTGCGCCCACCCCAGGACAGCCTGCCCTGCAGCAGCTCACTAGTGATTGGTTGGCAGGTGATAGCCACAGACAACTTCTATGTAGGGTTCCCCCGTAATCACACAGAGCACTCTATTAACAGGTTTATCTCATTAATAGATTAAAGGAGAAAACCTATGTATCAATCTCAAAATTCCTGACAACTCATAAAAAACTCACTGAGATTTCTGATTTTTACAAAGTGGTCCAATAAACTGGGAAAGGAGGTCCAGGGGTCCCTCAGGGTCTAAGGGGAACTGGTGTCAGAACTCCAGCCAACACTCAAATTCTTGGATGCTCAAGTCCCTTATAAAAACTGAAGTAGTGTTTGCATATAGGCTAATACAGTGCAAGTGCTACATAAATAGTGTCAGTCCCTTCAGTCATGTTCAACTCCTTGTAACCCCACGACTAGCCTGCCAGGCTCCTCTGTCCATGGGATTTCCCAAGCAAGAATACTGGAGTGGGTTGCCATTTCCTCCTCCAGGGGATCTTCCCGAGCCAGGGATCAAACCTTGGTCTCCTGCACTGCATGCGGATTCTTTACTGTCTGAGCCAGAGCCACTGGGAGCACACAGATAACTGTGACTACAATGTAAATNGTCCATGGGATTTCCCAAGCAAGAATACTGGAGTGGGTTGCCATTTCCTCCTCCAGGGGATCTTCCCGAGCCAGGGATCAAACCTTGGTCTCCTGCACTGCATGCGGATTCTTTACTGTCTGAGCCAGAGCCACTGGGAGCACACAGATAACTGTGACTACAATGTAAATGCTATGTAAAGAGCACTCACAGCAAATTCAAGTTTTATTTTTTGAACCTTAAATTACTAAAGTCCCCAGTGGCTGAACCATGGGTGGGGAAGGCCAGCTGTTAACAGGAGACCAGACTTCCATCTGAGTCCGACGGTGACACTGCCCCAGAGGCCTCCCCTGTGGGAAGTACTGGAAGCAGGAGCAGCTGGGCGACAAGACTCAGCATGGTGGCTGGGATGTCCCCAAAGCCACACGACCAGAGGCCAGAGTGAGCCTCCAGGCTCAGCTGCTGGCGAGGTGGATCGAGTCCTGTGAGGAGGAAAGGAAATCGTATGCATGCCACTCTGACCACAGAGTGATGACAAGTGTCCTTTGCCTCCTCAGCACCTAAACCAGCACCATCGACCACCCATCAGAACCAAGAAGGCGCTCACTAGAACGGCCGGCTTGCAACATCCTTCTAAAGACTGGAGAGATTTCTTATAGGCTAANCCACTCTGACCACAGAGTGATGACAAGTGTCCTTTGCCTCCTCAGCACCTAAACCAGCACCATCGACCACCCATCAGAACCAAGAAGGCGCTCACTAGAACGGCCGGCTTGCAACATCCTTCTAAAGACTGGAGAGAT
Source organism: Neotragus moschatus (assembly GCA_006410615.1). Taxonomy (NCBI): domain Eukaryota; kingdom Metazoa; phylum Chordata; class Mammalia; order Artiodactyla; family Bovidae; genus Neotragus; species Neotragus moschatus. The sequence goes on from SJYA01002023.1 coordinate 281,137, forward strand.
TTCTTATAGGCTAACAATGGTGAGTTAGAAAAAGAGGGTGGGAGAAACCTTGCATTTGCAGTGCACGATATAAACTTCTCTGGCATGGATTGATAAAAATCTGTCAGGACTTAAATTGAGAAAGTCCCAAAAGCACAGAGACCCAGATCCACATGCAGACTCATGTTCCCAGTGCAGGGGTCTGACCGCACAGGACCCCTGCGCCCGAGCTAGAGCTGCATTCCTGACAGGCACGCCTGACCCACACGCCAACTCTGTTAATAATTGCCTCGTTTACCTGCTCACATGATTTCATATCAGATCGGCGAGGTGCTGCTGTTTGTCTGCAGCCCTGACTCAGGGTGCAAGGTAGGCGGGGGAGGAGTGAGCCCTCTCAAGCACTGCAGAACCTGGCAGACAACCTTTTGTGTGTTAGTCGCTCAGTCGTGTCTGACTCTGCCACTCCATGGACTTTTGTAGCCTGCCAGGCTCCTCTTTCCATGGAATTTTCCAGGCAAGAATACTGGAGGGGGTTACTATTTCCTACTCCAGAGCAGACACCTTAGGACCTTGTAAAAATATTGTTTTTGAATAGAATTATTCCCCAGACACAGGGAAAAGTGCCCCCATCTCATCCCCTCCCTGCCCTGCACACAGTATGCAAACTCACAGTCAGGACTGGCTTCCTCTTCAAATCTCTGAAATTTCTTTATGGGGAAAAATCAAGTGAATACAAACATGATTCTTGGTTTTCCCCCTTTCAACACAAAAAGTGACCCTTTGCCTGCACTGTCGGGACGTCCCCCACTGCAGGCCTGTACCCACCCTCCCTCAGGCACTGCCCCCATCCTCTGCTGTTTCATGCACTGCGGTTTTTAGGCCTGATAGACATTTTCACTGGACTGGTTCCCACCATTTCACCAATACAATCCAGAAACCAGGGTTCTGGAATTTTGCCAATCTGATAGGTGAAAAACAAAAAACAAACAACAGCACCATGGTGCAGCTGGAGCTTAAATCTTGCTGGTTTGACCCAGAAATTCCATTTCTAACAACAGCCATAGACACACACGGTCCAGCGACACAGCTCTTCTATGCAGCAGTTTCCAACAGCAAAAAAGCTGAACTAGACCAAACCTACTGTTCCATGGGAGGAGATCAGTTTCAACAGGATGCGGTCCTGAGCGGGAAGCTGCCCAAGGACACAACAGTGAGGCAGTGCTGAGACCAGCAGGTGGCATGTGTATCTGAGCCCAGGCATGCTCCTACGCGGACCGCTGACACACCGCAGCGGTGCGGGGCCCACTTCCCTTGCCGAAGACATGCCTCGTGTGCGTTCTGTCCCTTAGTACACCTGCCACACAAAGACATAAATAATACAAAATAAAGAGGATATGATTACCATGCAAATCATGAACTAATGTAATAGAAGGATCGTTATTTGTTGTACCATTAAATAAAAAGAAGTTACACGTGTCTAAAACACTAGGTTGGTGCAACAGTCACTGCACTTTTTGCACTGTCGACATTTGCTGTTTGATATCGGAATACCTTCTTAAATAAACGTGACTATGCTATACATCGTGTTAATGTGCATTTCTCCCTTTCTGTTTTTCTGCTAGCAACATATTACTTGCTGTTTATTTTAGACTACGGAAATGAAGTTAGTCAAAAAGCAAATCGGAGCAATTTTCTTATTTGTGTTAAAAACGGGTTACAAAGCAGAGGAGACCACATCAACAACCCATTTGGCCCAGGAACTGCTAACCAACGTACAGTGCAGTGGTAGTTCAAGAAGTTTTGCAAAGGAGATGACAGCCTTGAAGATGAGGAGCGTAGTGGCCAGTCATCAGAGGTTGACAACAACAGTGACCAACTGACAGCCATCATCAAAGCTGATCCTCTTACAACTACACAAGAAGTTGCCAAAGAACTTAAAGTTGACCATTCTAAGGTTGTTTGGCATTTGAAGCAAATTGGAAAGGTGAAAAAACTGAATGAGTGCGTGTCTCATGAGCTGACTTAACATGCGTGAGCTGATCGCAAATCAAAAAAGTCCTCATTTTGAAACACTGTCTTCTCTTATTCTACGCAACAACAACAAACTATTTCTTCATCAGAGTGTGACGAGTGACAAAAAGTGGATTTTATATGACAACCGGCAACAACCAGCTCAGTGGTTGGCCTAGGAAGAAGCGCCAAAGCACTTTCCAAAGCCAAACTTGCACCAGAAAAAAGTCATGGTAGAGACTGATGGTCTTCTACCCGTGTGATCTACTAAGCTTTCTGAATCCCTGCAAAGCCATTACATCTAAGAAGTATGCTCAGCAAATTGATGAGATGCCCTGAAAACTGCAACACCCACAGCCAGCACTGGTCAACAAAGAGGGCCCAAGTCTTCTCCATGACAACACCCAACTGCATATCACACAACCAACCAAGCTTCAAAAGTTGAATGAATTGCACTACAAAGTTTTGCCTCATCTTCTATATTCACCTGACCTCTCACCAACCAACTACCACTTCTTCAAGCATCTTGACAACTTTTTGCAGGGAAAACGCTACCATAGCCAGCAGGAGGCAGAAAATGCTTTCCAAGAGTTCACTGAATCCCAAAGCATGGATTTTTACACCATAGGAATAAACTTATTTCTTGTTGGCAAAAATGAGTTGATTGTAATGGTTCCTATTTTGATTAATAAAGATGTGTTTGATCTTAGTTATAATAATTTAAAATTCAGAGTCCAAAACCGCAATTATGTTTGCACCTAAATACTTCACAATATTAGATTACAAAGTTACACATAAACTAAATTATACTATAAAATACTGTGCACATTTTTCTTAAAAACAAGCATAAAACATAAAGCTGCGGAGGTTTTACAGAACACCAAGCAATCACTGCAGGCAACCTGGAGTGACGGCACTGACCAGCAGCCCTGGAAGGTGTGCTCACGTCGAGACCCCCGGTGCCTGTGACTGTGACCTTAAGTGGAAATTGGGTCTTTGCAGATGTGATTAAGTTCAGGATATCAGGACGAGATCACCCTGGCATATCTGGGTGGGACCTAAATCTAATGACAGTGCCCTTATAAGACGCAGAAAAGAGATCCCCAGAGGACAGGCCCGTGAAGAAGGGGCAGAAGCTGCAAGGATGCTGCCACAAGGCATGTCGCAGCCACCAGACCCTGGAAGAGGCAGAGGCAGGCAGAGTCTTCCCTGGAGCCTCCAGAGAAGCCAATGCCATGACAACACCTTGACTTTGGCCTTCTGGCCTCCAGAGGGGAGAGGAAGTTTCTGCTGTTCCGGACTACCCGTTTGTGGTCATCTGTTACGGCAGACACAGGAAACTAATGAAGATATTTTTACCAGGGGTGACAAATGTCTAAAAGCATGGCGCTGGTTTTGGAACTGGGTAACAGAAGAGGCTTGAGAACTTGAGGAGCATGGTAGAAAAAGCCTAGACTGCCTTGAGCACAAATCACCGGAAGCTGGAGGAAAGGTGATCCTTATTAAACACAGCAAAACACTTGGCTGAATGGAGTTCCAGTGTCAGGTGCAAAGTAGAACTTGCAGGAGGTGAACTTGGATTTTTAGCTAAGGAAGTTTCCAAGCCAAGTGTGGGAGATGTACCTGGCTTTTATCTGTTCCTTACAGGAAAGTGCAGGAGGAAAGATGCCAATCGTGGAAGGAACTGTGAAGAGAGCCAGTGCTGGTGACCCGGGAGCTTCATGCCCATCCAGGTTCAGGAGAGGCGGCTGTGGGGAGACTCGCTGTGGGGAGAGAGAGTGACTGGACAGTCATCCTCTGAAAAGAGCTGATGTCTGACTAGCAGATCCAACTATCTCAGCACAAGCTGGGCTCAGAGAGGGGCCTCCTGGGAAGGAGGAGCCTCCTCCCTGATGGCATGGGTCCCTGTGACATACATGGAAGACCCACACGGTCAAAAAGGGTGCTGTATCAGCAGAAACACTGTCAGCTTGGATGGAAGAGGATGAAGGAAAGATGCTGGAATTCAGGGGTTCTGCAGGCAGGAAATGGGGCAACAGAGCAGCTACTCAGCTTCAAACATATGCCGCCCATCAAGGGAAAAATCGTGACTTCCTTGGTGGTCCAGTGTCTAAGACTCTGAGCTCTCAATGCAGAGAATACAGGTTCGATCCCTGGTGAGGGAACTAGATCCCACATGCTGCAACTAAGAGCCAGAGCAGTCTAATAAATAAATAGAATTTTTTTAAAAAAAGCAAAAGATGACTCCAAGGGCAGAGCCTTGGGCCCAGAGACAGAGGCCAGCAGAGATGAAGGTACAGAGAGCAAAGCATCAAGCCCCAGATGGGTGTTCTTGGGCCTTCAGCCATATTGGAACTTGCCCGGCTGGGTTTCAGGCTTGCTGGGGACTGGTGACTCCTTTATCTTTTCTTCCTCCTTTTGGGAGTGGAGCTGTCTACTCTATGGCTCTCCAACACTGTATTTTGGAAGTATACAACTCAATTTCTAGCTCACAGGTCCACAAGTTGAGATGGGTTTCACCCCAGTGTGGACCATATGCAGAATCTTACCTATACCTGACATAGACAACTTAGATGAGACGTGGGGCTTTGGATGAGATTTAGGTGAGATTTTGGACTGAGTGTTGTGGCTGTAAGACTTCTGGGGATGCTGGGAGAGGCAAATGTCTTTTGTACATGACAGACACGAATTTCAGAAGGCAGGTGGTAGTACACTGAATGGTGGCTCCAAAAACAGACAGAAGCCGTGAAAGTTACTTTTGGAAACAGGGTCTTTGCAGTTGTAACTTAGTTAAGATTCTTGAGATGAGATCATCCTAGACTATCAAGAAGACCTAAGTCCAGTCTTACAAGAGATGGAAGAGAAGATGCAAGGGAGGCCATGCTGAAGATGGAGGTGACACTGCAGTGATGCAGCCACTGGAAGATGGGGGTCCAGAAACATAACCTGCCCCAAAGCTTCTGGGGGCACTCAGCCCTGCCGACCTGTGAGAGAAAACTTCTGGTGTTTTAAGCCACCCAGACTGTGGCGATTTGTTATGGCAGGGGGTAGAACCCAAAGCAGGGGGTAGAACCCCCAGCTACGCCGTCCCCACTTCATGGCCCCCGGCTCACCTTACCACCAGCCTGCCCAAGATCTCCCCCAGCCTCTGGGGTCCTTCCAGGCCCTTCCTCCCTTCAGCACGGGCCCTGGATGCACCCCACCCCAGGATGCATATGGGTAGCAGATGCCTCCTCCTCCTTCCTGGCCCTAGGGCAGCAGGAACAGTCCCTGCCAAGCGCTGAACAACCAGCTGGGAAGACCTTTCTCCAGCTAATCCATGACCCAAGCTCCCCCAGAGGAGGGGAGAGGAAGAGAGAAGGGGAACAAGCCCTGCTGGCTCATCTACACCAAGGGCCAAATTAGAAATACAACCATTTTTTAAAATATTTCTTCATTTATTTGGCTGCATCAGGTCTCAGTGGCAGCACTCAGGATCTTTGTTGTGGTGGATAGGCTTAGTTGCCATATGGGATGTGGGGTCCTAGCTCCCCAACCAGGGATCGAACTCGACTCCCCAGCATTAGAAGGCGGATTCTTAATCACTGGACTGACCACCAAGGAAGTCCCAAAATACAGTCACTTTTAATGATAGGCCCAAACAATTGCACTCATCTCACATGCTAGTGAAGTAATGCTCAAAATTCTCCAAGCCAGGCTTCAGCAATATGTGAACCGTGAACTTCCAGATGTTCAAGCTGGTTTTAGAAAAGGCAGAAGAATGAGAGATCAAACTGCCAACATCTACTGGATCATCAAAAAAGCAAGAGAGTTTCAGAAAAACATCTGTTTCTGCTTTATTGACTATGCCAAAGCCTTTGACTGTGTGGATCACAATAAACTGTGGAAAATTCTGAAGGAGATGGGAATACCAGACCACCTGACCTGCCTCTTGAGAAACCTGTATGCAGGTCAAGAAGCAACAGTTAGAACTGGACATGGAACAACAGACTGGTTCCAAATAGGAAAAGGAGTACATCAAGGCTGTATATAGACACCCTGCTTGTTTAACTTATATGCAGAGTACATCACGAGAAATGCTGGGCTGGAGGAAGTACAAGCTGGAATCAAGACTGCTAGGAGAAATATCAATAACCTAAGATATGCAGATGACACCATCTTTATGGCAGAATGTGAAGAAAAACTAAAGAGCCTCTTGATGAAAGTGAAAGAGGAGAGTGAAAAAGTGGCTTAAAGCTCAATATTCAGAAAACGAAGATCATGGCATCTGGTGCCATCACTTCATGGGAAATAGTTGGGGAAACAGTGGAAACAGTGACTGACTTTATTTTTCTGGGCTCCAAAATCACTGCAGATGGTGACTGCACCCATGAAATTAAAATATGCTTACTCTTTGGAAGGAAAGTTATGACCAACCTAGACAGTATATTAAAAAGCAGAGACATTATTTTGTCCACAAAGGTCCGTCTTAGTCAAGGCTATGGTTTTTCCAGTAGTCATGTATGGATGTGAGAGTTGGACTATAAAGAAGGCTGAGTGCCGAAGAATTGATGCTTTTGAACTGTGGTGTTGGAGAAGACTCTTGAGAGTCCCTTGGACTGCAAGAGATCCAACCAGTCCATCTTAAAGCAGATCAGTACTGGCTGTTCATTGAAAGGACTAAAGCTGAAACTCCAATACTTTGGCCACCTGACGCGAAGAGCTGACTCATCTGAAAAGACCCTGATGCTGGGAAAGATTGAGGGGAGGAGGAGAAGGGGACGACAGAGGATGACATGGTTGGATGGCATCACTGACTCAATGCACATGGGTTTGGGTGGACTCCAGCAGTTGCTGATGGACAGGGAGGCCTGGTGTGCTGTGGTTCGTGGGGTCGCAAAGATTCAGACACAACTGAGCAACTGAACTGAACTGAACTGTCCAAATAAGGGACCAGATGAATAAGGTGAGGTACTTCCACATAACAGAATGCTTAGTACTATATCCATTAAAAAGCATGAGGGTGCCAAGACCATTCAGTGGGGGAAGAAGAATCTTTTCAGTGAATGGTGCTCGGACAACTGGATATCCATAAGCAAAAGAGTAAAGTTGGGGGACTTCCCTGGAGGTCCGGTGGTTGGGACTCAGCGCTCTCACTGCAGGGGCCCTGGTTTTGATCCCTGGTTTGGGAACAAAGAATCAGCAAACTGTGTGGCAAAAAAAAAAAAAAGGAATAAAGTTGGACCACTGCCTCATGCCATATTCAAAAAATCAAAATAGATAAAAGAACAAAATGTAAGAGCAAAAACTATAAAACTCTTGGAAGAAAACATACATATAAATCTTTGTAACTTTGGAATAGGCAACAGTTTCTTAGATATGACACCAAAAGCACAGCAACCAAGAAAAAAATAGATAATTTGGACTTGTCATTAAAATCTCTTGTGCTTCAAAGAACATCATCAGANGAACAAAATGTAAGAGCAAAAACTATAAAACTCTTGGAAGAAAACATACATATAAATCTTTGTAACTTTGGAATAGGCAACAGTTTCTTAGATATGACACCAAAAGCACAGCAACCAAGAAAAAAATAGATAATTTGGACTTGTCATTAAAATCTCTTGTGCTTCAAAGAACATCATCAGATAATATTTTTGCAAATCCTCTGATAAGGGACTTACATCTAGAATACATGAAAAACACTAACAACTCAATTAAAAAAAAAAGGGTAAATACAGATAAAGTCTCTGAACAGACACTTCTCAAAAGAAGACACAGAAATAACCAATATGCAGAAGAAAAGATGCTCAAATCATCAGGAAATGCAAATCAAAATCAAGAGAAACCACTTCACACCCACTAGGACTGAATGGCTATAATCAAAAGTGAAGTCGCTCAGTCGTGTCCAACTCTTTGCGACCCATGGACTGTAGCCTACCAGGCTCCTCCATCCATGGAATTTTCCAGGAAAGAATACTGGAGTGGGTTGCCATTTCCTTCTCCAGAGGATCTTCCCCACCCAGGGATCAAACCAGGGTCTCCCACCTTACAGGTAGATGCTTTACCGTCTGAGCCACCAGGGGAGCCCTAATAGCAGATAATAAGTGCTGGTGAGGATGTGAAGAGACTGGAAACCTCACACACGGCTCATGGGATCACAGAACAGTGCAGTTGCTTTGCAAAGCAATCCGGCAGTCCTTCAAACAGTTAAATATAGAATTAACACATGTTCCAGCAATTCCACTCCTTGGTATGTACCCGAGAGATGAGCACATACATCCACACAAAAACCGGCAGACAAGTGTTCACAGCAGCATATTCATAATAGCCAAAGGTGGAAACAGCCCAGACCCATCATCCTAGGCAGAGGTAAACCAAACGTAGTCTATCCACACCATGGAATGTCATACCACCATAAAAAGGAATGAAGAACCACGCACTATGACATGGAAGAAATATTACATCACACGAAAGAAACCAGACACAAAGTTGGATGATTCCATTAATATGAAATGTCCTACACAGGCAAATCCACAGAGACCTAAAGTAGATCAGTGTTTGCCAGGGGCTGGGGACTGTAAATGTTCTGAAATCAATGGTGCGAATGACTTCACAAGTCTATTAATTTGCTAAAACCGCTGAATTCTCTGTTTTTCTCTCTCTCTCATTCACACACACACTNTCCTACACAGGCAAATCCACAGAGACCTAAAGTAGATCAGTGTTTGCCAGGGGCTGGGGACTGTAAATGTTCTGAAATCAATGGTGCGAATGACTTCACAAGTCTATTAATTTGCTAAAACCGCTGAATTCTCTGTTTTTCTCTCTCTCTCATTCACACACACACTATGGTTATCCCAGCCAGTGAGACTAGGGACCCAAAGTGTGACTTTCACCTTTTTTCTTTATATTCTTATAGTGCTTTTCTGTCTGTGTTTAGCTTTTGACCATAAACAGACCAAAAGCCCTCTCCAGTGAGTCCCAAATAACTGCCAGACCCCAATCCTGCCCACTGAGTTCTGGCCACCAAAGATGACACCCCATGCGATCACCCATTCACCCTGCAAGCACCCTGAGTCCTGGCTGAGAGCCTGGGGCTGGTGCCAGGGACAGAGGTAACCGAGTCCAGGATGGGACAGGGTGGGACATGTGACAGGCCAGACAGGAAGGTGAGGGAACCCCACCAGCCAGGCACATGTCCTGCGGACTCAAGGACACTCTCCACACCACTGTCACAGCCTCCCAGCCCCACCCTCTCTAAGCCAGATGGCCTCCCGGGAGTGCCTCCAGCAGACCCCCTACCCCAGCCCTGTCTGGAGGACCTGCCGCCACAGACACCCCCACTGACATTGCTCACCTCTGCCCTCCTTGCTCCACATCTGTGCCCCCTCCAGGACCACCGCAACAGCTTGATGGGCACCCTCCAGCCCCCCTTCCCCCATCCACACTGAGGCTCCCAGCCCCGAGACACAGCCTTGAACTCTCTACAGGCTCCCCAGACCCTCCTGGCTGGACCGCCTACTTCCTGTCCTGGACTCTGTGTCCCATCTGTCTGGACAGGCCTCTGGACCCACATGCAAAGGGCCGCCACGGGGCTTTGGGGAGCTCTTTCACCATATACCTTCCCCCCACAGCCTGGCCTGCATCACCTGAACTCCCCCTCCCTGCCCTCCCACAGAGACCACAGGCCTCTGCAGCCTCCCCCAGCCCAGCCTGGCTCTCCAGCCCTGTGGGGATCTGCTCTGGAGCCAGAGGCCAGCAGACAGGAAGTGGAGAAGGCCCTGGGAGGAGCAGGACGCTGCAGGGAGTGTGGGGGATTTCCAGGGGAGTGACACATCCAGTGTGGACAGTGAGGTCCCGTGTGGACAGGGAGGTGCCCCGAGGTCGAGGGAGAGCACGAAGGTCACTGCAGAGGCTGGATTCTGGAGGCAGATGGGGAAGGTGCGTCCAAGAGGGCAAACAGGGCAAGGGTGGGGGCGGGGCGAATGCCAGCGGGGATGAGGCAAGGTAGGCGGCGCCAGACCTTCCTCAGCCAGTGAGTGACCAGGAGCGGGTGTACAGAGCTGGGCAGGGGTCCCTGAGGGCCGAGCATGCTAGTGCTCACTGCACCCCCGGAGGGGAACCCCTGCTTCCTTCCTGTCTCCAGCCCAGCAGGCCTCACCCCTCTTCCCTGTGGTGGGCAGCACTCCACATCGGGGGCGGATGGGCCAGGGCCTCAGGCTTCTGTGGGTCCAAGGGGCTCGCAGCTGTCAGGCCCGCAGCCCATGGCCCAGCCTCTTCTGCCTCCTTGAGACCATCCCCGGGCCTTGGCCGTGGCCCTGACCAGCCGAGGCCCAGCCCAGCCCCCTACCCGTTCCCATGGCTCAAGCCAGGAGCTGGAGGACTCGGGTCCCCCAGAAGCCTTCCCTACCCTAACCAGCAGCCCCCACACCTGCTCCCCGAGTTCGCCGCTCTCAGCCGCCCCAGGCCCATGCCGTAATCAGAGCTGAGCCACAGCACTGGCCACCTCAGGAAGGCGCCCTGCACCTGCGGGCAGCAACCAGGCCAGCCGGGGACAGGCACGGCCAAGGCAGCTCCACACCAGTCCTAGAAGCCCACAGGGTCCTGTCAGGCCTCACTCCTGAGAGATGGGTGCCATCCCAGGGAGCAGAGGGCCAGGGCTTCTCAGGCTGGGACACTCCAGCCTGACACCCTGATGGGCTCTGGAGCCACATGGGAAAGTGCTGGACAGAGCGCTGTTCATTCTGTGCGGCATCCCCACTTCCTTCAGAGCAGCCAGTTCATGAACAGTTCCGTCCTGGGGCCTGCCAGGAGGGCTGCGGCCCAGGTGGGCAGCTGCCCCCTGTCCTGGACGTGTCCAGANTCCAGCAGGAGAAAAGCCGCCCTCCCGCAGAGCCTGGTCCGCGGCCCCGCCCCGTCCGCGGCCCCGCCCCAGGCCCCGCCCCAGGCCCCGCCCCGTCACACGGCCCCGCTGCGTCTCCCTAGCCGCAGGCGCAGGCCCGCCGAGCCGGCAGCGTAGCGGGTGCGGGTGCGGTTGCGGGTGCGGTTGCGAGTGCGGACGAAGCGGTGGCCTACCCCGCGGTCGCGCAGCGGACAGTGGGCGCAGCGTCCTGAGGCGCCCCGCGACTGGTGAGTCCCCAGCCCTAACACAGCCGCGTGTCTATCGGTTAAGCCGGCCGGCCGCTACCACCCCCGCGGAAGCCCTGCGCAGCCGAAAGGCGTCGCGGTGGGTCAATCTGTCGGTCCGGCAGCCGCGCGGCCCGCAGGGGCTGGGGAGGGGGGTGCGGCGGCGGGGGCGGGGAGCCGGAGGACCCCGCGCGGGCAGGCGGGCGGGGGCGGCGCGCTGCTGCGACAGTAGCACCGCCGCTCGAGCGCCCCCCAAACGGGCAAGAGGGCCCACCCCGCCCTCGGTGCGGGGTCTTTGGCCGCCGCCCCCGCCGCCCGCCTCGCCTCCACGTCCGCTTTGTTCCCCTGCGCGCCCTCTGGTCTCTTCCATCCCCCACACACCCCCGCAACCCGCTGTTCTTGGCGTACCCCGCCGGCAGGCAGCCCGGCAGGCAGCCCGGCAGCCGATCCAGGCCTGCTGCCCCCACCCGGGAGCGAGGGACGGTCGGGCCCTGCTCTGGGATAGGGGCTCAGGGCTCTGGTTGGTCACAGATGGCGTGGGGATTTCCTGGGATAGAAATAGCCGCCTGCCCTGGCCCCTTAAAGCTGCTTAAAGGGCGGGATGTGAAGGGGAGGGTCCGGGCACACCCTCACACCTCCCCGACCGCGCCCCCCGCCGACACCCAGGATGAACTCTGACCCGGAGACGCCAGCAGTGGTGACAGGGCCCCTCGAGGTGCTTGTGAGAAACCGTGGAAGCCCCAGAATTCCGAGGCTAACAAAGTCACCCCCTCGTCCCTCTCCTCCTCCCGGTCTGGGGTCGGTATGTGGCGGCCCCTGCTGAAGCCGCCAGCACAGCCAGCCGGCCCCCACCCGCCTCTTCTGGCCCCCAGCTTGGGACTCCCCGCTGCCCTGGGGCAGAGGTCATAATCCCGCTCCTTCCGTCCTGGTTCCCGCAGCAGGTGGGGCGCCTGGCTGGCTTCTGTCGCGGCAGGCTAACTGTTCTCTCTCCGTCCTCTAGGGGGAGACCACAGAAGCTGAGGCCATGTCCCATGAAAAGAGTTTCTTGGTGTCTGGGGACAGCTATCCTCCCCCCAACCCTGGATATCCGGGAGGGCCCCAGCCCTCCATGGCACCCTACCCAGGGGCCCCTTACCCACAGGCCGCGTTCCAGCCATCCCCCTATGGCCAGCCAGGGTATCCCCAGGGCCCCAACCCCTACCCCCAAGGTGGTTACCCGCAGGGCCCCTACCCCCCTGGGGGCTACCCCCAGGGCCCCTACCCCCCAGGGGGATACCCCCAGGGCCCCTACCCACCAGGGGGATACCCTCAGGGGCCATATCCGCAGAGCCCCTTTCCCCCCAACCCCTACGGGCAGCCACAGGCCTTCCCAGCACAGGACCCTGGCTGTGAGTATCAGGGCAGGGCGGGGCGAGGGCAGGGGCTCTCACATGAGTGAGGGGTGCTGACTGCCTGTCCTGCTCCTCAGCACCTCATCATGGGAACTATCACGAGGAGGGGCCCCCATCCTACTATGACAACCAGGACTTCCCTGCCACCAACTGGGACGACAAGAGCATTCGCCAGGCCTTCATCCGCAAGGTGGGCCTCGGGGGCTGGGGGTGTGGGCAGCTGTGCTGGCAGGGCTCTGAACCACCTCCCTCCCCAGGTGTTCCTGGTGCTGACCCTGCAGCTGTCTGTGACCCTGTCCACCGTGGCTGTGTTCACCTTCGTTGGGGAGGTGAAGGGCTTTGTCCGGGAGAACGTCTGGACCTACTATGTCTCCTATGCTGTCTTCTTCGTCTCCCTCATTGTCCTCAGCTGCTGTGGGGACTTCCGGCGGAAGCACCCCTGGAACCTTGTTGCGCTGGTAACTCCCAGGGCCCTGCCTCAGCACCCCACATCTCAGGCTTTGGAGCAACAGAGAGGGTGGGGCGGGGTGGGAGGGGCCACGGCTCTGGGTGCTGACACGCCATCTCCCCACAGTCAATCCTGACTGTTAGCTTGTCCTACATGGTGGGCATGATCGCCAGCTTCTACAACACCGAGGCAGTCATCATGGCCGTAGGCATCACCACGACTGTCTGCTTCACGGTGGTCATCTTCTCCATGCAGGTGAGGGGCCCCCCGGGGCAGGGCTGCTGACCCCCGGGGCCCAGAGGCGCCCTGGGGTGGCGGCCGCCAGTGCCCCCTGTGCGCATCTGTGCCCGCAGACCCGCTACGACTTCACGTCCTGCGTGGGCGTGCTCCTGGTGAGCGTGGTGGTGCTCATCCTGTTTGCCATCCTCTGCATCTTCATCCGGAGCCGCGTCCTGGAGATTGTGTATGCCTCGCTGGGCGCTCTGCTGTTCACCTGCGTGAGTGACGGGGCCATGGCCTGGGCAGGGGACTGGGCGGGAGGCTTGTCCCTCGACACGGCCACCCTGTCACCCCCAGTTCCTGGCAGTGGACACTCAGCTGCTGCTGGGGAACAAGCAGCTGTCCCTGAGCCCGGAGGAGTACGTGTTTGCTGCGCTGAACCTCTACACGGACATCATCAACATCTTCCTGTACATCCTCACCATCATCGGCCGCGCCAAGGAGTAGCCTGAGCCCACTCGTGTGGGGCCCCTCAGGTGGCATGCCCAGCCTGGTCCCTGTCCTGGCGTGGCATCTCCTCTCAGCTCCCCTCTCTCATCCCCGTGTGCTGCCTGGGACAGGGAGCCCCTCGACCCTCCCCTGTGTACACCGTAGACACTTTTGTCCAGACCCACCGTGGCCAGCATGGCCCCTTCCAGCCGTCCCACCCCGCCACAGGACAGCAGGGCTGGGTTTCTGTGCCCCCTCCCGCCCACCCAGTGTTGCATGAGCCCTGTCTGCCAGCCCACTCCAGAGTCTGGGGGCAACACCAGGCCTCAGGGGCGAGCGATGGAGCCACGAGGTGAGGGTGCACGTCTCCCCTCCTGTTCCTGCTCCCTAGCTCGGCGTACAGCATCCCCCACCCTGCCCACTGGAGTGCTGCCCTCTGGGGGACCTGCAGGGTAAGGGTCTCGTCCCTGTGCTGAGCCCTTGAGGGCAGAGAGGAGGGAACAGTCCAGGTCAGGAGGGTGCCTTCCTTTCATTCTACTATCTGTAAAATCCCAATAAACGGGACCCTCTGCGCTCTGTGTTCCCTTCCTCACTCTCGTCACTGCCACTTCCTCCCCGAGGCAGAGAGGGGTCTGGTCGTCAACAGAGTGAGGCGGCGAGCAGGACCTGGAAAGGCAGGAGCCGGACAGGCGTTGCTGGCTGGGCCTGGCTCTGGCGGAAGGTGAGGGCAGCAGCTTCTCCATACCTCCACCTCCTTTCAGCCTTCCGAGCCATGTCCTGAGCGCTGTGCCAGGAGGCCCGGCTGATGGATAGGACCCAGGGCTCCCAGATCACATGCTGTCTGCCACCCATGCCTGGGACCTGCCTGGCATGACGGCAGGTCCTGTGAGACCTCACCGTCCCCACCCTGGGCCTGAGAGGCAGTGGCACCCCCCCAGGCAGGACTGTCTTGCTCCTCTGGCTCTGAAAGGCCCCCGGGAGCCCATCAGCAGTCACCTGACAGGTGGTACTGCACGCCCCCCCAGACACCTGCAGGCCAGGCCCCCAGGGCGAAGCAGAATGCAAACCCTGAGGCCCCCTGGCCTGCCTCTGGCGCCTTCCAGCAGTCTCTCCAGACCCTGCCCCTCCGTGGCCTCAGACCCAGCTGGTCCTGCACGGCCTCCTGTGGCTCTCTCTGACCCCTCCAGAGCCTACCCCTGCTGCCCTGGTTCTGACATGTGCACCCACTGTCAGCTAGCTGCTCTTATCCCCGCCCTCCTCACAGAGGGGTCCCTCCTCGGCCCTGAGCCCTCCTGAGCCCCCAGCCCAGTGGACACTCCTGACTGGCCTTCGCTCATGGGACCTACTGTCCACTTGGCTTGATACCCCTCCCCCAGGGCTTCCCCAGCTCCTACCCGCCACCCCATTAAACCTGGTCCATTAACCGGTGCCAGTACCCCAGCATCTCTGAAGGGAAGCCCTCTCTAAGCCAGCACCCCAAGCCCACAGGTACCTCGTCATGGCCTGTGCTGCCCCTGCCACTCCCACGTAAGCCCTGTCAGCATGCAACAGCCCCCCTAGGCCAGAGATGCATATCCCCTCTGCCCTGGTCCATCCTGCCCCACCCGGGCTCCCTCCCCAAGGCCTCCTGTGCTCGGCTGACAGCTCACCCCTACCAAGTCTCTGCCCGCCACCAGGCGTGCTTCTGACACACGGACCACATCACGTGCCTGATGGCAGCTGGCGGCATGAAGTCCATGTTCCCTGAAGGCTACTTGAGCTGGCCTTCCGCTGTCCCCACGCCTCTCAACCCAAGACGGACCTTGCTCGGCCTGAGCCGCAGGCAGGCCCCACTTCCCTAGGTGGGCTGCACACTGCCTTCCCAGAGTCCAGCTCACCCCACACGGCAGTTTTGCTCCACTGCTACCCTTAGTCACTCGACTTTGTTCACATGCCAGGCAGGTGTCGCCACATCCCTCCCCTACCTCTTCCGGAGTAGGTGCGGCTCCTCATCCAGGATTCCCTGCCTGCGGGAGCCAAGCGTACAGACACCTGCTCTGGGGAGCATTCCTGGCCTTCGAACCCCAGCAGAGGCAGGAGAGGCAGCTAAGGAATGAACCCCAAGCCCAGTGTGCAGGGCCAGTGTCTGCTCAGGGAATGCAAGGACAAAATCTTGGCTAGACGAATCCTTGACGGAGGCTCCCGGAGACCATCAGGGGCCAGAGCTGTGGGCCAGGCTGAGGTCTGGAAGCTGGGCCGCTGTGGGAGGGGAGGTCAGGGGTGCAAACAGATGAGGACTTGAGCTTGCCCTGCCAGCAAGAGGGACTGGCAGGACCCACTGCTGAGCGTGTGCTCAGGAACATGAGTCCAGGGAGAGAGTGTCCAGAAGAGGGGCTGGGTTCCAATAGGCACAGGGAGGAAGCAGAAAAAATGGCAGAAGGGAGCAGGGCTCAAGGCGGCTGGCAATGGCACAAAGGGGTCACGGGCCCAGTCGAGGTAGGCAGGGCATTTCGACCAATGGAGTTTGGCCTGCTGTCTGCTGTGTCTGCTGCCACCAGGAAGAAGATACGGGGCAGCTTGTGTCTAACCGAGGGGGGGCGGTGAGTGTGAAGAAGCCACAGGAGGGGTGAGGTCAGCCAGGGAGACTGTTTAGGTGACGTGAGGCAGCCTCCAGCTCCCAGAGCTGGCCTGGCGCACTCAGATACGGCCGTGGTGGTCTCCGGTGTAGAACATGCAGATTCACACGAGACCAGGTCAGATCAGGCCCCTCTGTGCCAGATTGGGTGGAAAAAGAAGGGGTAGGGTCTGGAGAGACTGCTGGAAGGCGCCAAAGGCAGCCTCTGTCGTCACATCTGAACATAAGCCAGATTCGGGCATCGTTTCATGCCATAAAGACCTACTGTGTGCATCCTGTCCTGCCTCATCTGAGCAGCTGCTGGCTCTTCAAAGTGGGCAGCTTTAGCT
Source organism: Neotragus moschatus (assembly GCA_006410615.1). NCBI lineage: Eukaryota > Metazoa > Chordata > Mammalia > Artiodactyla > Bovidae > Neotragus > Neotragus moschatus. The sequence goes on from SJYA01002023.1 coordinate 297,724, forward strand.
GGCCCCTGGTCTGTCCTCCTTCCAAAAACTTGCTATTGAGATACACAGTCTCAGGACAATTGCCCCACCCCGTTCACCCAAACAAGTCCTTCCTGGGCCCCCCAACAAATACACAGCCTGTCTTACTGTGTAAGACACCCAGGGACAGGGTGTCGGTGGGCTTCCTCTGGAGCCTTGAGGAGGACTACTTTATTCTTCAATCAAAATGTTTATTTACACGACTGATCAGTAAGTCCATTCGTGCTTTCGGATTAAACGACGCATGGGACTTCCCTGGTGCTCCAGAGGTGAAGACGGCATGCTCCCAGTGCAAGTGGTTCCATCTCCAGTCAGGGAACTGGATCCCACATCCAGCAACTAAGGGTTCCCACACCACAACCAAAGGTCCTTGCACCACAGCTAAGACCCGGCGCAGCCAAATCAATCTATATTTTTTAAAGAAAGATTAAAGGACACAGTCTCAGTATCATCACTGCGCCCACTTTCAAAAAGCACCGTATGGGCAGCACAGGACCCCACGCACTTAGCAGCCTGCAGGTGCCCTGCGCCGCCTGCCCTGCTAACCAGTGCTGCCCTCAGCCTCTGGAGCTGGAGCAGCCTTCAGGACAGGCATGCAACCTGCGCATCCTGACACTCAGGACAGCATCTAGTCCAGAGTGGGTGTGCCATCAGCATAGATCGTGGAAGGAGTGGGAACTCTATGCGGCGTGAGCCGCCCAGGCACCAACTGCCCCAGGACTGGGCAGGAGCGCTGCAGACTCTGGACTCTGGTCAGCATCAGCATCAGTGGGAAGAACTTGAGTGCAGGCAGCAGAATTGAAAGCCCAGGAAACTTGCAGAGGCCTATCTGGGGGAGCAGGTGGAAGAGCAAGGAGGTGAGAGCATAGTGGAGGGTTGAGGTCGGTGTGTCAGCTGTGGACGCAGAGCTCGAGTTTGAACTCTTCTGCATGCAGGGATGAACCACTAGGACCTTCCAGTGAAGAGCCTGGAAGTGGCTTGAGTAAAGGCAGGAAAATCAGCGAGGCCCACAGTGAGGGCCTGGCCTGGGGGGCATGGGGCGTTGGGAGGGGAGGCATTGATGGCAGGCGCTGCAGCTCCCCAGGCAGCCCTTCCCCACCAGGCCCAGACGCTGCGCCCCAGGCATCAGCACGGCCTGGCCCATCTGCCGCCAAAATGTTCTGTATTCCTGAGTTCTGCTTTGTCTCAGGCTTGTCAGGAACTGGGGACCTTGAAGAACTCCCCAGATTCAAACAACGCCCACCACACACACACACACACACACACACACACACACACAGCTGAACCTCTCAACTCTCATCTATGCTACTAAAGAAGGCCTTGTGAAATGAAAGATTTCTTGCCATATTGGTGGGCAAGAAATGTCACAGCCATCAGCTATTTCGGGCCTCCAAATGTGAGTGAGGGCTCCCAAAAGGGAATGCGATGCCTGCGGCCCAGCAGATGCTGCCACCCCCACGGTGACTGCTGAGGAGCCATCTGCGGCTCCTTAAGGTGAACCAGGAATCGAGGATGTGAACAATCCAGAAACAGGGTTTGACCCCAGAGAGCTGAGGGGTTTCCCAGGTGGCCCTAGTGGCAAAGAACCCACCCGCCAATGCAGGAGACATAAGAGACGTGGGTTTGATCCCTGGGTTAGGAAGATCCCCTGGAGGAGGGTATGACAATCCACTCCAGTATTCTTGCCTAGAGAATCCCATGGACAGAGGAGCCTGGTGGGCTACAGTCCAGCTACAGAGCCGGACATGACTGAAGCAACTGAGCGCGCGTGTGCATTATACGTATATAACTGCATCACTTTGGTGTACACCTGAAACTAACACAACATTGTAAATCAACTCTACTTCTATTAGGAAAAAAGAAAAAGATACAGTTGTGCTGGAGTAAGGTGGCCCCTAATCCAATATGACTGGTGTCCTTATAAAAAGGGGACTCTTAGACACGGGCACCTTTTCTGCTGCCAGGTCCCTGCATTAGCATGGATGGTCTCACAGAACTGCTGCAGCCTCCTGATGAAGAGGAACCAGCAGATGCCTGGCTCAGAACCCAATCATCTGTGGCCCTGAGACACCTTCCACTACAATAGGTGGATTCTCCACAGGACAGACAGTGGCGAGGTCGTTGTGAAGCAGGAATCCAGCACGCGGACCACTGTCTGCAACCATGCGGGCCACCCTCTGCACCTGAAGCACAGCACCACCCACAGGACGCCTGTGATGGGGAAGAGGAAGCTGATTGCCCATACCCAGGCCCTGCCCCCCAAGCAGTAAAGACATCTAAAGGTTTCCTCAAAAACAACAGCAAAATATCATACTGGAAGCCCCAACCAGCACAATAGGACAAGGAAAAAAGGTGTGTTTATCTATAGCAACGTGATCATGTACATAGAAAATTCTAAGAAATCTACAAAAAAACCTACTAGAACTAACAAAAGAGTTTGACAAGGTCATGGATACAGGTCAACAATAAAAAATCATAAACTATACATAGCCACAAACATAAAAAATTAAAACTATATGTACATCACAAAACCATAGAATGCATAGAGATTATGGCAGAGGCTCCCTAAGATCACTCTCAGGTTTGTTGATTCATTAGAACTCAGGATTCAGCTATACTCCTGCTCATGGCAATGATTTATTACACAGAAAAGATATGAAACAAAATTCGCACAGAAAAAAAGACTTGGGGCAAAATGTGAAGGAAACCCAGTGCAAGCTCTTAGGAGTCTTCTCCCTGTGGAGTCACGCAGCATGAACTTAATTCTCTGAGCAATGAGTTGGGACAATACGTGTGCAATGTTATCTATGAAAGAAGCATATTAGAAACCCAGTGCCGAAGCTTCTCATATGGGGCTGGTCATATAGGCGCCCTCTGCCCAGCAGCAACCCAAATTCCAGACTCTCAGAAGGAAATCACAAGCTCAGCATAAGCCACATTGTTTGAACCAAGAGTTGAGCACAGCGAGTCATTCTTACGGTTATCAGTTCGGAAAATTATGGGAACTCTCCGAAATCAAATTCCCAGATGACCAAGGCCAAGCAGACCTTTCTGAGGGTGGCAGTCTCAGGTCTGCTGTGTCTCTTCACAGTGATAACAAAACGTGCAATGCACGTCTACTGAAGACTACAAAGCATTTCTGAGATTTTGAAAGATAAATAGAGAGATGTACCAGTTCATGCATCAGACTCAATAGTGATATCAGTTCTTTCCAGATTGATCTAGAAATTCAACACAATTCCAATGAAAATCCTATCAGGCTTTATTGTAGACATTGACAAACACCTTAAGTATATATGGAAACATGAAAGACTTCAAGAAACCTGAACAATTTTGAAAAGGAGCAAGGTTGGAGGACTTGATTTCAAAATTTTCTGTAAAGCTGTAATGATCGAGACAGTATAATAGTGTCCTAAGGGAGACACACATATCAGTGGACAGAATAGAAAGTCCAGAAATATACTACACACATTTCTTTAAATAAATGGTAATAGAACAATTAGATATCGATATTAAAGAGAAAGAACCTCCACCCTTACCTTACAACAGATACAAAAATTAACTTGAAATGGACCATAGACCTAAATATGAAAGCTAAAATTATAAAAACTTCTACATAAAATGTAGACAGATTTCCTAAATAGGACACAAAAAGCACAGACCATTTAAAAAAAATTTTGGTAAACTTAAAAGCTTTTGTTCTTGAAAAGGAAATACAATGACAAGCCACATCTTGCAGAACGTATTTGCAATACATGTATTTGCAAAGGGTTACAGTTGTATCCAGATGTACAAGTGTTGTTGTTCAGTTGATAAGTCCTGTCTGACTCTTTTGCAGCCCAGTGGGCTGTAGTGCACGAGGCTCCCCTGTCCGTGGGATTCTCCAGGCAAGAATACTGGAGCGGGCTGCCATTTCCTTCGCCAGGGGATCTTCCCGACCCAGTCTCCTGCATTGGCAAGCAGTTTCTTTACCTCTGAGCCACCAGGGAATGTCATAATTAGAAGACACTCAACCTAATTTTTAAATGGGCAAGAAATTTTAGGAAGCTCATAAAAGAAGATACATAGGAACTTCACTGGCAGTCCAGTGGTTGACTCTGTGCTTCCACTGCAGAGGGTTCAGGTTAGATCCTTTATCAGGGAACTAAGATCCTGCAAGCCTCTAAGCCAAAAAAAAAGAGAACATTTCCTTAATTGAATAAAAATGAAAATACAATATATCAAGTTTAAAAACTACATATAAAAAAGAAGATATGCAAACGGCCAGTAGGCACATGAACTGTTTTCAAAATCATTAGCCATCAAGGACATGCAATTTAAAACTACAATGAAATACCACTCTACATTCAGTAGAACAGCTAAAATTAAAAGATTTACATTAGCATATTTCCAAAGATGCAGAGCAACTGGAATTCTCATTTACCAGTGGAAAAGTAAAATAGTATAACCACTTTGGAAAACAATCTGGCAGCTTATAACAGATATTTACAGAATGAAAACCACAATCACAGAAAGCTAACCAAACTGATCACATGGACCACAGCCTTGTCTAACTCAATGAAACTATGAGCCATAGGGCCGCCCAAGACGGACAGGTCATGGTGGAAAGTTCTGACAGAATATGGTTCTCTGAAGAAGGAAATGGCAAACCATGTCAGTATTCTTGCCTTGAGAACTTCATGAAGAGTATGAAAAGGCAAAAAAAAAAAAAAAAAGACACAGAAAGATGAACTCCCCAGGTTGGTAGGTGCCCAATATGCTACTGGAGAAGACTGGAGAAATAACTCCAGAAGGAATGAAGAGACGGAGCCAAAGCAAAGACAACGCCCAGATGTGTATGTGACTGGTGATGGAAGTAAAGTCCAATGCTATAAAGAACAATATTGCATAGGAACCTGGAATGTTAGGTCCACGAATCGAGGTAAATTGGAAGTGGTCAAACAGGAGATGGCAAGAGTGAACATTGACATTTTAGGAATCAATGAACTAAAATGGACTGGAATGGGTGAATTTAATTCAGATGACCATTATATCTACTACTGTGGGCAAGAACCCCTTAGAAGAGATGGAGTAGCCCTCACAGTCAACAAAAGAGTCCAAAATGCAGTCCTTGGGTGCAATCTCAAAAATGACAGAATGATCTCTGTTCGTGTCCAAGGCAAACCATTCAATATCACAGTGATCCAAGTCTATGCTTTAACCAGTAAATGAGGAAGAAANCATTATATCTACTACTGTGGGCAAGAACCCCTTAGAAGAGATGGAGTAGCCCTCACAGTCAACAAAAGAGTCCAAAATGCAGTCCTTGGGTGCAATCTCAAAAATGACAGAATGATCTCTGTTCGTGTCCAAGGCAAACCATTCAATATCACAGTGATCCAAGTCTATGCTTTAACCAGTAAATGAGGAAGAAACTGAAGCTGAATGGTTCTTTGATGATCTACAAGACCTTCTAGGACTAACACCAAAAAAAAGATGTTCTTTTCATCATAGGGGACTGGAATGCAAAAGTAGGAAGTCAAGAGATATCTGGAATAACAGGAAAGTTTGGCCTTGGAGTACGAAATGAAGCAGGCAAAGGCTAACAGAGATTGTCAAGAGAACACATTGGTCATAGCAAACACCTTCTTCCAACAACACAAGAGAAGACTCTATACATGGACATCACCAGACGGTCAATAGTGAGATCAGATTGATTATATTCTTTGCAGCCAAAGATAGAGAAGCTCTATACTGTCAGCAAAAACAAGACTGGGAGCTAACTATGGCTCAGATCACGAACTGGTTATTGGCAAATTCAGACTTAAATTGAAGAAAGTAGGGAAAACCACTAGAACATTCAGATATGACCTAAATCAAATCCCTTAGAGTGGAAGTGAGAAGTAGATTCAATGGATTAGATCTGATAGACAGAGTGCCTGAAGAATTATGGACAGAGGTTCGTGACATTGTTCAGGAGGCAGTGATCAAGACCATCCCCAAGAAAAAGAAATGCAAAAAGGCAAAATGGTTGTCTGAGGAGGCCTTACAAATTGCTGAGAAAAAAAAGAGAAGCAAAAGGTAAAGGAGAAAAGGAAAGATATACCCATCTGAATGCAGAGTTCCAAAGAATAGCAAGGAGAGATAAGAAAGCCTTCCTCAGTGATCAATGCAAAGAAATATGCAGAGTACATCATGTGAAATGCTGGGCTGGATAAAGCACAAGCTGGAATCAAGATTGCTGGGGAAAATATCAGTAACCTCAGATATGCAGATGACACCACCCTTATGGCAGAAAGCCAAGAAGAACTAAAGAGCCTCTTGATGAAAGTGAAAGAGGAAGTGAAAAAGCTGACTTAAAGCTCAACATTCAAAAAACAAAGATCATGGCATCTGGCCCCATTACTTCCTGGCAATTAGATGGGCAAACAGTGACAGACGTTATTTTCTTGGGCTCCAAAACCACTGCAGATGGTGACTGTAGCCATGAAATTAAAAGATGCTTGCTCCTTGGAAGAAAAGCCATGACAAAGCTAGACAGAATATTAAAAAGCAGAGACATTACTTTGCTGACAAAGGTCCGTCTAGTCAAAACTATAGTTTTTTTCAGTGAAGAATTGAAGCGAAGTGAAGTCACTCAGTCGTGTCCGACTCTTTGTGACCCTATGGACTGTAGCCTACCAGGTTCCTCTGTCCATGGGATTCTCTAAGCAAGAATAATGGAGTGGGTTGCCATTTCCTTCTCCAGGGGATCTTCCCAAGCCAGGGATTGAACCCAGGTCTTTGCACTGCGGGCAGACACTTTAACCTCTGAGCCACCAGGGAACCCTGGTGGATGTGAGAGATGGACTATAAAGAAAGCTNGTCCATGGGATTCTCTAAGCAAGAATAATGGAGTGGGTTGCCATTTCCTTCTCCAGGGGATCTTCCCAAGCCAGGGATTGAACCCAGGTCTTTGCACTGCGGGCAGACACTTTAACCTCTGAGCCACCAGGGAACCCTGGTGGATGTGAGAGATGGACTATAAAGAAAGCTGAGTGCCAAAGAATTGATGCTTTTGAACTGTGGTGTTGGAGAAGACTCTTGAGAGTCCCTTGGACTACAAGGAGATCAAACCAGTCTATCCTAAAGGAAATCAGTCCTGAATATTCATTGGAAGGACTGACTGATGCTAAAGCTAAAGCTCCAATACTTTGGCCACCTGATGTGAAGAACTGAGTCATCTGAAAAGACCCTTGATGCTGGGAAAGATTGAAGGTAGGAGGAGAAGGGGATGACAGAGGATGAGATGGTTGGATGGCATCACTGACTCGACGGACATGAGTTTGAGTAAACTCTGGGAGCTGGTGATGGACAGGGAAGCCCGGCGTGCTGCAGTCTATGGGGGTCGCAAAGAGTCATACACAACTGAGCGACTGAACTGAACTGAATTGTATGATCTAACAGCTCTATTCCTATATTTTTATCCAAAGATTTATATACTATACAAATGTCCATAGAAGCTTTATTCATAATAACAACAACAAAAATGACTAAAATGTCCAGGGACAGGTAAAGGAAGACACTCATTGTGATAGTTATATAACAGAATACTACTCAGCCATAAAAAGGAACAAACTAGTAATGCAGACACCCGCAAGGATGTCTTTCAAAAACGTCAGGCTGAACGAAAGAAACTAGACACAAAGGAACATACACTGTCTGATTACTCCTCCAGAGAAGACTAACCAGTGAGGACCAGGGATGGGAAGTAAGGATTATAGGGAAAAACACAGGGAAATTCTGGAGGTAACAGAAAAATTCTATACCTCATTGTAGTAGTGATCACATGGTATACACGTTTTTCAAAACTCATCAAACTGTTTGCTTAAAATGGGTACATTTTATTGTGTGAGAATTGCACCTCAATAGTTTGTTTGTTTGTTTGTTTCCAATGAATGTGGGCAAAAGGTTAACAAACCATTTCCTCTTCTGCTTGAGAATTTGACCTTTGCTTAACTGTCTAGCTATGTCCCCTGATAACCAGATACAGGTAGAGTGTTAATGACTTAACTAGGGACACTGCTTATGGTAACAATCACCCCTATTGGAAGCTGTGTGTGAACAGGGAGAAACTAGAAATGAACCATGAATGCCTGAGAGAAGCCATAACCCTGAGCTTCCTGGAGGAAAGTGACTCCTGAAGCAGAGCATGTCCCTTGTGGAGACTCTGGAAGTTAGGTCTATGCAACTATTGCAAGACATATGGCTCCTGTGAAGCAAAGGATTTGGAAGCCTTGCCCAGCGCGGATCTCATCCCCTTGTGTGTGGGCTAGCACCTAAGATCCAAACACGTAGTCTTGATGGCTATATAAACTGCTCCATGGGAACCTCCCTGGTGGTACAGAGACTAAGACTCCATGCTCCCAGTTCAGGGGGCCCAGGTTTGATCCCTGGTCAGGAAACTAGATCCCACATGCAGCAATTAAGGGTTCCCCTGCCTCAAGTAAGAGTCGGGCAAGACTGAGCGACTTCACTTTCACTTTTCACTTTCATGCATTGGAGAAGGAAATGGCAACCCACTCCAGTGTTCTTGTCTGGAGAATCCCAGGGACAGAGGAGCCTAGTGGGCTTCCGTCTATGGGGTCGCACAGAGTCGGACACGACTGAAGCGACTCAGCAGCAGCAGCAGCAGCAGCTGCCTCAACTAAAGATCCCGTGTGCCGCAACTGAGACCTGGTGCAGACAAATAAATAAACAAATAAATACTTTTTAAAAAGATCACTCCGTAATTGCTTTAGAAAAAGATGATGTAGCCCCACTGCTGGCCATCTGTGTTCCCTGCATGTCTGAACAGATGTTTGCAAGGGTGGTCTTTGGTCGTCTTGAAGGTGGGACTGGATATTTAATAGACTAAGAAGACCCCCTGATGGACATGGGAATGTGTATCTCACAAATGCCATGAAACATGATGACACCTTTACCTTGTAAATTATCAAGGGATTGCAAATCTAGTCCTAAAGCAGTGCCAGGCACAGAGTAAGCACTCAATAGACATTTGTTGACTTGTTGAATGAAATCAAGATTGCAATGAGATATCAGTTAATATAAACTGGAAAACAATCAAGAAGTCTGACAATATTGAGTTCTAGAGAAGATAAAAAGCAACTGGATCACTTCACACTTTGCTGGTAAGTAAGTAAAACAGCAAATCAATTTGACATTATCTTGTGAAGTTGGAAACTTTCATTTATACAACCCAGAATTCTACTCCTAGATATGTCCAAGATAAATTTCTGCACATGTACACCTGAGGACATGTATAAAATAGTTCACGGTGTCTGTTCATGGTAGCAAACCAAACATCCACAGGCAAGATTATGGATGTATAAACTATTGTACGTATCAAACTGAAAGAATGACAGCTACATGGAACAATATTATAACAAATTGTTCTGTGACCACAAAGTAACTAAATTCAAAATTAACAATAATTAAAAGTACATTTGAAACTAAAATATTCTTTGTTGACTGCTCATTGAAGATGTAGAGTTTCTCACAGGGACATTTCCCAGTTTGGGAAGAACAAATGTGGTGCTGGACTGCCAGCACAGCCCAGGAGGGCTCAGTGTGGTACTGACACCACACTGTCCATGTGACAGCTGAGGAAACCAACATACGTACTTTCAAAGGTACAGCCCTCCCCACCACCCACAACCCAAGATAAATAAAGGCCATGCTTTCTGAGAGGCCTCAGGGCCCTGAGTGGTCTGCCCCTGGTGACCACCCAGCACCCCCCAGTTCCTCCTCTGCACACCTCAGCTGCACCAAACTACCTGGACTCTGGGCCTCTGCACCTTCCCCTTCCTGTCCCCAGCCAACAGCCCACTAACCTGGCTCCTTCTGAGAGATGAGATCTTCAGAAGTCATTCCTCTGGGATGAGCCCCTGAAGCCCCACCAGGGCCAGATGGCCTTTGCCTCAGTGTCCCCAGTGAAGCCCTCGCCTGTCGTGTGCTCTCTGTCTGCCTGTTGGCCTGTGTGCCCCACTTACTGTAATTTTCCATAATGTATGTGGTGCCACCACAGTCACCTGATGCCCAGCAGGGTACATGGCACACAGCTCAATAAGTCTCGTCCTTGTTGGATTGCCTTATGCATCAGAGAGCACACAGTGCTCTCTGGGTCCAGTGTGGAGGTGTGGTGGCAATGGAAGGGCTCCCTCAAGGTGCAGGTGACACCCATAGAAAAAGGATTAGTCCTCCCACTGGTGATTCTCTCAAGCGGCCTGGGAGAGTGTCCCGGCCACCCGGAGGAGCACTCCATCCCAGAGATGGCGGGAGGCAGCAGTCAGGATGCTGAGTGCCAGTTCACAGGCCGTGGCTTCCAGGGGCTCGGGAATCACCAGAGTCCAGCAGCAGCCCCGCCATGTCCAACCAGCACAGGAAACGCCACAAGGCTTCTGAGGAAAATGGGACTAGAAGCACAGTATGCAGAAATGTCACCAACAATACACTCAAAAAGTCTTAACGTGATAAAAATGACAGCACAGGTTTGCTTATGTTATGTGGTTAAGAAATACAGGAATACTACAATAAATGTGGGATTTACCTTGAAGAAGACATGAAGCTAGTTTACAGAAGTGGGTGGGGGAAAGGTTGTGGCTTGTGGGTTATTGTGAAGTGTCTGAAATCGGATGGGAAATTGTAACACAGATGTAGGGGTATGGCTCAGCACAGTGCTGACTGGTGAACTGAAGCAGTTGGCAGATGTCTGAGGTGTGTGTCTTGCACGTCTCTAGGTGGTTGTGGTCCATTCAGCTGGGTACAATTTTTACTTTCTATTTTCACCTATTTCTCATAAACAAAATTGCACATAAACAAAGGAAGTTTGAGACTTCCTGGGAGGTCCAGTGGTGAAGACTCCATGCATCTACTGCAGAGGGCATGGGTTCGATCCCTGGTCAGGGAACTTAGATCCCGCGTGCCACACAGTGCAGCCAAAAAGAGAGAAAAATAAATCTGCCTGTGTCCAAATTGTTCCCAAATATATCAATCATGTTGAAACAAATTCACATTTTCAAAACAAGCATTTTAGCAAAACTGTATTTTTTTAGGATTCCCTCCTATAACCAGATTTTTTCAGTAACACCACAAACTAAGAGATCCAGCTGAACCAAGGGTACTCACCCAATGGACGGAGAAGCCCTGGTGGGCTGTGATCCATAGGGTTGCAAAAAAGTCTGACATGACTTAGAGACTAAATAACAACAACTACTACATCATAAAATTGTATAATGAAATTCCTCAGGCTGTGGCTCAAGGACCCACACAGGCTGAAGAGGGTCCTGGGATCAGAGTCTCCCACCTGAGGGATGTCGGCCAGAAGCGCTGTGGTGGAAGATGCTGGGGAGAGAAGGTTGGAGCAGGGAGGATGAACACCGATCAGCCTAAGTAGGTGTCTGTCACCACCACCAAGCAAATGAGCCTAGCTCTAGAAAGGGGCTCAGGTCACAAACCCGGGACTCCACTGAAGATTCTGAGGAAACTGGTTTGGGAAAGTCTTTACTTCTGGTCCACTGCAGAAGGGAAGAGAGAAGAGACATGTTCCTAGGACCAGGCAGTAAGTGTAAATGTTAGTCACTCAGACTCAGTCCTGCCCAACTCTTTGTGGCCCAATGGACTGGAGCCCACCAGGCTCCTCCGTCCTCAGTCCATGAGATTTTCCAGGCAAGGATACTGGATCAGGCAGTAAGGGCTGGCCAAAAAAATCATAGGAAGAAGTAGGGGCAAGTGTGCCACCCAGATCCAGCCAGAGCCCAGGTGATGGTGAACAAGCTGACCTCTGGCCCAGAGCCGCACCCAGGGCTCACTTGCAGGCATGGGAGCTAGGGAGACCTCCAGGCCAAGGGCAAGGAGGCCTGAGTGGCAGATGACAGGGATGGCCAATGCCCCTGGGTTGGGCTCTAATCCTGTGTCAATCCCACTATCTGACCCTCAGCTTGGTGACCTTATCAGAGCAGCCTGGTGTGTGCTTGCCAGCCTCAAGTTGCTTCCCTTACAGCAGCTATTCCTCTGTGAGCCCTGAGGGTAGGCAAATGAAGACCCCAAGTGTCCAAAGTCTGTCACCGCAACCAGATGTCGAGCCCTACATGCAGGCCCTGACCTCATCTCTGGGTCATCTGACTTTTAAGATAAACTCACTTCCCAGAGGTGACAGCCCTGCCTGCCATGACCTCATGGTGTCTCTCCCAGCCAGGCAGCTAAAGGCGAATGAAGATTTAAACACTGCTCTCCAGATTCAGGCCTAAAACCAGGCGGCCCTGTTCCCTGTCACTTCCCTCCATGCTCACAGAGACTCCTGATGAAAGGCCCCCGATGGTTCTACTTAGATTGGAGTGAGCTGAGGGCTGGGAGTGGATCCGCCCTCAGCTGCAGGGCTGGCCAGGGCCTGTCGCAGAGGCACCCGGAGCAGGGATGGACATGGCTCACAGGAGCTGTGCAAGGGCTGGGGAGGCATGCGGCAAGCAGAAGTTGGTGTGTGCGAGAAGGTGCAGGCAGGCGGGGACGTCTGGACTTTACCCAGAGACTGAGGAGCGAGGGAGGCAGCAGGGCCAGCTAGGGCCCGTGAACTTGCTCTGCAGGGCTCACTTAGAGCCCTGGAAGCCCTGGAAGTGGACCCGAGGACCAAGGGTCCTGCAACCCCAGCCCCAGGTCATATAATCATGTGAACTGTCTATTAAGCTCCTTCTTCCATTCAAAACCCTCTGAGCCTCAGCATCTCACCAGGTGTAAGATCCAAAGTCCCTGTGTTCCCCTCGACACCTTGCCTCTGTCTCTACGTGGCCATCTCTGTCTTCTGGGCTCGTTCCCCTTCCACCTTGCAGGCCTGCTGGCTGGTCTTCAAAAGTGCACCACAGCTGCTCACATGCCCAGGGCCTTTGCACTGGCTGTCCCTCCATCAGGAAGGTTTTGTCCTCAACACCCTCACTTCCTGTCCCACACCGGCCTCCAGTCTCCTCCCAAGAGCTGCCTGTCAGAGAGGCCTCTGACCTCTCTGCATTGCAGGCCTCATCTCCACCTGCTCAGCCTTCCCCACATGACTCCTCCTTCTGCCCTGCATCACCACCACCCTCACCTCCTTTTCTCAGTCAGCGGCCCACGCGCCTGCCAGCAGGCAGCAGGCTTCTGCTGGGTTCCCTGCAGCGGTGAGAGATGGTGGCGATGCCAGCAGTGGAGCAGATAACCAAATGCATGGTCCTGACAGAAGCATTATGAGATGGCGTCATGAGCCGGCTGACGGGGGGCTGAAGCTTCAGCAGGCCACATGTCCACAGTCACCCCTTACCCTTACTGGCAGGCGGTCCTTGGCTAGGGTCCCCCACCTCCACGCCCCTCTGTCTCCCCTCCCAGGCTCTGAGAGTGCCCGCCAGTCAAGAAACAGGGCCAGGGAGCCTGGGGTTCCCCCTCCCCCTCCAGCTTCAGGCCTGCCCTGCCCTGGGCAGCTCCTGGCCATGGAAATGGAGCCAGAGAGAGCAGAGGTTCTTTGCTTGCTCCCTGCTGTCCCCACAACATGCCTGGCACCTGGCAGGCTGTCAAGATCTCTGGGCTGATGAGAAAATGCATTTAGCTCTTCCCCTGTGTCAGACACAGCTCTTGCTGTATTACACACAACACCTCATTCGGGTCTCATACAGGATGGGGAGGAGGTAGCACAGCACCCATCATGACAGATGAAGGGATAGAGGCACCAAGATGGGGGCCGCTAGGGCCACGCGGCCACGCCGAGACCTGACGCGCAATCACTCTGATGCTGCTGACGGCAGGACCTGAGGTAGGCTCCCACGCTGGGGTCTGCAGTAGGAGCAGACATCAACCAAGGGTCAGGGTGAGCAGTGACACAGGTCTGAGCTGAGGCTTTTGGAGTCCGAGGGCCTGAACCCTAGCCACACACATCCCCAGCAGCCCGGCCCCCAGCCCCTCCCCTCTGTAACGCTGCCTCGCCCTCCTCCTCCTGGCTGCCCTCAGATGATGCTTTGTAAAAGGCAGAGAGGGCCCTACAGGAGATGCTGCCGGGCTCCAGGGCCTGACAGGGCTCTCCTGCCCCTGTCCTGGCCTTGAACTCCCCTCTTTACAAGAGGTGACAGGGTGACCCCCATTGGTGACCAAAGTTTCATTCCCAGAACACTCTGCCTCTAACTAGTACCTGGAGAGGCTTTCCTCTGAGGCTCTCTCCCCAACTCTGGCTGGCAGGACCCCAGGCTGGTGCGCAGGGTCCCCTGCTCCTCCCAGGCCACTGCCTCCCCAAGCCTCTAGACACAAGGAGGGGCAGCTGTTCCCTCATAAACCCAGAAGCTTGTCCTCAGACACTCAGCTAGCACCTGGCCTGCTTCTACCACTAGCCAACGTGCCTTCTCCAGCTCTGTGGTGGGAATTCTTTGAGAAAAGAGGAAAAAAGTTTGTGTGTTTCTTGAGCACCTATTGTGTTCTGGGGCCTGTCCTGCGCTCAGGGGTGCAGAGCAGTATGTGCTGTGACCCTCGTCCTCCCACAACAGTACCTGTCTTCCCTAAGAGGAGCCTGCATCCAACAGAGGGTCAGAAAGACATCTTGGCAGCTGTGCAGAGAGGCTGAGGCTGGAGGCAGGAAGAGCAGGCCAGAGACTAGGCAGCCTGCCCCAAATCCCAACCTTGACAGCTGGGAAAAGGCAGGAAGCATGGGCTGGTCGTGGGGACCTGGGAAGCCCAGGTGCTTGGAGGGTGGTGCCTCGGTACCTCGCCCAGAGGAGGAGGTATCTGTACCATCTGCCTGGGGTGGGGGGTGTTAAGACTGTCAGCAGTACTGGAGGGTGCTGGTAGTCAGGAGCCAGCTGACCCTGTGGGGCACAGACTGGGCATATCCCTCCCAGGAGCTCCCCATCAGCACCAGGATGTGACTTCAAGCTCGCAGATCCTGTGGTTAAATAGGACTGAAATGATCACGTGGCCAGTATTGCTTGATGTGCGCTGGCCACATGTGACTGACCCCTCCCCACAAGGGGTATGGGAAGTGAAGGGGGTGCAGACAGAGGGCTCCAGGTTAAATAAAGGCCCCTGTTCTTCAACCATTTTCTTGAGAAGATGGCTTTAAAAGGAAGCTTGTTAAACCTACAAAGCATCCTCAGCCAAGACGGGAGCAAAGATCCCTGAGGGCCTCGCCAAGCTGGCACGCAGAGCAGAATCTAATGAGGTAAATCTGAAAGGGGACAAACTGTGCAAAAGCCAGTGGCCCAACACCAGAGAGTGTCTGACTCAGCATAAGTGAATGGGAAAACACTGAAGTTTTGTGTGCAGAGAATTCCTGCTGAGCCTGAGGGGAGTGCGAGTCCCTGCGGTACTTCTATCCTGTGCTCTCTACAGGCTTGTGCTGCTCTTTGAGGCACAGGAGGCCTAAAGCCTGTTGCCTTTCTGACTTACTGATTCCTGGGTGACCTCACCCATTCCTGTGGCTTCAACTGCCACGTCTAAAAGCTGATGAACCCCAAATGATATCTTTCTAGCATACACAGCAGGCTCTCCCGTGGGACCGGAGCAGGAAGCTTTGCATTCTTGAATGAACTCCTTGGAGGCTTCAAAGGCACCCACTCTCAGCAGCACTTCCAAACCTGATTCGGGGTCTTTGCTCTAAACCTGGTCTCGTTCCTTCTGGGTTGGTGTCACCAGCGGCCCTAGCACACATACTAGCAACTGTGGCGCTGTCCCTGTTCACACCCATGCTGGATACCAGTCCACCCAGTACCCACCAAAATTTTCTCAACCCCATTCACTTCGCTCCTTGGCACCACCCATGTTCAAGCCACCTGCGTTACTTGCTTGGGTAACTGGCAACCTCCTTACTGTGTTCGACTCAGCGGCTTTCTCTCCAGTCCATTCCCACACTCCCTTCTTAAAGCCCTTCAAGCTTTCACAAGGCCCTTAGGATGAAGATCAACAGCCCCACGGCCACCAGGCCTGATCACAGTCTGGGCCCTCTGTCCTCCACACACACAGCAGCTCCTCTCCTCCGGCCCATCACTTCAGCCAGCCTCTTTCGGTCCCTTCTGTGGAGCACACCGACCCAGGGCCTCTGCATGGGCTGTCATGCCTGCTAGAAAGTTCTTTTCCCACCAGAGACTTCCTTTGTATCATTTCAATCATCACTTCCTCCGGGAAGGCTGCCCTTAGCTGACTGGGTCTAACCCACCCACCACACCTTCTCCGGGCACCACACATTCATCACAGCAATAATTTGACATTTATGTGTGATTGTTCGATTCACAGCTGCTCTTCTCTGTACTCAATATGACCAATAAGGTGGGAATAATGCCTGATTACGACACTGAACCCCTAATTTCTAGCACAATGCCCTCCATACAGTTGATGCTATATATACACACACATATATATATAAAGAAAGCAGTACTGGTACAAAGGGAAATACAGATGGTGTATCAGAGTTCTTACATATTAAGAGATTTATTTTAAGGAACTGGCTCACACAATTGGAAATAGCAAGTCCGAAGTCTGCAGAGCAGACCAGCAGACGGGAAACTCAGACAATTTCTAAAACAGTGCTGAGGCACAACTACTTCTTCCCTGGAAAAACCTCAGTTTTCTCTTCTTAAGGCTTTCGAATGATTGCTTTGATTGGTTAACCCTAGATAAAGCCCATGCACATGATTGAGGATAATCTAGTTTACTTTAAAGTCAATTTTCATAGCAATGACTAGGCTAGTGTTTGACCATATTCCTAGGCAGCACCATAGCCCAGCCAAGCTGACCCAGAAAATGTAACCATCACAGACAGCAAAAAAAGCATCAACCCAAGGAGAGGCCAACAGTGAGATAATACTGGAGGTGGAAGAGGCTTGGACCATGATAAGCTTATTTTCACATGCTGGAGGAAATCCCAGCAGAGATGTTCTATTAAGAGCAGAACATGCCGAGAGGAGATCTCCTCTGAAGAAAGCTCAGCCTTGGTCCCCAGGTCCAGAGTGATTCAGCCAGGATTACAGTCTGGAGTGTTGGAGGAGGGTGGGGGTAGGCCTCCCATTGTGAGGTCCAGGTAGAATGCTCAGCTCAGACTGACCCCAGTCCTGGCTGATCTTCGACTGCGTCCTCACCCCCACTTTCCTGTCAAGCGTGAGCACTCTGGCTTATACCAAGATGCCACCACCTCCTCCTGTTCAAGAGCAGACACTCACAGAACCAGTGGAGGTCACAAGGACATGGCCTCACTCCTGCCCAGGTCAGACCTGCAAATTTCTCAGTAGATGACTCTAAAATGGGGAAGTGCTATAAGGACTCAGAAATATGCGTTCTTAGAAACTGATGAGGAATGCAGTCTTGGGTTCTTGAAGAATAATAAGAAAAGTCAAGAATCCGGAGAAGAGCGGGCACAGGAGGGGCACCACAGGGGAAACTGGAGTAGGGAAGCTGAGTCAACAGAAACGTAAACCAAGCTTCAGGGAGCCGAGTACTTGGACATGGGAGCCCCTGGGCCAGCTGCCAGAGAAAGGGTCTGAGCACCTGGGGCTAGAAGAAAGCATAGCCTAATGTCCAGGTGTCCAAGATAGAATTTCACCTGGAGGAGGCTGACAACTAAATCCAAGATCCCCAGGAAAGGGCATCCTCTCCAGGAAGGAAGATGACGCGTTTTCATTCAACAAATGTTCACTGGTCATCTACTTTCACGACACCCAGCCCTTTGCTAGATGCTGGCAAGTCACACAGTCCTCGCCCTCGATGTGAAGTGAGTGAAACAGGCTAAACAGCTAACTGCATAGGCCCAGGCAAGTGCTGTGACAAAGGACACATCCGTGGGGACAGCCTAGAGGGCGGGATTGGGAAACTCCACAGAGGAGGCACCTTGAGAGGAAAGCTAGCTGGACAGGGAAGGGGTGGAACATTCGAGGCTGCAGGGGGCCGGTGCACAGGCCTGGAGGCATGGAGAGCTGAGCCTGTTAGAGCAGAGAAAGCATGGAGGAGGTGCAGCCTCTGACCTCACAATACCCAGGCCCACTGGGCCAGCCTTGCGACTTGCAAACTCTGGTGCCCTCCTCCAGCCCGGGCGAGGCCCGAGGCCCTGGGCAGCCTCCAGGTGCAGCGTCCTCCTGAGGGCCGCACCCTTCCCGCTGCCCTGGGGCATGTCTCTACTCACCAATTATGAGGGGCTTCGGCATCAGATCGAGAGGCTGGTGCGGGAAAATGAGGAATTGAAGAAGCTGGTGCGGCTCATTCGGGAGAATTACGAGCTCAAGTCAGCGATCAAGACACAGGCGGGCGGCCTGGGCATCAGCGGGTTCAGCAGTGGGCTCAGTGAGGCGGCGGCCAGTGCTTCTCCACAGCAGGGTAACTGCAAGAGGCTGAGTTCAAGAAAAGCAGGGAGGGAAGGGTGAGACCGCAACCACAAGGGAGGGAGTCTGTGTGTTCAGGTCTGGCGAGAAGGGCGTAGACAGCAACAAACACGGGGTCAGCAGGCCCCCTGATTGGGGGGCATGAGGACACAGGACAGTCAAGATAAAAGGACAAAACAAGGTGCCAGCCCCATTCACCTGACAGCAGGAACCCTTGCCCAAACCCTCCCCTCAGGTGAACTTGCAAGCAGATCCATAGACTGAATTTACCAGCCCTGAAACCCAAACATGCTGCCCCACTGGACCCGCCATAGCACCCACCCTCAGCTTCTCGACCCCGTCCCTCCACCCTCCCCTCCGTCCCTCCCTCAGCACCCCGGGCCTCTCCTCTGTTCCTCTCCACTCAGAGGTGACCAGAAGGCAACTAGCCACCTGAGTCCAAAAGCCAAGCAGAGAAACCAGAACTGAGACTTGAGGTTGGAAATCACTAATGCGTGACACCCCTGGGGCTGGAGAGGATGTTGAGAGTGGGGTGAGACAGAAAAACTGGCAAAGAAATTAGAGGTATTTGCAGAAAAGCAGTTAAAGTGATGACCTTCAGGGCTAAGCCTGGAGCTTAGGGACTGGGCCAGAAGGGTGTTCAGAGGCCAAGAAGCCAGAGAGGCTTCACAGTTGACTGTGGGGATGGCAAAAAGGGATGCACCAGAAGAAGAGAAAGCTGTGGGCACAGAATGGCTGGTATTGAAGCAATCAGAGAGAACTTCCCAGGGCGTGGCAATAGGCTGTCAGAGCATGCTGGTGAGGAGCTGACAAAACGCCTTCGCATTTGTTATATCCACATCCTCTCCCTGTCTACAACGTCCTTCCTATCCTGGAGAAGGCTGTGTGTCTCCTTCCCAGGTGCACTTCTGCACCCACACTTGGCGCCCACGCACCCCTGTGGAGACCCTTACTCCATCAAAGGCCCTGCTCCTTGCCATCCTGCTGCCCCCACCTCCACTCCACTCATCAACAGGTGTGAGGCCAGCCCCCTTCACTGAGAGAGGACTCTGGTCTTTCAGTCTCTACCACTTAAGGCTCTATAGCTCTGCAGTGGACCTTGACACTCCGCTGTTCTAGAAAGGTGGCTTCCTAGGTGCCTCATCCTTCTCAAACTCTGCGTGCCACTTGATTTTTTGGCCATGCAAGGTATGTGGGGTCTTAGCTCCCTGACCAAGGATCGAAATCGAACTCATGTCCCCAGCACTGGAAGGCAAAGTCTTAACCACTGGACTGCCAGGGAAGTTGCTGCATGGCACTTGGGACTGATAACCCTCCTCTTTCTGAGTTCTAAGAACACCTTCAGCTGGGTCATCCTCTCCCATCTCAGCTCCTAGTCTGGTTCAGGCCCTGCCCTCCAGCCAGCCTGCCCACCTGGGCTTTTCTCTCCACTAGAAGTGGTAATCTGGAGAAGGCAATGGCAACCCACTCCAGTGTTCTTGCCTGGAGAAACCCAGGGACAGGGGAGCCTGGTGGGCTGCCATCTATGGGGTCGCACAAAGTCGGACACGACTGAAGCAACTTAGCAGCAGCAGCAGCAGCAGAAGTGGTAATCAGGCCAAGGAGTCCCTGGAACTCAGCTCACTCTAAACTAGGCATGCTTCTGATTAAGAACTTGACATTTTGACCTGAGGCTATTCCCCTCAGGTCTGGGCTCCTTCCCCTACAGTCCAGTTTCAGTTGGAAGCTGCCTCCCCCTGCTTTCTGCCCACTGGGTTTCCCACCTCCCAGCCTGGCTGTGGTCTGGAACTGGGCTTCACAGTCCTCCCTTACTAGTCACAAGCACAAAGTTCTCTCTCTTCTGAAAGGGTCTACTCTCATGATTCTTAGACAACAGACAGAGCAACAAAAATGATATGCTTGGGGAGAACAATATTTAAGGAAATGTTACACTTCAATAGAATGGGAAAGACTAGAGATCTCTTCAAGAAAATTAGAAATACCAAGGGAACATTTCATGCAAAGATGGCCACAATAAAGGACAGAAACAGTATGGACCTAACAGAAGCAGAAGATATTAAGAAGAGGTGGCAAGAATACACAGAAGAACCATACAAAAAAAGATCCTCATGACCCAGATAATCACGATGGTGTGATCACTCACCTAGAGCCAGACATCCTGGAATGTGAAGTCAAGTGGGCCTTAGGAAGCATATCTATGAACAAAGCTAGTGGAGGTGATGGGATTTCAGTGGAGCTATCTCAAATCCTGAAAGATGATGCTGTGAAAGTGCTGTACTCAATATGCCAGCAAATTTGGAAAACTCAGTAGTGGCCACAGGACTGGAAAAGTCCTGCCTTTCATTCCAGTCCCAAAGAAAGGCAATGCCAAAGAATGCTCAAACTACCGCACAATTGCACTTATCTCACATGCTAGTANTGGACCTAACAGAAGCAGAAGATATTAAGAAGAGGTGGCAAGAATACACAGAAGAACCATACAAAAAAAGATCCTCATGACCCAGATAATCACGATGGTGTGATCACTCACCTAGAGCCAGACATCCTGGAATGTGAAGTCAAGTGGGCCTTAGGAAGCATATCTATGAACAAAGCTAGTGGAGGTGATGGGATTTCAGTGGAGCTATCTCAAATCCTGAAAGATGATGCTGTGAAAGTGCTGTACTCAATATGCCAGCAAATTTGGAAAACTCAGTAGTGGCCACAGGACTGGAAAAGTCCTGCCTTTCATTCCAGTCCCAAAGAAAGGCAATGCCAAAGAATGCTCAAACTACCGCACAATTGCACTTATCTCACATGCTAGTAATGCTCAAAATTCTCCAAGCCAGACTTCAACAGTATGTGAACCATGAACTTCCAGATGTTCAAGCTGATTTCAGAAAAGGTAGAGGAACCAGAGATCAAATTGCCAACATGCATTGGATTATCAAAAAAGCAAGAAAGTTCCAAAAAACATCTACTTCTGCTTTATTGACTATGCCAAAGCCTTTGACTGTGTGGATCACAACAAACTGTGGAAAATTCTGAAAGAGATGGAAATACCAGACCACAGGACCTGCCTCCTGAGAAATCTGTATGCAGGTCAAGAAGCAACAGTTAGAACTGGATATGGAACAACAGACTGGTTCCAAATTGGGAAAGGAATATATCAAGGCTGTGTATTGTCACTCTGCTTATTTAATTTATATACTGGGTGTTCGTTGGAAGGACTGATGTTGAAGCTGAAACTCCAATACTTTTGGCCACCTGACGCAAAGAACTGACTCATTGGAAAAGACCCGGATGCTGGGAAAGATTGAGGACAGGAGGAAAAGGGGATGACAGAGGATGAGATGGTTGGATGGCATCAACCCAAACATGGGTTTGGGTGGACTCCAGAAGCTGGGTGATGGACAGGGAGGCCTGGTGTGCTGCGGTTCATGGGGTCGCAAAGAGTCTGACATGACTGAGTGACTGAGCCGAACTGAACTGAACAGAGTACATCATGAGAAATACTGGACTGGATGAAGCACAAACTAGAATCAAGATTGTCTGGAGAAATATCAATAACCTCAAATATACAGATGACACCACCCTTATGGCAGAAAGCAAAGAATAACTGAAGAGCCTCTTGATGAAAGTTAAAGAGGAAAATAAAAAAGTTGGTTTAAAATTCAACATTCAGAAAACTAAGATCATGGCATCTGGTCCCATCACTTCATGGCAAATGGATGGAGAAACAATGGAAACAGAGACAGACTTTATTTTCTTGGGCTCCAAAATCACTGCAGATGGTGACTGCAGCCATGAAATTAAAAGACCCTTGCTCCTTGAAAGAAAAGTTATGACCAACCTAGATAGCATACTAAAAAGCAGAGACACTACTTTCCCATCAAAGGTCCGTCTAGTCAAAGCTATGATTTTTTCAGTAATCACGTTCACATATGGATGTGAGTTGGACCATAAAGAAAGCTGAGCATGGAAGAATTGATGCTTTTGAACAGTGATGTTGGAAAAGACTCTTGATAGTCCCTTAGACTGTAAGATCCAACCGGTCAATCCTAAAGGAAATCAGTCCTAAATATTCATTGAAAGGACTGATGCTGAAGCTGAAGCTCCAATGCTTTGGCCCCCTAATGTGAAGAACTGACTCATTTGAAAAGACCCTGATACTGGGAAAGATTGAAGGCAGGAGGAGAAGGGGACGACAGAGGATGAGATAGTTGGATGGCATCACTGACTCAATGGACATGAGTTTCAGTAAGCTCCTAGAGTTGGTGATGGACAAGGAAGCCTGGCATGCTGCAGTCCCTGGGGGAGTCACAAAGAGTCAGACATGACTGAGCGACTGAACTGAATACTTAAAGAAATTAGACTGTGATTCCCAACTCCCAAGCTAACCAAGCAAGCCTTCTCCTTTTAGGTTTGGTTCTTGAGAGAATTCTCGGACCACTTCTGCTCTCCCACTCTGAAGGGTCAAGCTTGGAAGGTTAGGAAAAGATTTCTGGTGACAAGCCCAGACAGCCGGCCCTGAAAGGGGAAAGGGACATTTCAGGGGGAAGAAAAGTCTGTGCAAAGGCCTGAGCCAAAGGTTTTCAGGAGTGAGAAATAGATTGTGTGGTTAAAGCTTGTGGTGTGCATGGTGTTTTGTGTGTGGGTGTGGATATGGAATGGGGGGTGTGTGTGAGCATGTGAACGTCATGTTAGTGTGTATGACCCATGAGTGTATAATGTGATGTGTGTGTGGAGTGTGTGGTATAGGTGGGTAAGGGACTAATGTGTAACATGTATGCCTTGGGTGTGTGTGTTGTACAGTATGAAAAAAGGTGTGTGTGTGTGAATGTGTGAGTGTCGTATGTGTGGCATATGTGTGGTGTATGTGTCTTGTGAGTTGCTATGTGTATACTATGTGGATAATCATATACTTTGATAGAATAGAATAGTGTGTGCAAGTATGTTTGTGAATGTGTATTTTAGTGTGGGACATGTATGAGTGTGTGGTGTGTGGGTATTAGAGTATGTTTATGCTATGTGTACTAGTGTGAGGTGTGTGTGTACTGTTTGCATTTGTGAGTGTACTTGAGGGCACTGGGGTCAGTGAGAGGTGCTGATGCAGTTAGAGGCCAGCAGGGCTCAGATGCTGAGGACTGCAAAGGACATACTGAGGAGCTTGGACTTGCTCCGAAAGACAATGAGCAGATGCTGGCGGGTTCCTACAAGGAGTAATCATATTTATGCTTCAGAAAGACCATTCCCGCTGCTGTGGGGAAATGGAGTCAAGGGAGATGAGAGTAAGGTAGGGAAATGAATTAGACTGCAGCTCTTGAGTCATCCAGGTAGAAGATGATGGTATGAACTAGCAATGGAGAGAGACTGATTCAAGTGACTTAGTAAGAAAATGAACAGCTCAGATGTGAGGGATGAGAATCCAGAATGTGTCTGTGTGGCTGAGGGGACTGAGGACATCACTTCCTGGAACCGCAGAGCCTTCCACTCCCACAGCAGCCAGGGTAGATCTCTGCAGCTGCCTCAGCAGATCTTCAGCCACTCACCTCCCCACACTGCCTGTTCCCCCTGCCCATTCCTTGTGCTTGGCCTTCCTCATAGAGTCAGGCTCTTAGTCTCAATATGCTCTTATGAACTTGACCTTCGATTCCTCTTTCTTGACTTACTTTTCTCTGCCCTTACTCTTGTGCACAAAACAACCTCCTAATCCCTCCAGTCTAGTCCTCTGAGCTTTCTCTCATTAGGAGGAACACAGGATGTCACCTTGGGCTTGTGGGTGCTCACAGCATGTGTACCAGGCCCCTCATGGTGCAGGACAGAGCCCAGGTGGAAGAGAAGGGGTGTAGGATGAGGCCCAGGGGCCAGGGGGCGGCTCTCCCCAAGCCACCGCATTCTGGCACAGAACCCCAGGGAGTACAAGAGTCTTATCAAGTCTGACCTTCCAGGTTGTCACAGAGCTTTATTTTTCAGGTAAGCAGATAGAACATAATTTAATATTTTGTTCGCTTGATTGATAACTTTTAACTATTTTGACATATGATATAAAAGCCTCCATTAGTGCTCTCAATGAGGATGAGCCTGGGAGAAGGATGTCCAGTCTTGGGGAAAGAGAATAAGTTGTATTTTGCTCTGATATTCTCATGACACCCACCTGAAGCACCTAGGAGGCAGTGGAGATATGAGCCTGAGGCTCAAAGGAGAAGTCAGGGCTAGAGAGCAAAGATCCAAGAGTTGTTGATAACTGAAGTTACAAGAGGAGGTGAGACTATTTGCAAAGACAGAGGAATAGTAAGAAGAGGTCGCAAGAACAAGTCTTGAGTCAGGACAGGTAGAGAAGCTGGCAAAGGAGCATTCAGACAAGGGATACCTCGAAGATATAATGTCACCATTATGCCAAGAGACAGCTTCAAAGGGGACAGAATTGTCAACAAAGTAAAGGTTACCTGAGAGGTCAGGCAAGAAAAGTGCTAATGGTTTGGCATTATTAACCTTGACTAGTGTGACTTCAACCCCATTGTAAGTAGGAAAGCCCCACCAAGTGAGGTGACAAGTGAATGAGAAAATGGAGAGAATAGATGGTTGACACTTGTTCATGAAGTAGGGTTTGGAGGGGCACTAGTTGGAGAGGGGCCTGGAGTCCAGAGATGCTTTTCCTGACAGCAGAGACCTGAGTTTATTTCTATGTAAAGGGAAGATATGAAAGAAAAAAGGGATACTTTCTAGAGCAGAGCTGCCTTAACTGAAGGAAGAACATCTCTTCACCTGTCTGAGAAGGGAAGGAGGAAGGAAAGGGGCGTGAGAATGGCAGGTGGGAAGC
The DNA here is from genome assembly GCA_006410615.1 of Neotragus moschatus. Lineage (NCBI taxonomy): Eukaryota > Metazoa > Chordata > Mammalia > Artiodactyla > Bovidae > Neotragus > Neotragus moschatus. The sequence continues at coordinate 322,870 of SJYA01002023.1, forward strand.
TAAAGAAACTCCAGAACCATGGCTTTAATTTTCTCTGTAAAACTTTCATTCTCTGAGAGCAATGGTGGAGAGAAAAAGATGAGGAAAGTCTGAAATGAAGTGAAAATGGCAGAAGGAACTGAATGGAGAACCTGGGAGGTGTGTAATGGGCCCACATGATGCTGGCATTATGGATTATACAGGCAGCAGCCACCAACCTTCTCTAGCAGCATTTGATGGGTAGGGCAGGGCAGACACAGGAAAGCAGGCAGGCGGAGGTAAGGGCCTCTCAGCAAGAGTTTGGGCACATCAGAGAAGGAAGTGGGCACCAGCTGGGCTGTCAGATGAAAATAAAGAGACCAGGGTACCAGAGATCTAGAGGCTGGCAGGGATCTTGCAAGCAAGGCAGAAAGTATAACTTTGTGGGCAGACTGGGCAACCTGAGTGACAGGAAATCAGTAAACTATTGGCTATGGGCTGAGTTAAGTTCACAGGGAAGAAGAGCCAAGAGATTTAGGCCTTGGCCTTGTGAATGTGACAGGTGGGAGGTGAGCCAGGATGGGATTAAGACTGTAGGGCCTCATGCTCCTGAGGGCTCAGGGACTGTGCCAGGATGTCTCGAAGACTGAAGATGGATGGAAATTCAGGGCATTTGGAGCAAAGAGGAAACAAAGACTACTACACTGAGGGTTTAAGTTACTAAAAAAGTGACTGCCCGCCAAAGTGGTTGCTCCTTACAGAAGTGGTCAGGACAGGGTAGGTAGTCAGGCTAGGAAGGGCTCTCAGGGCAGGAGGGCTTCTGTTGCTCTTTCTGCTGGGCACCCTCCCCTACTTCCCACTCTTTCCTCACCTAAGCCTGTCCTCACCCAGGCCCCCACTCCTGCTGCCCCTTGTCTTCCCTTGGGGTCTGCAGGCTGATGGAAGTTTCCTCAGGCAGGTAGCAGTCTTTCCCCCTTTTCAAAAGGCCTTTTACCAGCCCTGCTCCACACAATCTCCATCCCCCTCCCCCTTAGTCCAGAGCTTTCCTTAACCCAAGGTCTTCACCTTGTCACCAGGTCAGGGCCTCCTTCCTCACCTCAGGAGTTGTTCTTGTCGTCCCCCCACCAGGACCCACCCAAGTCCCAATTTCGTACCTCAGGCCTAATACTACCCCCATCGCCTCCCCACCCCTACACCCCACCCGTGACCCAACACCCCACCCTAGGGAGTTAACCTAAGCCCGCCTAGCTCCACCCCTAGTGGGAAGCCATCCTTCCCTCAGGAACTGCCTTCCTCTTTGAACCCCTGTCTCCCTTCAGAACCAGCCCCCTCAGGACGCGTCCCTCCTCGGAACTCACCCCCTTCAGAACCCTCCCCCGTCTCAGGACCCATCCGCCATCAGAACCTCCCCCCTCAGAACTTCCCCTCTCGGGACCCACTCCGCAGAACTCCCTCCCACCCCATCCCTCTCAGAACCTCAGCCCACCCTGAGCCCTTGCCTCCCTTTCGGGACCTCTGCCTCCACCTCAGAACCCGCCGCCTCTCAGGATCTGTCAACACCCTGCTCTCTTTCGTCCTCCCACCCGCTGACCCTCTAAACCTTGGCTCTGGTAGCCTTTGCTTACTGCTTGGTTGGGCTTTCCCGGGTCGTGCCTTAAGCAACACCTTCTCCGTTACATCCTCTGGCCCCGCCCCCAGGGCAGCCCCGGGACGCTAGCTCCGCCCATATACCCCGCCCCTTGAGCGGGCCCCTTGCTCTGGCTCCGCCCCTACGCTCGCGCCCCTCCCCGTCAGGGCCCACCATGGCGCCCAACCCTCTCAGGGCACCCTGCTGGACCTCCGCCAGCTCGACTGTCCCACGTCTCCGTCCCCACGAGGACTGGGGTCTCGATAGCTGAGCTCCCCTTACCTGGGTGTGGGGCCGGCATCCTCGTGCGGGAGGCAGGGTTCCGCCGCCGGCGCGGCCGCGGGCGGTGGGCAGGCCCCGGAGCGATGGCTGCGGAGGCGCAGCCGCCCGGAGCTAGAGGCCGGCCGGAGGGGAAGGGAAGACGCTTGGGCTTGTACAAGGGCAGGACCATATGGCGGCCACGTGCTGACAGGCGCAATGAGGGACAGGAGACCCGAGTAGGAAACAGTTAAAACACTGTAAACTTAATTGGTAAATAGAAGACATTTGCTTAAAAAAAAAAAAAAAAAAACACCTTTGTTTGATGTAACAAACAAAGCTTCCTGAACCCTAAACAATTCTTATGTATAAAATAAGTGCAGTGAATCTAAGCTCTCTTTAAGTTTCTAACACGGTATGTACTAACGTGGGACTTCCCTGGTGGCTCCGCAGTAAAGAACCCACCTGCCAAATGCAGATGTGTCTTCCATCCCTGGGTCAGGAAGATCCCCTGAAGAAGGAAATGGCAACCCACTCTAGTATTCTTGCCTGGGAAATCCCATGGACAGAGGAGCATGGCAGGCTATAGTCTGTGGAACTGCAAAAAAATCAGATACAAATTAACTAAACAACAATAAAAACATGTAGTAAAGTACCTAGGAACATTTCAACTCACAGATCTTAATCAGTGAAACATAAATTATAATAAGGTTAAAACAATCACCTGCACATTTTGCTTGAGAATACAAAACTATAGGACTGAAATCCCTTAAACCAAGGCTTAATCTGGGATCTAGGACACTGTTGGCTCAGGGTGCTCCTGTTCGTGGGAATTCCCCTGTGGTCCAGTGGTGAGGACTCTGTGCTTTCAAGTGTCCCCATCCCCCAGCCAAAATTTCAACAGGCCAATCCTGAGATTCTCATTGCTGACCTTTATGGGTCAAAAACCTGTGGACATTGTGTCCACGACTGAGGCCACAACAGTCTTGGCTCCAACCAGTGGACACACACTCCCCCAGGAGCTGTACCAACACAACGTGCAGTGCCATCCAGGGATGCACTTAATTGGTCCCTGAACCTTGATAGTGTCTTCACTGCAACCCTAAATGCCTTCAATGAGTCTTTTTGTTAATAACAATTTTCAGTTCAGTTCAGTGGCTCAGTAGTGTCTGACTCTTTGCTACCTCATGGACTGCAGCACACCAGGCTTCCCTGTCCATCACCAACTCCCAGAGCTTGCTCAAACTCATGTCTCTTCTCATCCTCTGTCATCCCCTTCTCCCACCTTCAGTCTTTCCCAGCAACAGGGTCTTTTCCAAGGAGTCAGTTCTTCCCATCAGGTGGCCAAAGTATTAGAGCTTCAGCTTCAGCTTTAGTCCTTCCAATGAATATTTAGGACTCATTTCCTTTAGGATGGACTGGTTGGATCTCCTTGCTGTCCAAGGGACTCTCAAGAGACTTCTCCATGATCTTCATTTTTTGAATGTTGAGTCTTAAGCCAGTTTTTTCACTCTCTCACTTTCCTCAAGTCTCTTCAGTTCTTCTTCACTTTCTGGCAGAAGGGTGGTCTCATTTGCATATCTGAGTTATTGATATTTCTCCCAGCAGTCTTGATTCCAGCTTGTGCTTCATCAAGCCAGGTGTTTCAAATGATGTATTCCACATATAGGGCTTCCCTTGTGGCTCAGCTGCTAAAGAATCCACCTGCAATTCGGGGAACCTGGGTTTGATCCCTGGGTTGGGAAGATCCCCTGGAGAAGGGAAAGGCTACCCACTTCAGTATTCTGGCCTGGAAAATTCCATGGACTGCATAGTCCATGGGATCACAAAGAGTCTGATACGACTGAGCAATGTTCACTCACTCACTCACTTGCATAGTTAAATAAGCAGGGTGACAATATACAACCCTGACGTACTCTTTTCCCAATTTGGAACCAGTCCGTTGTTCCACGTCCAGTTCTAATTGTTGCTTCCTGACCTGCATACAGATGTCTCAAGAGGCAGGTAAGGTGGTCTGGTATTTCCATCTCTTTAAGAATGTTCCACAGTTTGTTATGATCCACAAAGTCAAAGGCTTTGGCATAGTCAATGAAGCAGAAGTAGACAGTTTTTTGGAACTCTCTTGCTTTTTCTATGATCCAACAGATGTTGGCAATTTGATCCCTGGTTCCTCTGCCCCTTCTAAGTCCAGCTTGAACATCTGGAAGTGTTTGGTTCATGTATTGTTGAAGCCTCGCTTGGAGAATTTTGAGCATTATTTACTAGTGTGTGAGATAAGTGCAATTGTTGAACATTCTTTGGCATTGCCTTTCTTTGGGATTTGAATGAAAACTGACCTTTTCCAGTCTTGTAGCCACTGCTGAGTTTTCCAAATTTGCTGGCATATTGAGTGCAGCACTTTCAGAGCATCATCTTTCAGGACTTGAAATAGCTCAACTGAAATTCCATCACCTCCACTAACTTTTTTTGTGGTGATGCTTCCTAAGGCCCGCTTGACTTTGCATTCCAGGATGTCTGGCTGTAGGTGAGTGATCACACCATCGTGATTATCTGGGTCATGAAGATCTTTTTTGTACAGTTCTTCTGTGTATTCTTGCCACCTCTTCTTAATATCTTCTGCTTCTGTCAGGTCCATACCATTTTTGTTCTTTATTGTGCGCATCTTTGCATGAAATGTTCCCTTGGTATCTCTAATTTTCTTGAAGAGATCTCTAGTCTTTCCCACTTTATTGTTTTTTCTATTTCTTTGCATTGATCACTAGAGAAGGGTTTCTCATCTCTCCCTGCTATTCTTTGGAACTCTGCATTCAGATGGGTATATCCTTCCTTTTCTCCTTTGCTTTTCACTTCTCTTCTTTTCTCAGCTATTTGTAAGGCCTCCTCAGACAACTATATTGCCTTTTTGTATTTCTTTTTCTTGAGCATAGTCTTGATCACTGCCTCATATACAATGTCATGAACTTCTGTCTATAGTTCTTCAGGCACTCTGTCTGTCAGATCTAATCCCTTGAATCTACTTCTCACTTCCACTGTAAAAAAGGGATTTGATTTAGGTCATACCTGAGTGATCTAGTGGTTTTCCCTACTTTCTTCAATTTGAGTCTGAATTGGCAATAAGGAGTTCGTAATCTGAGCCACAGTCAGCTCCTGGTCTTGTTTTTGCTGACTGTATAGAGCTTCTCCATCTTTGGCCGCAAAGAATATAATCAGTCTGATCTCAGTATTGACCATTGGATGTCCATGTGTAGAGTTGTCCCTTGTGTTGTTGGAAGAGGGTGTTTGCTATGACCAGTGCATTCTCTTGGCAAAACTCTGTTAGCCTTTGCCCTGCTTCATTTTGTACTCCAGGGCCAAATTTGCCTGTTACTTCAGGTATCTCTTAATAATAATTTTATTAAGATATAATTCACTGGACTTCCTTGGTGGTCCAATAGTTAAGACTTTGCATTTCCAGTGCCGAGGGCACAGGTTCAATCCCTGGTCAGGGAACTAAAATTCTCATGCCACAAGGCAAGACCAATAAACAAACAAAAGATATAATTCACATACATACCATACAATTTACCCATTTAAAGTGTACAATTTAATATTTTTTGATATAAGCACAGATATATACAAACACCACCATAATCGGTTTTAGAACTCTTTCATCACCCCCAAAATAAATCCTTTAGCAATCACATTCCTACCACTCAATCCTCCTCAGCTCTAAGCAACCACTAATTTACTCTCTGCTATTATGGATTTGTTCTGGACATTCTATGTAAGTGGATTCATATATAAGTGGCTTTTGTGGCTGGTTCCTTTCATTTAGCATAATGTTTTCAAGGTTTATCCATGTTATAGCATGAATCAGTACTTCTAGGCTGGAGATGGGGGAGGTTGTTTTTATGGATGAATAATATTCAATTAATGGATGTACCAATTCATTTATCCATTCATCAGTTCATGGACTTTTGTTTCCTCCTTTTGCTATTATTAATAATGATGCTGTAAGCCTTCACGTATAAGTTTTTGTGTGCATATATGTTTCCATTTCTCTTGACTATATAGCCAGGTGTGAATTTCCTGTGTCCTATATAGCTCTATGTTTAACTCTGAGGAACTGCCAGGTTGTTTTCCAGTGGAGCGGCATGATTTTACACAAGCTACAGCAATGTAGGGGCATTTCTATTCCTCCACATCCTGCCAATACTTACTCTCTGACTTTTTGATTATAGCCATCTTAGTGGGTTTGAAGTGGTATGTCATTCTGATGTTAATTTGCATTTCCCTGATGACTAACGAGGTTGAGCAACTTTTCATATATTTATTGGCCATTTTTATATCATCCTTGAGAAATGCCTGTTCAGATCTTTGGTCCATTTTTAAATTGGACTATTTGGTTTTTATTATTAAGTTGTAAGAGTTCTTTATATAATCTGGATGTAAGTCCCTTATCAAATATATGGTTTGGAAATGTTTTCTCCTATTTTGTCTTTTCAGTTTCTTGATACTGTGCTTTGAAACACAAAAGCTTTTAATTTTGATGAAATCCAACTTATTGTTTCTTTTATTGTTCTAATAGGGAGTTCACTGAATCTGTAAATCAACTAGGGGAGTATATGCTATCTTCACAGTATTAAGTCTTCCAATCCATAAACACAGGATATTTTCCATTTATTTAGAGTTTCTTTCATTTCTGTCAATAATGTTTATAGTTTCCAGAGCATAAGCTTTGCATATCTTTTGTTAAATTTATTCCCAAATATTTTACTCTTTTTGATGCTATTGTCTTAATTTTACTTCTGGATTATTCATTGATAGTATATGGAAATACAATTGACTTTTGTAGACCTGCCGATGATTTTCGCACTCTGTATTCTAAGGACCACACAACTCCTTCAGCTAGTTACCTGTTAACTGATTGAGTTTGGGATCTCACATGGCTGTCACAGGGGTTACAGTTTATAGGGTCATTCTGTGGACAATTCCTAGACTGACCCTTTTCTTTTTCTTTTTGATTGTTTTTTATTGAAGGATAATTGCTTTACAGAATTTTGTTGTTTTCTGTCAAACCTCAACCTGAATGAGCCATAGGTATACATATATCCCCTCCCTCTTGAACCTCCCTCCCATCTCCCTCCCCATCTCACCCCTCTAGGTTGATACAGAGCCCCTGTTTGAGTTTCCCGAGCCATACAGCAAATTCCCATTGGCTATTTTATGTATGATAATGTAAGTTTCCATGTTACTCTTTCCATACATCTCACCCTCTTCTCTCCCAATGTCCATAAGTCTATTCTCTTTGTCTGTTTCTCCATTGTTGCTCTGTAAGTAAATTCTTTAGTACCATTCGTCTAGATTCCATACATATGTGTTAGAATACGATATTTATCTTTCTCTTTCTGACTCACTTCACTCTGCGTATGTTCTAGGTTCATCCACCTCATCAGAACTGACTCAAATGCATTCCTCTTTATGGCTGAGTAATATTTCATTGTGTATATGTACCCCAACTTCTTTCTCCATTCATCTGTCGATGGACATCTAGGTTGCTTCCATACTGTAAATAGTACTGCAGTGAACAATGGGATACATGTATCTGTTTCAATTTTGGTTTCCTCAGGGTTTACGCCTGAGGAAGGAGTGGCATTGCTGGGTCATATAGTGGCTTCATTCCTAGTTTTCTAAGGAATCTCCATACCGTCTTTCATAGTGGCTGTATCAATTTAAATGCCACCAACAGTGCAAGAGTGTTCCCTTTTCTCCACACCCTCTCCAGCATTTATTGCTTGGAGACTTTTTGGTGATGATCATTCTGAGTAATATGAGGTGATATCTCCTTGAGGTTTTGATTTGCATGTCTCTAATAATGAGCGATGTTGAGCATGTTTTCATGTGTTTGTTAGCCATCTGTATGTCTTCTTTGGAGAAATGTCTGTTTAGGTCTTCTTCCCACTTTTTGATTGGGTTGTTTGTTTTTCCAGCATTGAGTTGTATAAGCTGCTTGTGTATTTTGGAAATTAATCCTTTGTCAGTTGTTGCATTTGCTATTATTTTCTCCTATTCTGAGGGCTGTTTTTATACCTTGCTTATAGTTTCCTTTGCTGTGCAAAAGCTTTTAAGTTTAATCAAGTCTCACTTATTTACTTTTGTTTTTGTTTCCATTACTCTAGGAGGTGGTTCATAGAGGATCTTGCTTTCATTTATGTCATCGGGTGTTCTGCCTTTGTTTCCTCTAAGAATTGTGTCCTTTCTGGTCTTACACTTAGGTCTTTGGTCCATTTTGAGTTTGTCTTTGTTTATGGTGTTAGGAAGTGTTCTAATTTCATTATTTTACATGTAGCTCTCCAGTTTTCCCAGCATCATTTATTGAAGAGGCTGTCTTGCTTCCTTTATCAAAAATAAGGTACCCATAGGTGCATGGGTTTATTTCTGGGCTTTCTATCTTGTTCCATTGATCTATGTTTTTGTGCCAGTACCATACTGTCTTGATGACTGTAACTTTGTAGTATAATCTGAAGTCAGGAAGATTGCTTCCTCCAGCTCCATTCTTCTTTCTCAAGACTGCTTTGGCTATTTGGGGTCTTTTGTGTTTCCATGTGAATTGAGAAACTTTTTGTTCTAGTTCTGTGAAAGATGCCATTGGTAATTTGATAGGGATCACACTGAATTTGTAGAATAGCCATTTTCACAATATTGATTCTTCCTACCCAGGAACATGGAATATCTCTCCATCTGTTTATGTCATCTTTGATTTCTTTCATTTGTCTCTTATAATTTTTATATAAGGAGACAGTTCTTTTGTCTCCTTAGGTAAGTTTATTCCTAGAAATTTAATTTTGTTGCAATGATGAATGAGATTGATTCCTTAATTTCTCTTTCTGATTTTTCATTGTTAGTATATAGAAATGCAAGTGAATTCTGTGAATTGATTTTGTATCCTGCAACTTTGCAAAATTCGCTGATTAGCTCTAGTAATTTTCTGGTACTATCTTTAGGGTTTTCTCTGTACAGTATCATGTCATCTGCAAATAGTAAGAGCTTTACTTCTTCTTTTCCAATCTGGATTCCTTTTATTTCTTTTCCTTCTCTGATTGCTGTAGCTAGGACTTCCAAAGCTATGTTGAATAATAGTGGTGAAAGTGGACACTCTTGTCTTGTTCCTTATCTTAGGGGGAATGCTTTCAGTTTTTCACCGTTCAGAATAATGTTTGCTGTAGGCTTATCATATATGGCCTTTACTATGTTGAAGTAAATTTTTTCTATGCCCATTTTTTGAAGAGTTTTAATCACAAATGGGTGCTGAATTTTGTCAAAGGCTTCTTTTGCATCTATTGAGATTATCATATGAATTTTATCTTTCAATTTATTAATATGATTTATCACATCGATTGATTTGTGTATATTGAAGAATCCTTGCATTCCTGGAATAAATCCAACTTGATCACGGTGTATGGCTTTTTAATGTGTTGCTGATTTCTGTTTGCTAAAATTTCTNTTGAGATTATCATATGAATTTTATCTTTCAATTTATTAATATGATTTATCACATCGATTGATTTGTGTATATTGAAGAATCCTTGCATTCCTGGAATAAATCCAACTTGATCACGGTGTATGGCTTTTTAATGTGTTGCTGATTTCTGTTTGCTAAAATTTCTTGAGGATTTTTGCATCTATGTTCATCAGTGATATTGGCCTGTAGTTTTCTTTTTTTGTGTTGTCTTTGTCTTGTTCCGATATCAGGGTGATGGTGGCCTCGTAGATGAGTTTGGAAGTGTTCCTTCCGCTGCAGTTTTTGGAGACAGTTTTAGAAGGATAGGCATTAGCTCTTCTCTAAATGTTTGACCAGAATTCTCCTGTGAAGCCATCTGGTCCTGGGCTTTTGTTTTGGGGGAGATTTTTTTTATCACAGCTTCCATTTCAGTGCTTGTAATTGGGTTGTTCATAATTTCTATTTCTTCCTGGTTCAGTCTTAAAAGATTGAACTTTTCTAAGAATCTGTCCATTTCTTCCATGTTATCCATTTTATTGCCATATAGTTGTTCATAATAGCCTCTTATAATCCTTTGTATTTCTGCATTGTCTTTTGTAACCTCTCGTTTTTCATTTTGTTGATTTTATTCTTTTTTTCTTGATGAATCTGGCTAAACATGTGTCAATTTTGTTTATCTTCTCAAAGAACCAGCTTTTAGCTTTATCTTTACTATTGTTTCCTTCATTTCTTTTTCATTTATTTCTGCTCATATCTTTATGATGTCTGTCCTTCTACTAATTTGGGGTTTTTTTGTAGTTCTTCTTCTTCTTTTTCCAATTGTTTTAGGTATAAAGTTAGATTGCGTATTCGATGTTTTCCTTGTTTCTTGAAGTAGGATTGTATTGCTATAAACTTCCATCTTAGAACTGCTTTTGCTGCAGTTCAATACATAAGGAGCAACTCGGTACATAAGACAAACACTAACAGACATAAAAGAAGAAATTGACAGTAACTCAGTCCCATAAGTTTTGAGTTGTTGTGTTTTCATTGTCATTTGTTTCTAGAAAATTTTTGATTTCCCTTTTGATTTCTTCAGTAACCTGTGGTTATTTAGAAATGTGTTGTTTAATCTCCATGAATCTGTGTTTCTTACAGTTTTTTTTTTCCTTGTAATTGATATCTAGTCTCATAGCTTTGTGGTTGGAGAAGGTACTTAATATGATTTCAATTTTCTTAAATTTACTGAGGTTGGATTTGTAACCCAAGATGTGGTCTATCCTGGAGAATGTTCCATGTGCACTTGAGAAAAAGGTGTATTCTTCTGAATTTGGATGCAATGTCCTGAAGATATCAGTGAGATCCATTGCATCTAATGTATCACTCAAGACTTGTGTTGCCTTATTAATTTTCTGTTTTGATGATCTGTCCATCGGTGAGAGTGGGGTGTTAAAGTCTCCTGCTATTATTGTGTTACTGTCAATTTCTCCTTTTATGTCTGTTAGTGTTTGTCTTATGTATTGAGGTGTTCCTATGCTGGGTACATAGTTATTTACAATTGTTATGTCTTCCTCTTGAACTGATACCTTGAACATTATATAGTGTCCTTCCTTATCTCTTGTAATATTCTTTATTGTAAGGTCTATTTTTTCTGATATGAGGATTGCTACTCCAGCTTTCTTTAGCTTCCTATTTGCATGGACTATATTTTTCCATCCTCTCGCTTTCTAGACTGACCCTTTTTAAAATCTCAGGTTTCATCTGTGCTCATATATAATCATATTCTTCATATTTATTGAACACTTCCTGTGGCCCAAGCACTGTTCCAGGCACAGGGAAACAGAAGCACAAAGACAAAGCCCTGCCTTCATGGAGCTTCCATGCTAATTGAGGGAAGCAGGACAAACCAGTAAGTCGATGCAGAGTGTCTTAGAGCCAGATAAGTGCCAAGAAGGAAGTCATTGAGGAGAGGGGAAGGAGCAGGTGGCCTGAAGGAACCTGGCAATTCCGGATAGAAGACCTTCCTGAGAAGGTCTCACGTGAGGGATGAGTGGCAGTGCAGGGCCAACCAGGCACACAGGAAGAGTAGTCCAGGCAGAAATGAGTGAGTGAAAGTTGCCCAGTCGTGTCCAACTCTTTGTGACCCCATGGACTATATGGTCCATGGAATTCTCCAGGCCAGAATACTGGATTAGGTAGACATTTCCTTCTCCAGAGGATCTTCCCAACCCAGGAATCAAACCCAAGTGTCCCGCATTGCAGATGGATTGCAATGGGACCAGCCAATGCAAAGACAGAGGGAAGGGTGTGGTGGGGGCATCAGTGAGATGGTCTCATAGACCATGAGGACCGACTGTGCGGAGACTGTCTTCTCTCCCGAGTCCTGGAGATGCTGCCTGAGTCATCCAGACCCCAGGCTCCTGGAAGAGGAGACAGGCCGAGAAGGACAGACACTCAGCCCGGATGGCCATGCCCTATCACCTCTGCCCCACCACTGCCCAGTCCCTCACACACTTCATCCCCATGGGCTCTTCCCTTCAGGCCACAAGCTTTACTGTCTCCTCAATCCTAAAGTAAAAATCCAAAAAAGTCAAAACAAGAAATCGTCAAAGACTGATTCTGAAATTTTAATTTATTTGTTTGGAAAAAATAACAAAACTTAAAATATTTGGCTGGACGTCCTGGTAGTGTAGCACCAATGTACCACACCTGGGACTTCGAAGGGAATATCAGATGGTCTAAGGGGTCTTAAAGCAGGGGGGCTCAGCAGTGTGCATTGAGAAACTGTAAAATGTCTGTTTTCAGGGGGAAAAAATAACAAAGATTTATATAGTAGCATTTTTGTTGCTAGGAAAACTGGAATCAATAGAATCCCCCAACTGAAATCAGCTCGATAAATAATGGCATGTACACAAGATGGTTCCAAATAGGATAAGGAGTATGTCAAGGCTGTATATTGTCACCTTGCTTATTTAACTTATATGCGGAATACATCATGAGAAATGCTGGACTGGAAGAAACACAAGCTGGAATCAAGATTGCTGGGAGAAATAAATATCAATAACCTCAGATATGCAGATGACACCACCCTTATGGCAGAAAGTGAAGAGGAACTAAAGAGCCTCTTGATGAAAGTGAAAAAGGAGAGTGAAAAAGTTGGCTTAAAGCTCAACATTCAGAAAACGAAGATCATGGTATCCAGTCCCATCACATCATGGGAAATAGATGGGGAAACAGTGGAAACAGTGTCAGACTTTATTTTTCTGGGCTCCAAAATCACTGCAGATGGTGACTGCAGCCATGAAATTGAAAGACGCTTACTCCTTGGAAGAAAAGTTATGACCAACCTAGATAGCATATTCAAAAGCAGAGATATTACTTTGCCGACTAAGGTCCATCTAGTCAAGGCTATGGTTTTTCCAGTAGTCATGTATGGATGTGAGAGTTGGACTGTGAAGAAGGCTGAGCACTGAAGAATTGATGCATTTGAACTGTGGTGTTGGAGAAGACTCTTGAGAGTCCCTTGGACTGCAAGGGGATCCAACCAGTCCATTCTGAAGGAGATTGGCCCTGGGGNGTTGGACTGTGAAGAAGGCTGAGCACTGAAGAATTGATGCATTTGAACTGTGGTGTTGGAGAAGACTCTTGAGAGTCCCTTGGACTGCAAGGGGATCCAACCAGTCCATTCTGAAGGAGATTGGCCCTGGGGTTTCTTTGGAAGGAATGATGCTAAAGCTGAAGCTCCAGTACTTTGGCCACCTCATGCAAAGAGTTGACTCATTGGGAAAGACTCTGATGCTGGGAGGGATTGGGGGCAGGAGGAGAAGGGGACAACCAAGGATGAGAAGGCTGGATGGCATCATTGACTCGATGGGCGTGAATTTGGGTGAACTCCAGGAGTTGGTGATGGACAGGGAGGCCTGGCGTGCTGCGACTCATGGGGTCGCAAAGAGTCGGACACGACTGAGTGCCTGAACTGAACTGAACACAAGATGGTAACCACCGTGGCCACAATAAGCACTGTTTTCCAAGAATGACACAGCTGGAGGGAGTGTCTCCCAAAGGCGGGGCACATAAGGACACAGGGACATAGAGCCACTGCACGCGTGTGTGGGGCCTGGGAGCCAGGAACAGCTGGCTTCACCTTTTTTTAAACGGCTGAGAGAAAAATCAAAGGAGAGGACTATTTCACAACATAGAGAAGTCCATGAAATTCAAATATTAGCACTCACGAATTTTTGCCGCCACGCATCCACGTCCATTTGTTTCCACATTGCCCATGGCTGCTTTCAAGCAGTGATGACAGAGCTGAGAAGCTGCAGCAGGAGTGGCCAGGAAGGCTGGAGATCTGTAGACAGCTCCTCATGGAGGGTTCTTCCAGCCCCTGACCCATACAGACACATGGAGAAGGTCTTCACAGCTCCTTACAGAGGGGTCTGCCAGCCTCTGACCCGCATAACCACCTGGAGACGTCTTCAAGGCCACACACACAGAGCTTTGCAGTACGACGCACTGCGGGGTGACAGGTCAACCAGTGGTGTTCATCGCTTTTTGACTTTTCTGTATTTCCATTCTTTCCCTATCATAAGCATGTTCTGCTTTTATTTTTATAACGTGGAAGCTTCCATCAAACTGCACACTCACATTCACCTTTCCCACGCCCTCCCTAGGGGACTTTTTCCAACAGCGGTCACTTGGCCATTCAGGAACCAGGGGCAAACAGGCCCCCAGGCCACATGCAGGGGTAGGCACAGCAGGCCCTCCTGCAGCCTCATCCCCTGCGGGTAGGCAGGGGCCAGGGACACCCTGGGCTCCAGCCATTTCAAGTTCCAGCCTCCTGACGGTCCCTCATGTCATGAGCTTCGGCTGTCCTTAGGAGGACAGTAGTCAGGAGGCCCCAGGCCCACCTCTCCCCACCAGGGCACAGAGGGGTCAGCTTGGCCACCTGCTGTGTGTTCAGATCGTCCCCTCTTCAGCAAGGGGTCAGCAGCTCAGGGCAGTGGCCTGTCTGAGGGGCAGGTAGCGTGGAAGTTCCTGGCGGCGGGAGCAGGAGTTTAGGGAGGTGATCCTGGGAGGAAATAGGTGCCCTCAGAGGAGAGAGACAAGGAGCCAGACCCTCGTGTGGGATTCGCCTAGAGGGGAGGCTCAGGTCAGCTCGTCGGAGGCAGATGGGCCTTGTGGTCCAGGCCCTGCCACAGTGGGAGAGAGCCTGGCGTCTCAGTGCTTTCTCTGTGTCCCCCAGGTGTCTTCCTGCCCCCGTCCCCGGCAGCAGCAAATGAACCCATCCTGGAAGAAGTGGGGATTGTGGCTCTGGCACCCCTGGCCGACGTGCTAAACAGCCCGCAGCCCAGCCCCGTGGCAGGCCCCATCGTGAGCCCCCTGGCAGGCCCTCTCAACACGCTGCTGCCCGGCCCAGGGCCCATCTCTCAGAGCAGCCCACTCACCAGCCACCTGGCCAGCCCCCTGGTAGTGCCCCAAGTGGGCATACCAACCAGCTCCCTGGGCCTGCCCTCCACCGGCTCCCTGACGCCCAGCAGCCCCCTGGCGGGCCCCGTGGCAGTGCCCCCAGGGGGCACACCAGCCAGCTCCCTGGGCCTGCCCTCCACCGGCCCCCTGACTCCAGGAAGTCCCCTGGCGGGCCCCCTAGCTGTGTCTCAAAATGGTCCCCTGATGCCCCCTATGACAGGCTCGGGGGTCCTCTCCCTGAGCAGCCCCCTGCTCACCTCCATGGCTGCCCCTCTAGGTGTCTCTCAGAACGTTCTGGCCAATCCCATGAACAATCTGGTGCTGTCGGAGGCCCCACGGGTGCGGCTGGCAGAGCCGCTCCGAGGATATCCCCCGGGACCCCAACCCTCGGCTGACAGGGGACCTTCTGCCACCTCCAAAGGTAACAGATGCAGGGATGGGGGGTGGGCCCAGGTGGGCCCTCCCAGGCCAGTCCCTGGTCCTGCCTGGCTCTAATCTGCCTCCTCTCCTTTCTGCCCCTCCCGCACATCACTAGTCCCACTCTCCACTGAGCACCCCCAGCCAATCCAGGAGCCGGAGCCCCTTGGCATGACATTTGCGGGTGCGCCTATCCAGACCTCCACACCTGTTGGTGCCCTGGGCACTTCAGGCGCCCTGACAGCCTTTTCCTATGGCACCACAGATGCCCAGACACAGCCTGGTGGGCCCCAGGGACAAGTGGTCCCTGCCTCTGTCCCTGTCTTGACTGCCTCCAACATAGCCATTCTCACCTCTGCCCCCACCCCCACCCCCCCAGTGACCACCAGCTACACCCCCTCAAGCACGCCGCACCCCTCTGCCCGAACACACCACTCCCCATCTCGGCCTTCGCCCCCCCCCCCCCCCCCCCC
>SJYA01002023.1:338650-349994 GCA_006410615.1 Neotragus moschatus
TTCGCCCACCCCCCACTCCCCTCCACGCAACCCCCGCTCCCCACCGCGAACCTCATCCTCCCCGGCTTCAGTCACCGACACCCGTGGTCCTCGCGGCCCAGAGCAGTCTCGGAAAAGCATCCTGGAGTTGGAGCGGAAGCTTGCCCACCGCAAGAGCAGCAAGTTCCCCGACAGCTCTCGAGGTCAGCGCAAGGCTGGGGTCCCCTCTGCTGCCCATGGAGACCTCCCAGGCACCCGCTGGGCTGGTGGCCACAGCCACTGATCACTCTGTCCACTCCTGTTGTCTCCAGAATCAAAGCAGCTGGCCTGGGAGAGGCTGGTGGGGGAGATTGCCTTCCAGCTGGACCGAAGGATCCTGTCCAGCATCTTCCCTGAGCGCGTGAGGCTCTATGGCTTCACAGTCTCCAACATTCCGGAGAAGATCATCCAGGTGTGTCCTGCCCATCCCCACTGGCCACTGGAGGGCCTGCCCGCCACTGCAAGGGTGGGGAGCTTGCTGGCTCTTGACGGGCTTCTGGGGGCCAGCCAGGCAGAGCACAGGAGAATCTGAGGGCACCCAGGGATGCAGGAAGCCTAGTGCTCAGTCCAGTGGCCAGCAGGTGTCCAAGGTGCCCGGCCGCAGGGGCCTGTGTCCCTGCCCCATGCATGGGAGGCCTTCCCAAAGAGCAGAGCAGCGAGGGCCCCCGCAGGATCAGATGTGTGCTCCGGGTCTTCTCACTGCAGTGGCCTCTGGATCTCCGAGCCCTGCTCCCAAGGGCCCTTCCCCAGGCTGGCAGATCCGAGGCCTCAGCCTTCTTCCCCTCGGGGTCTGAGTCCTCAAGGGTCACAGGTGGACACCGGGGAGGCCAGTTTCAGAGCCTCTGAGCAGCTGGCAGCCTGGTGGCCATTAAGGCTGGGCTAATTCCAGTGCATTTCCAGCCTGTTGTCCACTGAGCCCACTACCCCCGAGGGAAGTGGAGGACGGTGCTTCCCAGATGAGTCTCGGCGCTTCTTGCTGCCTTCGTGTACTAGGCGCTGACGAATGGGAGCCTGGGGGTGGAAGGGCGTGGGCTGGACACCTTGCGGCCCTGCCCCCCAGAATGAGGGAAGGCACGCCCTTCCCGACTGACGCCCAGCGGGTGGGGGCGGCGATGCGCGCACAGCAGTAGGGGGCGCGAGGGTGGGCGTGGTAGCCTTTGCCTCGGGCCTTCCTCCTCCGTGGAGGGGCTGTCGGCCTGAGTCTGAGTGGGCAGAAATGACGTTCGGTTAGAGTGGGCTCATCGGTTCCGCGGGTTGCATTTGCCTTCTCTGTTTGTTAAGGTGTCCTTTTAGGTTTTTAATTTTACCGTGGCCAGAATCATCTGCTTTTTCCTTTATCTGTGCTTTTCAAGTCCTGTTTAAGACTGGAGCTGCCAGCCCTGCCTCAGTCCCCTCTTCCAGTCCACGTGTGTGGGCTCCGGTCCTCCCTTCCAGCCCTGCCACAAGCCGATGTCCTAATCCGGCTGCAGAGGGAGCCTGGGCGTCCTTCTTCCAGACTGTAGTAGCTCCTCTTGGCCCTTCACTCTTCAATAAGAATTTCAGGGTCTGTCAAGTTCTAAGAAAAACCTAGTTTGAATGTTTAGGTTTTCATTGGTTTACAGGTTGAGCTGGGGACATTTCCCATCTTTGCCCTGTTGGTATCCTTGTGTTGCTGGTGTCAGCAAGGCACACGTTGCTAACGTCCGGTTTAACAATCCTTGACCTGTCTTCGGAGCTAAAATTCAGACTTAAATTGAAGAAAGTAGGGAAAACCACTAGGCCATTCAAGTATGACCTAAATGAAATCCCTTACGATTATACAGTAAAAGCGACAAATAGATTCAAAGGATTAGATCTGATAGACAGAGTGCTTGAACAACTATGGACGAAGGTTCGTAACACTGTACAGGAGGCAGTGACCAAGACCATTCCCAAGAAAAAGAAATGCAAAAAGGCAAAATGGTTCTGAGGAGGCCTTACAAATAACTGAGAAAAGCAGCAAAAAGCAAAGGAGAAAAGGAAAGACATACCCATCTGAATGCAGAGTTTTAGAGACTAGCAAGGAAAGATGAGAAATCCTTCCTCGGTGATCAATACAAAGAAATACAGGAAAATAGAATGGAAAAGACGAGATCTCTTCAAAAAAATTAGAGATACCAAGGGAACATTTCATACAAAGATGGGCTCAATAAAGAAGAGAAACAGTATGAACCTAACAGAAGCAGAAGATATTAAGAAGAGGTGGCAAGAATACACAGAAGAACTGTACAAAAAAGATCTTCATGACTCAGATAACCACAATGGTGTGATCACTCACCTGGAGCCAGACATTCTGGGGTGCAAAGTCAAGTGGGCTTTAGGAAGCATCACCATGAACAAAGCTTGTGGAGGTGACAGAATTCCAGCTGAGCTATTTTAAATACTCAAAGATGATGCTGTGGAAGTGCTGCACTCAATATGCCAGCAAATTTGGAAAACTCAGCAGTGGCCACTGGACTGGAACAGGTCAGTTTTCATTCCAGTCCCAAAGAAAGGCAATGCCAAAGAATGTTCAAACTACCACAAATTGCACTCATCTCACACGCTAGCAAAGTAGTGCTAAAATTCTCCAAGCCAGTTTCAACAGCTCATGAACCAAGAACTTCCAGATGTTCAAGCTGGATTTAGAAAAGGCAGAGGAACCAGAGATCAAATTGCCAACATCCACTAGATCATAGGAAAAGCAAGAGAGTTCTAGAAAAACATCTACTTCTGCTTCATTGACTAGGCTAAAGCCTTTGACAGTGTGGATCACAACAAACTGTGGAAAATTGTTAAAGAGATGAGAATACCAGTCTACCTTACCTGCCTCCTGAGAAATCTGTAGGCAGGTCAAGAAGCAACAGTTAGAACTGGACATGGAACAATGGACTGGTTCCACATTGGGAAAGGAGTACATCAAGTATATATTGTCACCCTGCTTATTTAACTTATGTCCAGAGTACATCATGCAAAATGCCGGGCTGGATGAAGCACAAGCTGGAATCAAGATTGCTGGGAGAAATATCAATAACCTCACATATGCAGATGACACCACGCTTGTGGCAGAAAGCAAAGAGGAACTAAAGAGCTTCCTGATGAAAGTGAAACAGGAGAGTGGAAAAGCTGCCTTCAGTTCACTTGCTCAGTTGTGTCCAACTCTTTGGGACCCCCATGGAATGCAGCATGCCAGGCTTCCCTGTCCATCACCAACTCCTGGAGCTTACTCAAAGCTGGCTTAAAAACACAGATTGTGGCATCTGGTCCCATCACTTCATGGCAAATAGATGGGGAAACAATGGAAACAGTGACAGACTTTATTTTCTTAGGCTCCAAAGTCATGGAAGATGGTGCCTGGAGCCATGAAATTAAAAGACGCTTGCTCCTTGGAAGAAAAGCTGTGACCAGTCTAGACAGTATATTAAAAAGCAGAGACATTACTTTGCTGACAAATTTGCAAATAATCAAAGCTATGGTTTTTGCAGTAGTCATGTATGGATGTGAGAGTTGGACCATAAAGAAGGCTGAGTGCCAAAGAATTGATGCTTTTGAACTATGGTGTTGGAGAAGACTCTTGAGAATCCCTTGGACAGCAAGGAGGTCAAACCAGTCAATCCTAAAGGAAATCAGTCCTGAATACTCTCTGGAAGGACTGATGCTGAAGCTAAAACTCCAATACTTTGGCCACCTGACTCAAATAACCGACTCACTGGAAAAGACCTTGATGCTGGGAAAGACTGAAGGCAGAAGGGGACAACNGCAAGGAGGTCAAACCAGTCAATCCTAAAGGAAATCAGTCCTGAATACTCTCTGGAAGGACTGATGCTGAAGCTAAAACTCCAATACTTTGGCCACCTGACTCAAATAACCGACTCACTGGAAAAGACCTTGATGCTGGGAAAGACTGAAGGCAGAAGGGGACAACAGGGGATGAGATGGTTGGATGGCATCCCTGACTTGATGGACATGAGTTTGAGCAAGCTCTGGGAGATGGTGATGGACAGGGAAGCCTGGTGTGCTGCAGTCCATGGGGTCGCAAAGAATGGGACTCGACTGAGCGACTGAACTGAACTGACCTGTCCTGGACCACAGCCACCNTGGATGGCATCCCTGACTTGATGGACATGAGTTTGAGCAAGCTCTGGGAGATGGTGATGGACAGGGAAGCCTGGTGTGCTGCAGTCCATGGGGTCGCAAAGAATGGGACTCGACTGAGCGACTGAACTGAACTGACCTGTCCTGGACCACAGCCACCACTCCTGCTGTGTCATGGGTGCAGGCATGGCGGCTATTCAAAAATGGGCACATGACACAGAGAAGCACAATATTTATGTCTCTAAAATGCTGCGTCTGATATCTAGTTGGCAAAGATTACATTAAATTGTAAGGTAAAGTCTAGTTGCCCATATAGATTAGACATCAAACCGTGGAAAGAGGTTTTTAGTTGTTTGAAACTGCCCATTTAAATGGAAATAAGCTTGGCCTTTCAGTGCCTGGGCTGTGCAAGTCCTCCCCTTCCCCACCACTCTTCGCCCTGCCTGATGTTTCTGCTTATACTGGACAATAGTCACAGCCCTAAATGCACCTCCCCAGAGAAGAGGCAAGAAGAGGAGGCAGAATGTCTATAAGGCAATTTTTCAGTGTTTAAGAAAGTCAGTAGTTCCACCAATACTCCAGCACTCCACCTTGCCGGCCTCCAGCATATGAAGCCAGATGGAACCCAGGTCAGGAAGACAGGCCTGTCCCAGTGTTGCAAGGTGGCTCAGGGTTGCCCCTGCCAGAAGTCAGAGGTCACTTTGGCTGAACCCTAACATGAGCCTGGTGCTCCACTCACATGACCACCCAGAGAGGGGCAGACAGGGAACTAACTGGAGAAGGCGATGCTTGAGTGGACTGGGCGACCCTAGCAGGTGGCGTCTAGGGAAAAGCGGGCAGAGGGTGAGCAGGGCCAGATAGGGGCCTTGAGGGTCAGCCCTGGCCCTGGAGCTGGAGCAGCGGGAATCACATGGGGGCTCGAGCAGGGCAACACCCAACTAACTCCATGCACCCACTGTTTCATGAGCCTGGGGGCAGCAGTACCAGTGACAGGTACAGAATTTGCAGGACCAAGTGCACAGGAAAACACAGCACTCCTTGTTCAAAAATTAAGAACCTCGAGATTGCTTCAGCAAAACTTCAAGCTGAGGGCACCAGAAGGCAGTGGAGGGAGCGGGGGTGCAGGCCCAGCCCAGCAGGGATAAAATAGGTGAAAACCAACCTCAAGCCCAGATGCTGGAGCCGGCACCCGAGTGCTGGGACTCAGGGCCTCCGCTTTGGGCCCACATCATGAGGGCTGGAAGGGACCCCCCGCAGGGTGTGGGCACAGGATGCTAAGGAGGGGGTGTTAGGACAGGGAGTCTGGAGAAAAGCCTGAGAAGTAGGAGGGCCGGGCCCAGGAGGAGGCCTGGGAAAGACCCTGGGTGGTGTCTTCCGGGTCAGGCAACCCTGGGGGTTTGGGGAGGTCCCCTGGTGTCTCATCACCAGCAGCCATTCCCTCCGTCCTCTGCTGCTTGTGGCCCCAGCTCAGTCCGATTCCAGGTGGTGGATGGAGCTGGTGCTGGGGCTGCTGGAAGCTCTGAGCTCAGGCTCAGCTCACAGGGTTCCCCCACCCTGGATCCCTAGAGTCGCCTTGGCCAGGGCCTCCAGGACACCTCCCTGCAGGTCCCGCCCTCCGACCGTGATCCTGGCGGAACCACACCCCCGCAACCTCCTTTGCCCTCATGCGCTTGCCTGCTCTTGGGCCAGGGTGGAGCCAAGGGTCCCTGACCATTGCTGTCCCCTCAGGCCTCCCTAAACCCCAGTGACCACAAGCTGGACGAGGAGCTGTGCCAGACGCTCACACAGCGCTATGTGAGCATCATGAACCGGCTGCAGAGCTTGGGCTACAACGGACGGGTGCACCCAGCGCTGACGGAGCAGCTGGTGAACGCTTATGGCATCCTGCGGGAGCGGCCAGAGCTGGCCGCGTCCGAGGGCGGCTCCTATACAGTGGACTTTCTGCAGCGCGTGCTGGTGGAGACCGTGCACCCCAGCATGCTCACTGATGCGCTGCTGCTGCTCTCCTGCCTCAGCCAGCTAGCCCACGATGACGGCAAGCCCATGTTCATCTGGTGACGCCACCATTAAAGCTTCCCTTAGATGCTGGCCGCTGGGCCTGGGCCGGTACTCCTGGGTGGTGTCGCCTCCTCTGGGGCCCTTCCATCCTGTCTGCCCTGAGGGCTCCTGCCCCTCGGGGCCCCTGGAGAGAACCCCAAGACCAAATTTCGGCTGCTGTCATGCTGAGGGGGTGTTCCAGAGGCCCCACATCTCCCCTCACATGGCCTGAGGCCTGGAGTGTCCAGAGCAGGAAGCAAGAAAGAGCCGAGCTAGCAGGGGGTATGTGGGTGTGCCCGCAACCCTGGCTACCTGCTGGCAGCCGGATGAGGCCTGGACCCAGAGCAGAAGGCAGAGTGGGCTCCAGAGGCGGCTGTGGGCACAGGAGCGCCTCCATCTGCACTAGGCAGGGACAAGGAGGGTGGGGACATGTTTTCTGGACCCTCATCAAGGGCAGGGGGACATTAAAGGGACGGGAGCCAGAAGAAAGAGACTCACTCACACTTGGGTACTGGGTAGCCCAGGGAGGTGGGGGCCCTGCAAGGCCAAAGGCTCCTGCAGGGAGGGACTAGACTGTTAGAGTCAGAGCTGGGAGGACAGCTCCCCACTACTGAAGGGGTGCAGCTAAGCAGCACAGGCCACAGGAGAGCAGAACAGGAGAGCTGGAGTGGGGTGGGGTAGGAGGGGACACAGGAGGTAACCTATAGACTCAGAGAGGGAAGGCTGATGGGGAGTGCGGGATGCCCTGAGTGTAGGCCAGGGCGCTTGTCCCTTCAGGACCCGCAAGAGGAGCAGAGAGGGCCTTCCCGCAGAAGAGGAGGCCAGAGGTGGTGGTGGGGATGCAGACTCCAGCCAGGAGGCTTCCCGAGCACCACTGTCCACCAGCCCGAGGATCACTATGGGACAGAGGAGCCACTGGGCATGGGTTCATGTCAGCTACCCTCAAGAGGGTACATAGGAGAGGGAGTTAGGGCAAGCTGCGGTCTCTGGCCCCAGAGCTGCTGCCTTTCTGCAGCCTTACTCCCCTTCCCCCAGGCCTACTTCAGCAGATGAAGTCAGACCCCTGGGAAAGGCAGGGAGGGCCCCTGCGTACAGACAGGCAGAGAGCCCTAGGTGTGCCTAGCTCTGTCTACTGAGAAGGCTGAACGACAGGGAGGTAGGAACGAGCACACCCAGCACCAGACCTTGATTTCTACAGGGGATCCAGGATTTCTGGAAAATGTGAGGGGGGGGGGTAATGCGGGGAGCAGAGCCCCTTCTCTGTGTCTGCAGGCAGGAAGGGCAACCCTGGCCCAAGCTTCAGGGCAATTTAGAAGCCAACCCTAAGAGCTCTAGGAATCGCTTCGCAGCTGGAATGAGAAAGATGGGGGCCAGGGAGGGGAGGGCAAGGCAGCACCTGAGCAAGGCCAGCAGCTCGGTCCTGGGACCCAACAGAGGGGCTCCCATTTGGCTCACGTGCCCCGGAGGGCCAGGGCGGCCGCGCAGAGCCGAACCAACGGTCCTTCCCCCAGACTGGAAGTTTCTCGTGGTAGGCCCACAGAGCCGCCAGATCTGCGGGCGTGTCTTCGTACTCAGGTGCTAGACGTCACGAACCCGGGCACAGGTCGGGGTTGGGTATACGCGGCAGTCTGGGCAGCAGGAGTGAAGGGCCACTTCACCCTGACTGGCAGGAGGAGGCAGACAGCTGGACTCAGCGCGCATCTCACTCTCGTCCGGCCGCCGGACACGGGAAAAGTGTCGGCCCCCGTTGGGTGTGAGCTGCGCTGGTCCGAGCGGTCTGCGGGTTCTCCTTGAGGCTTTTAGGGGAGGGCGGGGCGAGGGGCTTCTGGGGCGGGACCAGGGTCCCTTCTGCTTTCCTTTTGGTTCTCTCTAACCACCGCAGAGACTCCGCGCGAGTGAGCAGAGGGCGGTTTCCCGGGCGGCTCCGCCAGCGTCCGCACCCCCAAGCTCGCGAGCACAGCGCCTTCTCGGCCCCGCGCACAAGCTGTGCCACGTGGCCTTGACCCCTGCGACTCCCGTGCAGCTCCCGCGGACGAACGCACGGATCGACTCGCACTCTGGAAGCCAAAGAGTCGTCGGAGACTCACACTGCCGAGGAGCCTCGTGCGCCATGCCATCCCCGCCCGACTGGCCCCCGACGCCCTGCGCCCTACGACCCTCGCCCTTCCCGCACCCTGTGCTGCACGTTCTCCATTGCCTGACCCGCGCGCTGCTTTTCCCGGCCTACTGGGCCCTGGACCAGCTGCTGGGCTGCTGGGCGCCGGCCGACCCGAGCGAGCAGAGCTGGCTGAGAACAGCCGCAGGCGCCGGGGGCGCGCTGTTGCTGCTGCTCGCGGCCCTGCCCCTGACTCTCCCGGCGCTGCTGCTCTGGCTGCTGCTGCAGGCCTGGCGCCGCCCCTTCTGCTACCAGCCTCCTCCGCGGTGCTGGGCACCCCCTGCGCCCTGGTGCCCCCGCACTGAGCCCGCGCGCAGCTTCGGCTTCTTCAGCGCAAATCTGTGCCTGCTCCCCGACGGGCTGGCGCGCTTCAACAACTTGCCGCACACGCAGCGGCGGGCCGCGGCCGTGGGCACCGTATTGCTCGCCGGCCTGCGGCGTTCGCCCTATGAGGCTACGGGCTGCGGTTCGCCATTGCAGGCGATGCCGTGCGGGGTGCTGACAGGCGCCATGCCAGCGAGTCTGGACTTCGTGTGCCTGCAGGAGGCGTTCGATCTTCGCGCAGAGCGACGCCTGGTGAGCCTCCTGGCATCTAATCTGGGCCCGGTGTTGTACGACGTGGGCACATTCGGCCTGCAGCGCGGCCTACACCTCAAGTTGCTGGGCAGTGGGCTGCTGCTGGCCTCGCGCTATCCGCTGCTGCGCGCCGCCTTCCAGTCCTTCCCCCACGCACGTGGCGAGGATTCTCTGGCCTCCAAGGGACTACTTTCCGCGCAGGTACCTGTCCCCTGGCCGTGGCGCTTCGGCACCGAGGGGAGAGCGGGGCGGGGCTTGGAGTGGAACACGCGAAGGAGCGCCAAGGTCCGTGGTGTTGCAGACGCAGCTGGGCATCCTGGACGAGCGCCGCGTCGTGGGCTTCCTGCACTGTACACACTTGCACGCGCCCAGCGGTGAGCCCTGCCGGGTTCGTAAGCAGGAGGCCTCTCTGCGTGGCGGAGGCGGCGAGTCCCAACCCTGGCCAGCACCTCCCCTCCTTGCAAAGTTTATTCACTGCCCCAGCCGCCGCGAGTCCCTAGGTGGGCTAGCGGATCAGGATGGGGTGGGACGGGGGGTGGGGGGGCGAAGCTGGGTGTCCGGGATGCGGACACCGGCTCCTCCGCCGCGCCCCGCAGAGGACGGGCTCCTGCGCTGCAAACAGCTGACGGTGCTCCTGGACTGGGCCGGGCAGTTCGAGGCAGAGAGCTGCCAGAGTGACGAGGCCGTGGCCTTCAGTGTGCTCCTGGGTGACCTCAACTTCGACAACTGCTCGCTAGGTAAGACGCCCCCACATCCAACCCCGCGCGCGCGCGCGTTTACACACACACACACACACACACACACACACTCACACACACACCTCGAATGTCGCCTCTCCACAGACCACCAGCAGGAGCAGGAGCACCAGTTTTTCAGCTTCTTCCGGGACCCCTGCCGGCTGGGCACGCGCCGGGAGCAGCCCTGGGCCTTGGGTAACTCGGGCGTGGCAGCCGGATGGGGGCGGGCGGGCGTGGCAGCCGGATGGGGGCGGGCGGACGGACCTCAGGCGGTCTCTGCGAAGGCGCCCACTGTTAACGCCCTTCCCCGCCCACCCCAGGGACGTTGCTGAGACCTTCCGAGCTCCGCCGCTCCGTGGCCTGCTCGCCGGAGATGCTGCGTAGGTGAGTGGCTACCAGGGGGTCAGACAAGGTCGGGAAGGAGGGCTGCCCTGACCCTGGTGACACGGCCCCTCCTCAGGGCCTTGGAGCAGAAGAAAGGGCGCCGCCGCTACCTGGCAGGCCCTCCCCGTGGAGGCCCCCCAGCTGAGTCCTGGCGGGGCCGGCGCCTAGATTACATCACCTACCGCAGCGCGCCTGGAGGCCTTCTGAGCCCCGTAAGTGCCAGAGCTCAGGGTGCGGGCCTGCCGCGCTGGGGCAACTCTCCAACCTGCCTCCGGCCCTGCAGGAGGTGGAGCAGGTGACATTCAGCACTGCCCTGGCCGGGCTCACAGACCACCTGGCCGTGGGACTTCGGCTCCGAGTGTCCACGTCCTCCTAAGGCCAGCTTGCAGGAGACAGGTGCCAGAACGGGTGGAAAGACGGACGGTGACACAGAACGTGAGCCTGNAGGAGGTGGAGCAGGTGACATTCAGCACTGCCCTGGCCGGGCTCACAGACCACCTGGCCGTGGGACTTCGGCTCCGAGTGTCCACGTCCTCCTAAGGCCAGCTTGCAGGAGACAGGTGCCAGAACGGGTGGAAAGACGGACGGTGACACAGAACGTGAGCCTGGCCAATCGCCAGGGGGAAAGACGACTTCAGGGATCTTTATTGTGTGGGTCCTCCTTCACACAGCCTCCTGGGCCCTGCGGTACTCATACACGCTGCCCCGCTCGGGGAAGGCTAGGGGCTGCAAGGGCGAACCTGGCAGTGGGGCGGGGTCCTCCGGGTCCCCGTAGCCCCCACCGCCTGGTGTGTGGAGACAGAACACGTCCTGTGGAGCAGAGGGGCAGGATCAACCTGGGCCTGGAGCTGCCCTGCCTCCCGCTACAGGCCCATCCCCACGGGGCAGCGTGTCCATATCGGCCAGCTTGGACCGCGGAGCCCGGGTCCTCGGGCCCCTGTCTTTTTTTTTTTCCGACTCCTATTCTTGCAGGAGCCAAATTAAACTCGGTCTCCCCTTATCCGCAATTCCATTCACCCTCTGTGGGATGAGGGCCACTGAGGGTGGGGGAGTGAGAATGGGACAGTCCAAGCCGCAGTCCTTACCCCGGGGTACACGGGCACCGAGGTCTTCCCACCCAGGTTCACTGTCCGTCCGTCCTTCCGGATGAGTAGGTTTAGGCCCCGGGCACCAGGCTCACCCCCTTCAGGAAGAGGCAAGGTGGGAGTGGCCCAGGAAGCAAGGAAGTGAGAGATGGGGGAGGGGGGTGTTTAGTGGGGAAACGGGAGAACAGAGGAGACAGGAGGTGGGCGATTGGGGCTGGGGTGGGGGGAGGAGAGGGGGAGGGAACCACTTACCCATCAGG